>JACXIV010000083.1:637476-749674 GCA_014737475.1 Bombus confusus
TATTTCATTTATTTAATTTATTTTATTTGTTACCATCCATTCTAAAAATAGAATGTGGTATATATCTATCTGAACCTTGATTTTATTGATTTCGAGTCTGAGCTTGCCCATTTGCCAGCCGCCATTTTGTTTTACATTCGTAATAATTTATTGCTAAAAAACCACGAGGGGGCTAAACTGATCCGATGTAGAGTTTTCTTAAAAGTGTCAACCACTTCGATATTCTTCCTAAAACTTTACATCTGTAGAAACAATTGTCTCTTAATAATTTTCTAGCCCTTGTCGTAGATACCTGAGCCTTGATGACGTCAATGACTACGCACATCCCCCAGCCACGACTTTCTTCTCTATTCGAATTAATTTATTACTAAAAAACCACGAGGGGGCAAAACGGATCGGACGTAGAATTTTCTTAGAAGCGTTAACCACTTCGACACCCTTCCAAAACTCTACATCTGCATAAACAATTATTTTGTAATAATTTTCTAACTATTGTCGTAAATATCTTCTTTTTCTTATTTTATTTTATTTAGAGCAAAATATTTCATTTATTTAATTTATTTTATTTGTTACCATCAATTCTAAAAATAGAATGTGGTATATATCTATCTGAACCTTGATTTTATTGATTTCGAGAGTGAGCTTGCCCGTTCGCCAGCCGCCATTTTGTTTTCCATTCGAAGTAATTTATTGCTAAAAAACCACGAGGGGGCTAAACTGATCCGATGTAGAGTTTTCGTAAAAGTGTCAACCACTTCGATATTCTTCCTAAAACTTTACATCTGCAGAAACAGTTGTCTCTTAATAATTTTCTAGCCCTTGTCGTAGATACCTGGACCGTGATGACGTCAATGACTACGCACATCCCCCAGCCACGACTTTCTTCTCTATTCGAATTAATTTATTACTAAAAAACCACGAGGGGGCAAATCGGATCGGACGTAGAATTTTCTTAGAATCGTTAACCACTTCGACACCCTTCCAAAACTCTACATCTGCATAAACAATTATTTTGTAATAATTTTCTAACTGTTGTCGTAAATATCTTCTTTTTCTTATTTTATTTTATTTAGGCAAAAATATTTTATTTATTTTATTTATTTCATTTATTTTATTCGTTTTATTTATTACAATCAATTCTAAAAAAAGAATGTCATATATATCTATCTGAGCCTGGATTTTATTGATTTTGCCAGTGAGCTCGCTCATTTGCCAGCCGCCATTTTGTTTTCCATTCGAATTAATTTATTGCTAAAAAACTACGAGGGGGTAAACGGATCAGATGTAGAGTTTTCTTAGAAGTGTTTAGCACTTCAAAAACTTCGATGGAACGATCGTTTCATTTCCAAGAGATTCGTTCAAGTTGTACTTGTATTTTCCAGGAAACTTGATACGCGTATCTGTCGATTGAAACGAACGTATTTCACCGCTTGGTGATTTTAACGCGCGCTTTAGAAAATAACTCGTACAGATATGCAACGCGGAGATATTCGATGTTCTATCGAAGAATGAAAATTTCTCAAATATAATTTTTTCAGTCGGGATTTACGTTTCGCAACATTACGTCATGTTCCATCGAACGATGAAACTTTTGCCAGGCAGAAGTTCTCGCGTTACCAATCAAGAAATTAATAATCGAATCTTATCTCGAGTAACGCGCAAAAAAGTAGATCTTTCTTGCGTAGAAGGGTCTGACCTTGGCCTCTGTCGCTAGGGGAGGCTGCCAGCCCCGTCCTTCACCCTTCTCGTTCTTCGTTCCGTTCCTAAATCAATTATGTAATTATTCTGCAAATAAAAACGTCGATGGAACCTGCGATCCCCCTAAATTCCCCGAAAGAAGTAAATTTTCGTTAGAAACTTCTACTGCGTAGAAACTTGCCAACTCCCCGCCCCTCTCGTTCCTCTAGAAACCAGCGTAAATTTAATTTCCAATCAATTTCCATTCGCCTTGTTCGATCTACGACCAATTAACAGAAGCCTTTAATACAAAAGAACTCGCAAACTTTCTTTCCCTCCCGCAAAAACCGCCTTAAATTTCATTTACCATTCTACTTCTTCCATCTCCGACCAATTATCCGGCTGCCCCCAGCGTTATACGACAATATGGCGCGAATAAGAATCTCGAAATTCTCTCTCCTTCCTCCAGTAATCATCTTAAATTTAATTTACCATTCAAATCAAACCATTTTCATTCACCTTTTTCCTCGATCGATTAACAGGCAACTATCAACGGCAGCCAGCGATCTTCTTCGATTGCACAGTAGCGCGCACGAACGCACTCGCAGCTTACAAACTTATACACATATGCGTCTATTTCGCGACTAAGTTTCTGAACTTGAGAAATATTTCGGAATGTCAGTCAACAGGTAAAGTCACTTTCACGACGGAATAAATACGAATAGATAAATAGACAGCTAGATACGCGTGTATGCAACACGAAAATGTCAATGCGACTCTCAAAGAATCACGGAAGAAACTTGTAACGTCTACTGAATCGTTACAATTCGATAGAACGATCCTCGGATTCGCGACGTACGCGCGCGAAACGCGAGTCTCGCGGTTACTCCGGTGAACCTGTGGTTCCCGATGATCTTCGCTGAGCGCAAAGGCGATCGGGGTTGGTTCACGCGAAATTCCACGACAATTGATGACAGAAGCTATACGACAATCGGCAAGAGATGCTGCTCGACAATTGGCGAGAGAAGCTCACGACGGACGACGTTCTACTGAGACGACGTTATCGCGAATGCTACTAGCCCACTGGCCCTCATTCCTCGCAGCACCCCTTCTTTCCGGCGGTATATTTCACCCCCTTTGCTGCGTCCAACCCTGATCGCGGTCCTCCTGGATATAACCCCTTTTGCAGTTGTACGCACGCGCCACATCGCTACGGACGGCCCACCGCTGCATCGACACACACCGCGGACACCTGTTCGTCCCTGAGAAGCTGAAGAAGTCCTTGAGAAGCTCGTTTATGTTGGGCTGATCTTAAGAAATTTATCGACGCGTCTCGCACGTTCTCCCTTCCTTGCAATTTTGTATAATTCTTTCTAGCGGAACTTTTCCCATGCGTTCGTTAACTCTCGACATGGACGTGCGACACCCTGGGAATAAATTTACAGAAAAGAATCGGCTACTACAGTTAGTCGCGCGCAGCGTAAAAATTGTCTCGCCCACTCCTGAGCAAACGAACGATAAACCTAAGGATCCATTACTATGCCTTAGAATTTCCGAGTCCCATAAATGTCTTTGCGCCTATAATGGTCCTTGCCGTTTGCGGTCTATTTTTCTGCGCGATAATCTGTAGCGGCACACCGCCATAGAAAAGGACGCAGCGTAAGGCACCTGCGCTGAACGCTACGAACAATGTCCGCGAACGTGGGCATGAGAGACAATGTCTAACGACCGGATCATGAATTAAGAAACCGTGGCAGTTTCTAGGAATACTTGAGAACTCGCACTCTTAGATAAGAAGCCCGCGGTCAGTACGTTATACCGCCGAGAGTCACATACAAGTCGCGCGAAAAGATACATGTTTAATCGAATACATAAAAATAAAGAATCCGTGTAAACTAATCGTTAATTATCGACCCATTCTCACGTCTCTATCACTTCAAATCTTACGCTTATTTACGCATGGGTATAGTAAACTAAACAATATTATGTTTTTTACTGTTTATTTTTATTGTTTTTTTTTTAAATTATAGATATTTAGAGATGATAGAGATTTATATATTTGTCGTGATACAGAAAGTCGTACTATGTCGTGCTTCTTGTTCGGCTAAACCGACTTTACGTATGGGCGACCATTTCGAAAGATACCACACCATGCAAGAATATAAATATAAATCAAATGATACATAAATCTAACGAAACTAAATACGTTTTCTCGCATATTGACAACAAATTTTGTTCTATTTAAATGAAGTTTTAGCTTGTATTATAACGCAAACGTTCAACGTGTATATTTCCTCAAATGCGCGCGACAATACCTCTCGTTCACAACGACGCTCGCACACTGAGAAGGAATCAAGCGATTGGCAACTGTCACGATTCGGACCGAAACTTTTCAGTGCGTTTTCAGATCTCGGAGAAGATTCCTTCTGGACAGCCGGAAGGCTTCTACAATGTTGTACGCTACGTACGATAGTGTTGAGCGCGATGAACGAATCGATAATATCGTTAGAGGCGCATATATTAGATTGTCCGAAAAGTGTTTTCCTTTCACAGACACGTCTTTTACAACAATGCGTGTTTATATTGATAAAAGAAAATGGATCATACGTATTTCGACGAAATAATATAAAACGACAAACGTCGCACATCCATTGTTTCCTTATAAAACGAAAGAAAGCTTTCGGACGATCTAATATTTCTCGGTGCACTCGAGGCGGAGAAAAATTGGAGCGACGTTTCGAAAGCGGAGTCTGCTGACGTCGTTCTTCGTTTCTCACGCTGTGTTTCTTACGCAATAAACTTTCGTCGACGATAATAATGTCGCAAGAATTTCTCAGAAACTGCAATTACAACGCGCAAACATCCGTCCGCCCGCGGCGAAAGAAACTCATTTCAAGCTTCCGAAGAAACCACGTTAAAGCGAGCATTTTAATAATCTTTTAATAATCGACTGCCCGATCCAGTCGAACGAAACGTGATAACGATGAGCGAAGAGACAAGAGCATCTCGCACGCAAACAAAAGTCCCGCCAGACTCCAGCTAATATCGTCCTCGATTGGCAACGACTCGTTCCAGCCGATTTTTTCCGCTGAATTTCGCAACGCTTCGTACGCATCGCATCTTCTCGACGCTTTATAAATTCGACGTTTAGTCGCGTTCGAATTGCGACCTGTTGTCTCGGTGAAGAAGACGAAAGCGATAAAAATCACGTTGAAAAGTTGCACGATGATATCGATAAATTTTCACGCGAATTGTTGGAGAAAAGCAAAGCGGAAGTTTCTCCTGGCAGCTAAATTTTCCAGCAACCGAGATCCCCGACATCGTGCAACTCAACCAGCGTGCTTTGCTACCACTTTGGTTTCTAACTATTCGCCAACTAGAAGCATTTCGCGCATGGTGGTCGCACAAATTTCGAAACTCTACCATTGCACGAATTGCTTTTCGCAGCTGGAAGTCCCGAGTTAACCTCGAAACACAATTCCAGCGCGCGTCAGAACCGACAACTTTCCTATGAAAAATTCTTCCTCGCTTCTGACAATGTTGCAAACCGTAGCTCGTGATGTAACCTTAAGAGAATGTTCTTTATCTCGCCGTGATACCTCGAATTTACCAGAGATACGATCTGGTAAGTAATAAGGCCATCAAGGAACTTCCTACAAAAGAAATTACACTCGTTACTTCTATTTTTAACGCAATGCTTCGCCTTCAATACTTTCTTAAGTCTTGGAAAATATCACTGATTACGCTTATTCCTAAACCTAGAAAACCAATACACGAAACAAGCTCTTATCGCCCAATTAGTCTCCTACCTATTTTGTCCAAACTATTTGAGACGATGCCAACGAAACCACTCGTAGTAGAGTTGAAAACACTGCCAGATCGTCAATTTGGTTTGTTGGAAGCAACACGCTACGACAGAGCAAATTCGCCGTTTAACTCGCAAAATCACCCAAGACCTGGAGAAAAAAAAATATTGTACAGCGGTATTCTTACACATCCAGTAGGCATTTGACAAAGTATGGCACGAAGGACTCTTGTTTAAACTAAAGAAAATTCTACCACATACCTATTAGTTCGTTTTAAAATCCTACTTAACCAACAGAATATTCGTGGTAAAATACCACGACGCTATAACCGCAACATTTCCAATAAAAGCTGGAATACCCCAAGGCAGTGTCCTCGGACCTTTGATGTTCACCGTTTACACAGCATATTTATCATCTTTAGCAGACATAACCGCAACAACATTTGCCGATAATACAGCATTATTAGCTTCCCACTCAGACGAGATTATTGCTTCCTGTACTTTCCAGCGAGGTCTCGACTTTATGGTAGAGTGGTTCCACGAATGGCGCTACAAAGTAAATGAAAATAAATCTAGTCGTATAACCTTTAAACTGCAAAAACAAGTGAGGATAAGTAACATTCCAATCGCAAACAAAGAGTCAGTCAGACGTATAGGCACGACTTTGGACAGAAGAACGACACGGAAACAACGCATCGCTGATAAATCGAAACAAATCAAGTCAAAAATAAAAAAATTCTACCGGCTCATCGGCCGACGTTCCAACTTAAGCATGCAGAGTAAAATAACGATATACAAGGCTGTATTAAAACCTGTCCGGACCTATGGAATCCAGCTACGGGGAACAGCAAGTAATTCCAACATGGAAATACTCCAACGACTACAATCTAAAACATTAAGAACATTATTAGACGCATCTTGGTACGTAACCAACGAAACGATACATCGCGACCTCAAGATACCCACAGTCAAAGAAGAAATATCCAAATTCAGCGGTAGATATAGCACCCGAGTCGACAACCACCCAAACCCTCTAGTTACTCAATTATTTGACACGTCGGACCAGATCCGCAGGCTAAAAATACATTATCCTTTAGATTTAAGCATTAGATTCGATTAGAATCAAACATGCAATAAACTCTTTACGTTCATGACATTGTAATACGCCAGAAAAACTTACTTAAAATTCTTTTTTCGAATTGATCGTAATTTTTATCCAAATAAAAAAAAAAGAAATCATGCAACTCAGCCAGCGCGCTTTGCTACCACTTTTGTTTCTAACCATTCACCGACTAGAAACATTGCGCACACGGCCGTTGCATAAATTTCAAAACTCTACCATTGCACGGATTTCTTTTCGCAGCTGGAAATCCCGAGTTAACCTCGACGCACGATTGCAGTGCGCGTCAAAATCGACAACTTTTCTATGAAAAATCTTTACTCGCTTCCGACAATGCTGCAAACTATAGCTCGTAATCTAACCTTAAGGGAATGTCTTCTATCTCGCCGTGATACCTCGAATTTACCAGACAGAAATTATCGAGTTAAAACTCAGGTTGGTATGATCAGTAGTTTCTGCATCCAGGGTTGGTACAATTGTTTATGCACTCTTTTGTTTTACGACGTGCGCCACGTTTTTTTTTTCTATTTGTGTATCCGGTGGTGTATGGACGTTCAAGGAGACGAAATACAGAGTGTAGAAAAACTAATCTGAGTGAATGATTTAAGTAGCCAAACCAAAACCTATATAATAAGAGAAATATGATAAGAGACTGCGAAACGAAGCACACCGAGACGAACGAACGTAAAATTCGAAGGTTCGTTCACGCGGTAGAAAAGAAGAAAATCACGTGTCGTTAGTCGCGATAAAGGTGGTTTGTTTGGCCAGTGGCCGATGGTAAAATATGATGATATACGAGGCGGCGAGATGTTCGGTTAAACGCAGACGGTGAAGTTAAAAAGAAGACGCGGTGAGTGAAGTTAAAAAGAAGGTAGGAAAGGGAAGGCGCGACGCAGGAAGTTGCAAACGGTGGACGAAAGAAGTCGGCCATCCTGTGCGCTACGTGCCGTGCGAGGTTTTATATTCTGCGAAACTCTTCATATCCGTTGTATTCTACGAAACTCTTCATATCCGTTACATTCTGCCGCCATTCCCGGCCATAATGATTCTTCGCCCTTTAAAGCTTGAAATGCGGCAACGCGAATCGAACGCGGAGAGGAAAGTGCCTCGAAACTTCGCCGCTTCTGTTCGAACCTTTACGAGCATTTCCATTCGTGTACGTGCGATGGAACTTCCGTACGAATAGCTTTTACATTTCCGACAAGTTTGTAGGACTCGCGGTGGTTCCACTTTAAAGCGGCCTTTTACTTTTCATTTCGGTAATTAACACGACTGCGAGACAGATGGATACTTGCACGATGGATATCGAAAGATACATCGGCACGATACAGGAAATTTGATTTTGTCCTGTAACTTATCCTCGTCGTATGATTTTAAATGGTAGAATTCGCTACATAGACCGTATAGCTCGAGCACGAAATCTACCCGTAAGCAACGTGGCATTTTACCATTTTAGAAAACGATGTAATTTCATATTGCGGTGTTCGGCTGTAGTTGTCGTCGAAAGACGTAATTTCACGTCGGTGGCCGACGAATGCGGCAAGTACGAAGGACTTGGACGTGAATTTGCCCTTTGTCAAAATCCGACGATAACTATATGTGTACTTGTCACCCGATCCTTTGCACCATATCACACAAGGATGAATCCACGAATACGTTACATTTTCCTCTTTACGATTTCCCTCGTCGTTTCTACTTGAACGCGTTTTTCGTTACCAACGAACCGCCAATCAGCTCCTAATCTTCCCTAAATAGGAAACGGTTACGATTCAAAGTCGTGACGCGCAGAGTCTGCGAAAAAACCGATCGTCGAGTATACGCGTACGAAATGCGGTGACTCGTCGCGTGTTACGTAAAGCTAGAAATTGCCTAAACGCGCATCGGTCAGCCTAAACGTAACGCGAAATAGAAAATTCCTGCTAATTGCTCGTGTTACATTTCCTCTCGTCGTTTCGTACGAAAGAACCACTTTACGTCAACATCGCAGCGATTTCGAATTAAAACGTTGCCGGCGGAAAGGAAGAAGCGAGGAGCAACAAGTTCCTGCTCGTCGACTTTCCCATGCACGATTCTAGCCAGTCCTTTGAGTTGCTCTGCCGCGCTCGTCGATCGCTTTATTTCTTCATTAAATCGTTCTAATTAGGATAAAAGCACTCGGGCCAGGGTCCGCAGAACAAACAGGTCGGTGCAAAAGCAGCAACGCGGGCCAGACCGTATAATCACGTTAATGCAAATCCTGCGAATCTCGAAGGGGTGAAATTGCATGAATTAAATGTCAACTCGCAGAGAGAAGAAAACCACATTCTAATCGAATGTCTCGCTCGTTGATAAATTTACGTTAAGTCGAGTCAACTTTTGGAAAATTTATTGTTCCCGGTAATTCCTCCGCTTTCTCCTTATAACTATAAATTATATAAAAAATAAAGTCGAGCGTATTCCGACGAACGCTGTAAAGTTTTATATATATATATATATATATATATATATATATATATATATATATATATATTTGTTACGACGAACAAGTTGTAATATTAGGTCGCGCGAAAAGTTTCTTTCGTTTTACAAGGAAACGATGGATGCGCGACATTTGTCGTTCGATATTATTTTACCGAATTACGTACGATCCATTTTCTTCTATCAAGATAAAGATCACAACGTTCGACGGAGACGTGTCCGTACAAGAGAGACGCTAATAGAGACAACCTTATTAGGTTGAACCTACGTTTTTAACTCGTTGACGAGAGTTCTTAACGATCGTCACGATGGTAATGAAATTTGAAAGTGTTTCGTAAAATACGCACGATATATTTATAAAAATGTTGCGATACTTTCGCGAGCTATCACGCTACTACAAGATGCACGATCTTGTATATTGCATTAGGTTGTCCGAAAAGTTTCTTTCCTTTTATAAGGAAACAGTAGGCGCGCAACATTTTTTATTTTATATTATTTTATCGAATTACGATCCATTTTCTTCTATCCACATAAAGATCACAACGTTCGACGGAGACGTGTCCGTACAATTGAGACGCTAATAGAGACAACCTAATAGTAGAACCTACGTTTTTAACTCGTTGACGAGAGTTCTTAACGATCGTCACGATGGTAATGAAATTTGAAAGTGTTTCGTAAAATACGCACGATATATTTTTATAGAAATGTTG
Source organism: Bombus confusus (assembly GCA_014737475.1). Lineage (NCBI taxonomy): Eukaryota > Metazoa > Arthropoda > Insecta > Hymenoptera > Apidae > Bombus > Bombus confusus. The sequence goes on from JACXIV010000083.1 coordinate 647,246, forward strand.
CGATACTTTCGCGAGCTATCACGCTACTACAAGATGCACGATCTTGTATATTGCATTAGGTTGTCCGAAAAGTTTCTTTCCTTTTATAAGGAAACAGTAGGCGCGCAACATTTTTTATTTTATATTATTTTATCGAATTACGATCCATTTTCTTCTATCCACATAAAGATCACAACGACAGCTTAGGTTTCACGTTCGTATAAAGACGCATCGTTGTAAAACACGCGTCCGTAAGAGAAAGACACTTTTCCGACAACCTACTATTACGTCTATAGGGTGTACCGTAATACGTGGGACTTGCTTCAGGAGCGGACAGCAGGTAGAGAAGCAACGAGGAATGTTGAAAGTTGCTCAAAATGATCGCTCTCGTCAAAGAAATGTGCGCGATATTTAAAACGTTTTAGATATTCGTCGAATCCATTGGCAACGTGGTTGTATACGCACGCCAAGCAGCGCTTCGACGCTGACAATGTGCGTGGAGCGCGCGATCGTTTTCAAGCAGCCGGAGAAATAAAAGTCGAGAACGATCCGGAAGAGAACTGGAATCGGTAAAAAATCAAAATTCCGGGGAACGAGTAGGCCCTGGCGCTACGGATCTATCCATTTTTAAGGAAATCGCGCGGGTACACGGACTATCGAAGCAGAGAAGTGGCTTTAACTTTGAAACAGTGTCGAACAAGACACGCGTTCCTACCAACTATTCTCGCCTCTGCTTTCGTGTCCGTTGCTCGCTCCTCGGCTGGCTTCCGCGTATCGCGGTACACCCTGTATATTATTACGTTTACCGGTAAAACGTTGAAGCGAATCTCGTTAAACCGCGCAACGAGAAACAACTGTAACGAGAAAGCGTCTCGTTAACGAGTTGACAAAGCCCAATAAAATTGCTATTTAACACGAGTTGCACGCAAATCTCAAATTAACGCGAAAGCTACGTCGCTGGAATCTATCGGCATTAACGACCATCGGTATAACGAAGACGATAATCGTCTACAGTCGAACGATTAAATGCACGATCTGTCTCTCTCGTTCTCTCTCTCTCTCTATCTATCTCTCTATCTATCTATCTATCTATCTATCTATCTATCTATCTATCTCTCTCGACAGAGTTTGATAAGTGCCGTGAGCGAGGGATGCGGAGAACTTGGTGTTTAGCATGTGCCGCCCGCGCGAATCACGTGCTTATAACTCACTTGACGCTGATTGAGTTACGTTTAACGTGCGTGGCAATCTCTGCGCTTACTGTAGACTTTGCGTCGAGGCTCGTCGTCCTTCGTTAACGTTCATCGATTCTCCGGTTTGATCAGATTTTATGGTGTCCTGGTTAAGTTTCTAGGTGGCTTGTCCTTGCGATAACAGACCAAAGCTTGCATAATCTTATGAGGAAAGTTTGAAGAGCTCGGTGTTGGAGCGTGGCGTGTTGCTTCGGTGATTTCACACATGTAGGTAGACACGACAGATGGAATAGTAATTTCGATCGTTGACGCAACGGAGAACAGGAACGGCGAAGGTTTCTCGATTTCTCGCCGTCGAATCCGAATGATTTGCACAATTCCGTTTCGATGTCGACTATTTTTCCTTCTCCTGCTTCTTGGATCTTCTACGCGCGTCGGTATTTTCACGCGAATCTGCGTTTCATGCGAATACAGGGAAAAGCAGAATTGAAACGCGAGCCTACGAAGTTCCGCCGACGAGACTCTATAAATCGGGAATTATCAGTTGCCTGCGAGCGAGCGATCTTCCGTATCGTTCTGTCGCTGGAGCAGAGGAAAGTGACGAGGAGAAACAATTACGAGCAACGGGTAGGTGTCGCGCGAATTAAAAATTAACGAAAAGAAAAAAAACGTATCGTTTAATTGAAACGAAATTGTCCACGGTGTGCATGAATCAGCGAAACGCGCGCGCTTTGGGCGACTACGGCCCAGGAAACACAGGAAAATGGAAGAAAAAGAGACGCGGTATAACGTATGCAACGGATGTAAGATAATGGGATGCTGTGTATGCAACGTAGGAGATAACACTAGTTTGATAATAATAAAGTTTCAAAATTCCGTGGAATTAAGCGAAATTTAGTTACGTGCTTTCGCGACAGTCTACAAAATGTAACAGCTGGCACAAATTACACGCAACCTGTGACATAATAGTAATAATAACAACGATAATAGTAATAATAACAACGATAATAGCAATAACGATAGTAATAACAACAACAACAATAACGATAATAATCTGGCCGTATTGCGCGTAAAAAGAATTACTCGCAGGTGGGAAGATAAAATACGGACGAAGCGGAATGTAAAAACAGGATCGAATTTTACGAGCTCTCGTAACACCTAACTTTACACCCTCTCGCGAAAGAAACGCACGCGTCGTGCTATACCGTCAAATTGTTCGGAAATAAATTCAGAAATCCGCGAATTCGACTCCGTTACGCGGAAACGGGACTAGTACGTTAGTTTGGGTAAAAATTTACTCGTTCGACGAGGCAACTAATTTTACGTTAAACGTATCTCCGACATCCGGAGAAAGGAAAGACGAGAGATAAAGTAGAAGGAGCATAACGCAGACTAGTAAATAGTATATCGCGCGCGTATGATATAGGAACGTACAGACACAGTGGAAACGAGCTTCGGTTAAGCGTTGCACCGCCAACGAGGAAAAGGCAAGAAACGAAAGACGTACGTCGACACCGACGAAGATCATAGACGCGCAATCGTTGAAAGTATTCAACTACGTTTTGCCTAACGCGTTCGTTACGCGTCGTTGAAGCAATAATCTCGTGGAAAAAGACGCGCGCGATGCTGTTCCGTAGGTTAGAAATCCTCTGAGCCCGAAGAAAGCTGCAATTTGTACGGTGCAAACGATTACGTACACAGAGAGAATGCTTCCACGACGCGCGGTTGACATGCGATTCGTCTCCTTCTGCAGATTTCCCGGCGGGAATGTTTATAGGCGATCAACGAAATCCGCCACTCGGCCGAAGAACGTTCCGAACGGGTATTTTTGTGACAGATAATCGATGCCCTGTCCACGCCTGATTTTAGTCGCTCGAAAAATCGCAGTTCATCCGACGAAATGGAATATAAGCAGGGGATGAAATCGCGCGTTACGTATGGACCGTGGAATTATTGCGAATCGACAATGACATCGTGACCGGACCATCGTGCTGCTGCCATTTCGAATATGCTTTTTCTATGCAACCGTGTTTCCGTGTTTAAACGTATCGCCGCGAAATAGATTGCAGTCGTGTAACGTGGAATCAGCTGTCCGTTGTTTTGCACAAATTTCCCGCTTCGTTCGTCGCGTTTTATGACCCGGTGTTTTCATCGCATAGAACGTTTCGTCGAATGTGAAATATTTGTTGCTCCGTTGCTTTCCTCGTCGGTTACGAAGCATTCCGCTTCTTCCTTTCCTTTGGTTACACAATCTCTGTCTTATGCTTGGTCTAAGGTTGTACAGCTCTAACTATTAGGTCGTCCGAAAAGTTTCTTTCCCTTTATAAGGAAACAATAGGCGCACAACGTTTTCTTCTTCGTGTTGTTTCATCGAATCGCGTACGATCCACTTTCTTCTATTAAGATCAAGACCACAACACTCGGCGGATTAGGTTTCATGTTTGCGTAAAAATGCATTGTTGCGAGAGACACGTTTATACCGAACTTTCACTCCCTACTGTTCCAAACCAACACGATTAAAACGCGCGGGTAATGTAAAAACGTAGAAACTACGTGGACGTATGCGAAATGAAAAAACACGCGTACATGATGTGTATCGATCCATGTAGAAACGACGAAGAGACGCGATTCGATCGCGATTGTCCGAACCACGCGCTCTCGCTCGTCCTCTCTTCTCGCTCGTAATTCCCATACTTTTATTCGTCCGTTATCGTTGACCTACATAACAGCTAATGTACCTGACTCGCCAAGACTATCTCACGTTCGAGGAGCTTTTCCTATTCTAAAACTATCATCTCCCTATTAACCACCCCCGCTGGTAAACTTCAGTCCCTTCATCGCATCTTCTAATCTTCTATATTCCCTCGTCGCTGCTTCTTTCTTCGTTTTTCCCTCGCCGCGTTCTTTCTACCTTCCTAGACCATTCCTGCGCCTGTTCCGACCTTTCATCCCTCGGAATCCTCTTTCCACGCTCGAGTTTATTCTTTCCACTTGTACGCGGTTTTCCACTGGGGATTTTAACGTCTCGATATTCCTCTCGCAGAACGTACACGATTGTTCCCTCTTGTTCGCTTTCCGATATCTCTTCTGCTCGTCCGCGTTTCCACATCTCGCTGTAGTTATAACATACTTTCGCCTGGCTCCTCTCCTTTAAACTTTAAACAGCGTTTGCATCCTCGCGTCTTGCGCGCACTCACACAACCTCGTGTCTCGATCCTATCGCGTCGTATCGTGGTCGTTTTTGAGTATCCGCGAATTTCATTGCGATACGTGCGTTCTTACTTTTCTCCCCGCCTATCGTCCCGTTTCCTTCTTCGCCATCTTGGCATCCGCTTCTGCTCAAATATCCTGTCTGCATTCCGCTGTTTCTCGCCCCACAGTTTCTTCCTCCCCTTTCACGCAAAGTATCTTCCCTCCGGTATCCCCGCAGCCTCTCTTCCAATGTAACCGCTGCTACATATATATGTATATAGGTAGTCGTAAAAGTGGTCGGAGTCAGAGTTAGGGGCGTGTATTGAATCGTTGGCACAGTCAACGTGTACTTTATTGACAAAAGTGGTACAGAGTAGACGAATGACCGTGGTGAATACACGCTAACGGCAATGACCTGAGGTTCGACAGCGAATCCGCGGTCAACGGGATAGTAATCGCGCTTGTTCTCCGAGTCTCGGAAATAGTACTCTCGTTGATCAACTCGTACGAGAGAATGTCCTCTCCTTTGTCACGTAATTTTCGTGACACGCACACACACACACACACACAAGAGTAAAAGAAAAAAAGACTAGTCCGATCTGCAGCAATCGTTATTCCTTCTATTCATTTGTGCTTTTAATTTACAACCGGTACAATTAGTTCATCGAGAGACGATACAGCGCTATGTAACTCCTGGCAACTAGACACTCCGTTAACGACTCAACTATGGTATCCCCTATACGTTTCTTTTTGTCTACCGGTATCACCGCCACGTCCGTGTTCCGTAACCGTCTCCGATCGCGGTCCTTTTGGTAACTGCCTTACCGAAAGACCGACGATACAGATCAATGGGCCGCTTGGTCCATTGAAGTTTCCCGACCTTTTCGGTCCGTCGGCACTTGGACTCTCTCCCAACAACGTATATAATTCGTCGGGTATTTCTAGACGATCTTTCGCTATATTTTGCTTTGAAATTCATTATATAAAGTTCGGATGGATAATATATAATTCAGCCGTTATGAGGATGTCACACCGTCGCGGTGATACCGCAGAGGAAAACTACGACGGGGTGTGTCTAAGGGCACGAGATCATCGGATTCGTCGAGGATAACTGCCATTCCGAAAGTGAGGGAAATGGGCTTGCCGTTAATTGGCTAATTTCCGTATTGGTGATCCGATAAAGATGCTAACCGTTCTTGAGACAAAGTTGCTGTCGGGAAGCGTCGCTCGCGAGGAAAGACAATCCCCGACATCTTCCCGACAAAGGCGATAGAAAGACTTTGTTTGTTGGTTTGAAGGGCCGCGGTAGCCAAATCCTCTGATCTATAGCGGGTCCTCGAGCTAGCTGCGCACATAGTAAACACGCATCGGCATGTGGTAATCGTCGTGCCCAATGAATAGTTTCGGTTAGACAAAGCGTTCGTCCCGTGACCGCAGCTACGCTCGGCGTCTAACTGTCGCCTCGAGCCCAAGCTCACTGTCGCGGTTTTGCCTAAAGATTTCAAAGGGGCTGCCCGATGTCCTTTCATCTCCGACATATATATATATATATATATAATTATGATATACGCTTAGAAACGTGAGTTAGCAAACATTTACAAGTTCGTTGGGAAATAATTGTGAAACGAGTCTTGGAAAATTCAAAATCTTGTAGATATATATACATATATGTATTCTATATTTTATTTTATATTTGTATATATTCTATATTCTATATTTTCGATATTTCTATATGTATAGAAAGAGAGAGAGGAACAGACGAGAAGCATTTGCTGCGTGCAAGTGCAATTTCGCGAGAAGCTGACGTAGAATATTTACGCGGTGAGGCGTCGATGTAAACGCAACTGCGCCATAAGCCCTGTAAGGTAATGCTGGAAAAGTATCCGAGAAGTTGCAACCAACTGGCACGATCGACCAAGTAGGCGGCGCAGGATTTTCCAGAGGCGCCCTAAAAATTTCAAAGGCGGCGAGCAGAGTTGCATCTCAGCCGGCATGGAAAGCTAAACGGGGCATTATCACTCGACACGAATGCACTCCGCCGTGAATTTCTCATCGATCATCGGCAACGTCGGGACGAGAGGCGAAGCTTTCCATCATTGCTCGTTGCTTGTTCGAACACGCATAGTCCGTAAGATGGAATCCTTCGAGCACGTCGACTTTTCCTCGCCGAATGCCAACTTCGACTTTTGACTTATTGCGCGAACCTTATCGCAGACTCGTGACGAATCAAAACCACGCGGTAAAAAGACAGGCGGTGAATTATTTACGCGTCGGCCCAACCTGATTCGCAGCTTTTATTTCTCTTCTTCCTCGTCTTACTTTCTTAGTAACTCGAACTTCAACGAGCGCAGGATCTGTCAGGTAACGTTTGTCAATTTGGAACGAGGAAAGAACTGATCTCCTTTCGATAGACTTTCATGCAATAAACTCTTTATATTCGTGACATTCCAACGCGCCAGAGAAACTTACTTAAAATTCTTTTCTTACAATCGATCGTAATTTTCATCCAAATAAAGAGAAAAAAAAAAAGAAAAAAAAAAGGAAATAGACTTTATTTTGAACGTAGCACGATTTTGTTGGCGTAGACATGACTGACTGACTTTTGGTCGCCGTATTGGAACAGGGGAAACCTCGGTGTGGGTGTGTCTAAAGTACGAGGAAAGCGGATTCGTTGATGGCACTTTTCCTTGGGGCGAGGGTAACTGTTTGAGGTGTTAATTGGTTAAAAAGTTAGTGGACCTCCTACCAAACGTTGATCGAGGGTGGTATTACTTATGAGAAGAAAGCCGCTTTCTCCGTGCTTCCCAGAGACAAGCAATAACGCTAAGGAATGTTTCAAGGATCCTTGTAGACCCAAAGAAACTTACGGGACTTGAGAGTCCTAAGGGTTATTTATGGATCCTTAGGATTATTGTTCTTCATTTTTCTGTAAGTGGAGCGATACATTTATAAGTAATCGCCCCGTCGGATTTGAAGTGTATCGGAACTGATACATATATATATATATATATATATATCGGATACACGAACTGAAAATGAGACAATCGAGCGCTAATCTCAAGCTACGAGTTCCACAACCTGATTGGCGAATGTTCGACCGAGTCGGAAGGTATTAGGTCGTCCGAAAAGTTTTCTTTCGTTTTATAAGGAAACAACACACGCAGGATATTTTTCCTTTTCTATTATTTTACCGAATCACGCGTGATCCATTTTCTTCCGTTTCTATTATTACGATCGTACGTGATTCGATAAAATAATACGAAACGACAAATATCGTGCATTCATTGTTTCCTTAGAAAACGAAAGAAACTTATCGGACGATCTAATATTACGCGTGGGTTAACACACTAAACCTGCCACAGCGTTCAAATTGACCGTTTTCAAATTTCTACACGAACTCTACCATATTTGAACGTTATCGTATCGCTTCCTGATCTATGAATTTTCATAAAATATGCATACGCTGTATCCTTCGATATTTGTTTCTAGTTTACTTTCTTTTTTTCTTTTTTTCTAACAAATATTTGTAGTCTGTGCTATCTGTCGCGAGCGATCAATAGTCTACAAGAACTGTCGGTAGGTTTGGCGTTAATAATATTAGGTCGCCCAAAAAGTTTCTTTCGTTTGATAAATATTAAAATATTAAAATAAGGAAACGATGGATGCACGATATTCGTCGTTTTATATTATTTTCTCGAATTACGTATGATCGTTGTCGAAGCGGTTGTCACTTCTAAGAGAACTCTACATCTGATCGGTTTAGCTGGCAAATGTATTTGTGAAGTCATTGACGAAATCAAGGTTCAGACATTTACAGGAAGAGTTGGAAAATATTAAGAGACGATTGTTTGTGGAGACGTAGAGTTTTAGGGAGGGTGTTGAAGTGGTCAACGCTTCTGAGTAAACTCTACGTCTGTACCGATTAATTTTCTGACTCGCTAAAGCCATCGACAGGCCATAGACAAAAGACAACCGCGTGGCAACCATAAGACAAGAGACACAGGCAACGATGGCTTCGGTGTTCAGTTTCTAGGTAACGCTGCTAGCGTGCGGATCTGCACCAGCTCAAACTGTATTCATATTATACCAACGTTTCTTTATTAAATATAGTTTACTATCTGACAATTTATCCACGCGCTTTTCTCTCCATCTATATAACCAATAACCACGACAATCGTAATAATAGAAACGGAAGAAAATGGATCGTACGTGATTCGGTAAAATAATAGAACAGGAAAGATATCCTGCGTCCATTGTTTCCTTGCAAAGCGAAAGAAACTTTTCGGACAATCGGATACTTGCGAAGGCAAGCGCGTAATCGAACGATCGATATTTTTCAGGCGTTTTTTCCATTCCTCTGATTTTTCCCCCCAATAACCGGTTAAGTTTGCGCCGACGATCGCAGCACACGCGCAAAAATGAAAATGTACCGAGTGTCAATCTCGTGGCAGTTTTTCCGTGCGCAGTCGGCTCCGATTGAAAATTCGTGTTTCAATTTTAATTCATCCGCGCGGCCGACAATGTATGTAACGTCCGGCAGTCTGATTGCTGTCAATATTAACCTACTTATGTTTGCGCGGACGTCATCCGTTTCGCGAAATCTCCGTTCTAATAATCGATCAGAGTCCGACTCGTCCCTGGTGACACGCGGAAATGCCCGGAATTTCAGAACATCGCTGATGGCGATTCAATTTCGTCCCTTGTGTATTTTCCCAAGCGAAATTCCGATCGCGGCCATACGCGAAGATATTTGCGAACGCGTGGAAAATTCGGAAAAGTTCGCCGACTTTCGCCAAGTGGCACGCTCGAAATTGCTTACGGCCGAGGAAATTTCGAAACGACGATTAACGCGAATTAATAGCCGCTCGAACGCAACGTAGAAACGTACAGCAACAAAATTGGCACGTTGATGGTGTCTGCCGGTTAGTTCTCCATTTCCCATAGTTCGAATTGCCACGGGATATTTCGTTCGCCTTTTACGTCCATTCATAGAAACCAACAGGTTTCGATATATTCCGAGAGACGCGCGAAACGTTTCTTTTTCTTGCTCTTACTGCAGATCGGAAATACTTTTTATCGCGTCTCGTTACGCGTATTTCTAGGCCTCGTAACAATAATATCTACGAAGGAAATTCAGGAACCTGATTCCGTTGGAATTCTCAATGAGGAAATTTGCGAAAAAGCGCGAAGTTCGTCAGACGTACGAAATGCACGCGCCATCTTCCCTTCCGTAGATCATCGATCGTCGATAATTCAAAATCGCCTAGAAGGTACGAGCGATTCGTTGAAGTACTCGTCGAGATGATCTCCGCAAACGAACAACGGACGTGGATGACCGTTTACGCGTCGATTACACGTATCGGGCGACATGGAAACTGTAATCGCGTGGTTATTTGGCTGGCGGCGTATCAAATCTAAATTAGCACCGGCCGTCTACCGCGGTTTCATGGAAGTTAACGAAGTGAGTAATTCGCCAGCGTTACTAGAATAATTCCGGGGAATTTACGGGCTTCTGGCCGTAACGCGAACGCGTCATTAATTTACAGATCAGCGTATTAGCCGAAGTTCGAGCTTCCGATAGAAACGATCGGTGCAAGGTAAAGTTCTATTTGTTCGTACCGATTGTTCGTTCGTGAAAATCGTTCGAACTCCATGGAAAGCTTCTGGCGACATCTATTTCAGATTTTATTCTTCGATCATCGCGATTGCATCGAACGCGATATCGCTCACGCTCGTCGCTCACGCTCGTCGCTCACGCTCGTCGCTTTAAATCGTAAAAGGCGCAACGAGACCCGCGTTCCTTCGCGCGACCACTATTTCTAAGGTTGTATCGCTCGTCGGTAGTTTGGCCTAATACCGTAAGAGGCCAGGTTTAGCCTGTAGCGGGCCTAAGTCAAACTATGGCATTTACCGTTGACGAAATAACGGATTAATGGATCAACCATTGATAAGCCGATGCAAATTTTACCACGGACGATTAGACACAGGCCATTGAACGAGGAGGGAATAAACGCGAGGTTAAGCAGTTGGCTGCTTCCGTCGAGTATGCCCGTCACGCGGAAATGGCAATATTCGAACATCTCGGCGAGTATACTCGTCGTCGCTTACATTTCGCCGCGCGCGTTAGGTGCGAAAGTTTTCGAGGAGGTGGCAACAGCTAGCTGGTTAGAAGGGGTTCTGTGTCTCGGGTTCTGAAATATCCATCGATGGAAATACCGACCTGGAAGAATGCAAGTGTTTCTCGCGCCCTCTGCGACTCGCTAAGGCGAACGCCAAAAGTATCGCGGACCATTCGTCGTCCATGATTCGGAAGAAAGGAATTTACACGATGTTTCGATTTAGAAGAGTTACAAGATTTTTCGTCCGATCTCTCTGCAAAATGTTGAATTTTCCAAGACTCGTTTCACGATCGTCTCCCAACGAATCCGTAAATTTCTGCCAACTCACGTTTCTAAGCGCATGTCGTAATTGCGTTCAATAATTAATCATCGAACACATCGATCTATCGCTGGTCACCATGCCGGCCCCTCGGCCGCGTATCATTTGCCTAAGTGGTTACGAATTGAAAGTGGACGTGATCGTAATGGCGTTTCACGGAATCGACGGGACGAAATTGGTGGAAAATGGAATTAAAGGCCGCCGATAGAATCAACGCGACGTACAAACGAGTTAGATACTATCGCGAATCGACATCTTCGTTCCTTTGTTAGTTCTGGCTCGCCTCGCTCAGTTTTCCACGAGCGTCGAACAGGTCGAAGAAGTTACGTACGCAATATTCGTGACGAGTGCCGAAGAAGTTCAACGTCGACGTAGTAAGATGAAGATTAAGAGTCACGGTACTCGCGGATGGTACAAGAAAAAGCTAAAGAGTATGCGTTCGCGATATCATTTAACTGTAATCCCGTTCTATGGTAAAGTAGTTGTAACCGTACGCAACATGGCCGATCATTACAAGCATATTTCTATATTTTCCCCCCCGTACAGTGAACGTCCTATGGTTTTATCGTTTCTTTGTTCCTTCGTGTGAATAATAATTTTCACACTGTAGATATTGCCATTTCTTCCATTTCGTCCAGCCAATTTCATCGTTACTCCTCTGCCTTTCTTCTTGTTTCTCGTGTTTACTACGTCGTTCGCGTCGTTTCGTCCCTCCTCGTTTCCAATTTCTTTTCCCCCGAAGCAGATTCCCCGCATATCCGGGGCATAAATTAATACGGCGAACGTACCAGCGCTACCGTGTTACATCATATCCGTGTTTCCTCAAAAGTAAGATGCTAAATCATAGGAAACAGGCGATAACATGCCCCGCGTTACGTTCTTCCCTCCACACGCTGCGGAATATTGGAAATTAAGAAGCAGATCTGGCGTTCGATGTCTCGTATTTCTGCCATCGATATAAAGCGATTTGCGCTCCGCGTCGTCGAGATATCGAGATACGAACGCAGAAATTCGTATTTCGGTAAAGACGATTCGAAAAACGCCAACTGCGCGGAAATTTGTTTCGCCCCCTGTATATTAGAATACGCGCGTGTCACGTAAAATAGGGGTGGGTTTTAAATTAGGAAAGAATTATGTACCTTTAGGTAGACTTTATTTTCAACACCGTACAATATCGTCGGCGGAGATAAGACCGACTTTTCGCCTCCGTGTTCGTGCGGAGGAAAATTCGTACAGGGGTGTGTCCTGAGCTCGGGGAAAGCGGATTCGTGGATTTTGATATTCGTTAGACCAAGAGGGGCTAAAATGAAAGATAATGATTGGTTAGTGCGAGTCTCCTGTTCGGAGGTAGGTGGAGGAAGTCTCCCCTTGAGCGTGAATCTTGGGTGGCTTCGTGCGTGAGAAAATATCCGCTTTCTCCGTGCTTTACAGAAACGAACAATGGTCCCAAGGAAATGCTTGAAGGACCGCTCTTGGGCCCGATGACCTGTGCGTCTAGCAGTCCTAATTTGCCAATGATAGATTTGCGGCCTTCCTCGGGTCGATTCTAATTAAAATTAATAATTATCTAGGACGTTTCGTGTATTTCTGCGCGCATTTCTGCGCGCGTTTCTGCGCGCGTTTCTGCGCATTTAACCCCGTTCCAGCGCGAAGCAGCGCGCCCTTGAAATTTTATATCGCAAAGTATCTCGCTGTTATCTTGCGAATAATTTTTATCGAACAAAAGTTGATATATTTATAAACTGATAGCACGCGTGTATATGGTAATATAGATTTTCAACGACCCTTGCGACTCAAACGGTGAAATTCCCCAGAAATATCCGCGATTAAATATCCGTCATTAAAATATTCGCTTGTTTCGATGCAGGTGGTCAACTGAATATCGCGCAAGCTGTAAAGCGATTTTTGCGCGATTATTGCGAGAACACAGGGTTGCACGGTTTCCGATACATCGTTACGGGCGAGACAGCCTGTCATAAAATAGTTTGGCTCATGGTAAGAGAAACTCTCGTGCGCGTTTCTCGTCGCGTCGGATAATTTCGATGAGGAATACAAAAGTTTCTTTCATCCGTTTAACGAGCAGGTCTGCTTGGCAGCCATCGTCTTCTGCGTGTTGCTGATGTTGCGTTTGTGGCAATATTATTCGAACAATCCTACGGTGACGATAATAGACACGTCGAACCCCATAAGGGACTTGCATTTTCCAGGTATCACAATATGCAACAACAACAAAGTTTATAAACCACATGCTGATAAAATCGCGGAGAAATTGTAAGTAAACGGTAGTTCGTAGCCACTTGCACGTTAGAAAGCGTGTCAAATTCTCCTTATCCTTTCAAATTCCCAACATCGTTCGGCTCGTAGATCGCGTTCTACAATTTGTTGCACGAATTTGCAAAATTTCGCCGAGCTGCGCGTTCGAAATTTGTGCGTAGCGCTTGATCAAAATTTTTTTTCTGTGTCTTCCAGCAAATAGAAGGCGACCTTGTAGCGTGAATTTAATCTTAAGATAATTGAAACGGACACTCGTTGGAGAGCGACGTTTATTACGGTGGTATCTTGATACCTACGCGAACAGAAATGATATTCTGTTCGAGCAAGACGGTGTAATTTGCAAATACGATCTCGCAACGTTGCACAAAAGTTGCCAGGACCTCGGAAAATATTGCGTCCAAGCCCTTATTGGCGGCAGATGTACGAACACACGTACGAGCAGCGGAAAAATTAACTCGTTGTAGCGCGTTAACAAGACCGGCATCTGCCGTGACAGGTTTTCTTTTTGAAAGCATTAATAACGAAATGTCCGCGATTCGATAACATCTGTCCCGATAATACGATATCGGCCGTAACATCGTTGTTATTATTTATTTATTTATTTATTTATTTATTTCCGCATCGACCGACAGTCGTTAGCGACTACGATTACGTTGCGTAAGATAACATTTTTCACGCGAAATTAATTGATTGGGACGCGCGACGAGGCAACGTGTTACGTCGCGTGTCTCGCATTAAATTATAGGCATTTTTCGATCTAATGCCACAGACGTATCTTACGTTTATTAATCCACGCACTTAGCGACGTTCATAGTTCTGTCTATACCGGGTGCTTCCTATCGGTAGCTCCGAAATGTGGCGCAAATGAACCAACTAGAGATCCGATTTTAGCCAATGCAAATTCCACGCCAAGGTTTTTCGCGAGTTGAACGTTTCGATTCTCTGAACTGCTTTTGGAAATACGTTAATGATAGTCGTATCGATAATTTTGCTACGCAAAGCGCGTTTTTGGTCTCTTTGATGAGTGCGAGTTACGCGAAATCCGGCGAGTATACAGAGTGTCTGAAAAAGTCTGATGAATAATTTATACCGCGTGTTAATGAGGTGAAGTGGATAAAAAAAGTTCGTAGAAACTCGCGTCCGACGACGGTTTATCCAACGGTTAGGAGCAAAAGCTTTCATCAATCGTCTGGACGGTTGTAACGAATATTCGAAATTTCTTTCTCCTGCAACAAGGCAGGCTTCCCATCCTTGTATCAGGTTGTCCGAAAAGTTTCTTTCGTTTTACAGGGAAACAACGGATGCACGAGATTTTTTCTTTCGTATTGTTTTATCGCACCAGATTCGAATAGAATCAAAAACACGCAATAAACTCTTATTGATCATGACACGGTACCACGCCAGAAAAATTTACTCATAATTCTTCTTGAATTGATTGTAAAATTACGTCCAAATAAAAAAAGAAAAATATTATTTCATCGAATTACGTATGATCGTAATAACAGAAACGGAAGGAAATCGATCATATACGCGATTCGGTAAAATAATAGAAAAAGAAAAACGTCGCGCGTCTATCGTTTCCTTCTAAAACGAAAGAAACTTTCCGCACGACCTGATATCTTCTACATACCGCTAAACCTACTTTGCACGCATTGCCAAAACCTGGTCCGCCGTTTTTATCGCATTTTTAGGAGTTAGATGGCCTGGAAGACCAACCGAGTGCTCGCTAGGAATTATCTGTGCGTATATTCCGCGCAACGAGTGCGAAGAACAAATTGTCTGGAAATCTTCGAACCCTCGTCGTTCTTCCAGCATGAATTCACCAACATAAATTCACGCGAAGCTTCTTTTGCTTGCTGCTTCGTCTTATTAACGCGTGCCGTAAATTTGGTCGCGAGCTTTTCAGACACCCCGTACACGATGATCGACCGCATGATATTCGCCGAACATATTTCACACGTAGTACACGCACGCGTGCAATAATCGTAAACGAAACGGAGCAATCAAGCTGCCAGCTATATATTTCTCAGAAACAATTTCTCTCAATAGGCTGAAGTATGGATTCGATAGTGACATGAGCAACAAACTGTTCTCCTCGCTGATGAAACTGATACGGCCGGATAAAATTGAGATCGATAACGCAACCGCGTCCTGGGCCCTCGACATCCTTGGTTACACGGTCGAGAGACTTATGTTCGAGGTGAATAACGTCGTTCTTACGCTCTGACAAATCCTTCCGTTAGCCTCGTTCATGAAAATGTGATCCTCTGGCTCGTGAACGATGGTACAGGACACGCTCGTTCTTTTTTCCTGATTTTCTTTATTTTTTTTTCTTTCGTTTTTTTTTTTTTTTATTTTGTTTAAACGAAACAGAGAGTATTTGCCTCGTTAAATCGTTTCTGTGTAGACAAGTTCACCGAAGAATTATATCGATCTGTGGTCGATGGTGCTTGTTGCTCGAGAATCTGCGAATCTTTGTCTCTTCTCGCGGTTTATGCTCTCTCTGTGCTGCTGCTCTTTCAACAAACACGATAATCTTTACTCTGTTGCAGTTGATGCATCCTTGCAACCTGTTGCTAGTGAGATGCGGCTGGCTGGGACAACTTTACGACTGCAGTAAAATTTTCAAAACCGTCAAGTCGAACGAAGGCTTCTGCTGCGGCTTCAATTATCATTTTGTCGGCGATTACAAGTAAATTCGAGAATCCGCGAGATTCAGCCGATATCGAAACTAAGCTCTAGAGTGCTCCTTGTAATTCTACGTCTAAGCGACACGCTTCTGGTAAAAAGTCGGGATCGTATCTGATATGTTTTGGAAATTTAAAAAAAAAAAAAAAAAGAAAAGAAAAAAAGAGACAAAGCTGAAACGTCTCCGTCCTTTAATTTATTTCATCTCGATTAATTCTGCCTATCGCGGCGTTTCCCGATCTGCAATTTTTTATTTTTCATCGCTGGCGTAAACGCGGAAGTTTAATGTTGCATCTTCGATTGCTTTTAGTAACGAATATTCTTGGTTAATGAACATCACGATGGACTCGGAAGAAGTAGACCTATTAAATTCGAATAATTCTTTCCCGGGTGTTGATAATATACTGGTAATAGTCTCTGATGATTAATACGTAAACGTATCGTCTGTTAATTACTCGGCAAATATTCACCGGCTGCACGGTGAAAGGGTTAATGAAGAGGTTAAACACACGAACCTTCTGCTTCAGCACGTGCCTGGAACAGGACGTGATATTGGCTTGTCGGTGGCGTTGAACATCGACGCTGACAATTACAAAAGTTCGGTGAGGCAATTTGTAGGTGCCACGGTTTTGATCCACGATCCGTTAGATTACCCGGATATCGGTGCACAATCTGCCTCTTTGCAACCGGGCCACGTAATGACGATGACGCTGACCGGCACGAAAATACAAAGCTCCAAGGATATTCAGAATATTCCTCTGTCTAAAAGGATGTGCTTGTTCGATGGCGAGGTACGTGAGGCAGTAGATGTACGCAGTGGCCACGAAAAGTATTTTTGCATCGTTAAAACTTGTCGTAGCATTTGCGTATTTTAGCTAATTACAGATATATATATATATATATTTCCTCTTTATATATATATTTCTTTATATATATTTATATCTTCTATATAAATTTGTCTATATCGTACCGGTTAAGGCCAGTTAAGGAACGAATATGTTACATTTCAACGACTGTTCCTCGTTTACTTATTTATCTCGTTCTTGGGAAGCTGATAACGAAAATAGAAAGCTCCAAGGGTATTCAGAATATACCTCTGTCTAAAAGGATGTGCTTGTTCGATGGCAAGGCAAGGAATTTATATATATATATATATAAATTTGTCTATATCGTACCTGTTAATGCTAGTTAAGAAACGAATATGTTACATTTCAACGACTGTTCCTCGTTTACTTATTTATCTCGTTCTTTAGAAATTGATAACGAAAATAGAAAGCTCCAAGGGTATTCAGAATATTCCTCTGTCTAATAAAAGAATGTGCTTGTTCGATGGCGAGGTACGTGAGACAGTGGATGTACGCAGTGGCCACGAAAAGTATTTTTGCATCGTTAAAACTTGTCGTAGTATTTGCGTATTTCAGCTAGTTACACACACACATATATATTTCTTCTTTATATATATATTTCTTTATATATATTTATATCTTCTATATAAATCTGTCTATATCGTACCTGTTAATGCTAGTTAAGGAACGAATATGTTACATTTCAGCGACTGTTCCTCGTTTACTTATTTATCTCGTTCTTTAGAAATTGATAACGAAAATAGAAAGCTCCAAAGGTATTCAGAATATTCCTCTGTCTAAAAGAATGTGCTTGTTCGATGGCGAGGTACGTGAGGCAGTGGATGTACGCAGTGGCCACGAAAAGTATTGCTACCTCGTTAAAACTTATCGTAGCATTTACGTTTACCGGTTAATGCTAGTTAAGAAACGAATATGTTACATTTCAACGACTGTTCCTCGTTTACTTATTTGTCTCGTTCTCTGGAAACTGATAAAGAAAATGACGCGATCGCAAGTAACAGCGACAGACGAAAGGAAATTCGTACGGGGAACGTAGGGACAAGAAGAGAAATATTTTCTATACTTTTAAATATATTTTAAATATATTATTAGGTATATTTCACTGGCGTTGATCAAAGTATAGATATATTCGTACTTTGCGATTGTACGCGTACGTATCGTGATCGTATCACGGTTTTGAATTGATTGATACAGGTACATCGCGAGGAAGCTTCTCCTAAGTATTGATATTCAAACTATTTGCTAAGTAATATTATGTCTGTTTGAACTTTGTGTGAATGTTTCTCTTCGAATTTTCCCAAGCGCTTAATGAAATCGCCGTGTTAGACTTTCTCGAACGCGCCGCTCCTATTAGCATTATCGAAACAGAAATAAGAGCTTCGAAAACTGTTGCGTAACGAGATTATAAAAGAAAGTTCACGAATATACGCACCGGACGTACTTCGTAGACGTTGTTGGCCATATAATAAACGGAATTGCGAAATAAACATTTTACCGATAACTTGGAGAAGCTGAAGAGTGTACTAAAAGTGGTGATTCTGGTTAACTAGAACTAAAGAAATTTCTCGTGATGTACGTGAAATACGCGAAACAGTTAATTTTTACTAATTTTTCATAAAATACGTAACTTAATTTAGTATCTGCGTGTAGAATTTTTGAAACTGTCTACCACTCAAATGTAATTCATAAGATGATAATTAAAGAAAGAAATTTCTCTTTTTATTTTTAGACAGCCGGAGAGCGAAGATATAGTTATCAAACGTGCATTTCGGAATGCTTACAACAGAAAATTTATGGTTCCTGCGGATGTTTACCCTTTTTCTTTCCGGACGAGCGTGAGTAATTTTTAGACGTAACTTTTCTTAAACCTATCGATTACTAACAATTTCATCGAATTTGTAGCGCTGGTACGCAGAACCGAATAGAAAAATTGAATTTCATAGATCGTAGCTTTGGCCAGTGATATTCCGAGTTTATACGTCGATAAGAATGCAAATTAGCGGGGAACCTTTTCAGCAAACTTTCTCGTACGACCAACAGCTCAAAAGAAATTTAATTTATGATATACATAATTCATCGCGATACATAATTCATGACAGAAAAATTAAAAAATTCATCGAGGATAGAGTACAAAGCGAATAGCGGAATATCGATCTGATGAATTAAATTCTCCTCAAAAAATTATATCCTTTGTTCGTTTACTGTTTTAACAGATCCGAACGTGCCTACTTGCTATTTGACCGACGTGGATTGCATCTTGTCCCGTAGAAGTAAGTAAACGTTCAACGTTAAACACCGTCTTCTCTATAATTTATAATTTCATTTAACTCGCAATTTACTTTTCCACTATCTGTTAATATCGAATTAAGAAACTTCGACGAAAGTACGAGACGTCCGGAAAGTAAGTTGCGAACGGCTGTGAAAAAAAGGCAGAAATTCATTTCTGCTTCATTTTATCTGCGTGTTACGAGAATGTGGAAGTCGAGTCGAGATTATTTCTAATCGCTTCATAGCAATTTCGTGATTTTTCAAGTTTAACCTTTTTGCTTCGTTATTTTCTGAGCAGGGAGCTTATCGCTGGTACAATCGTCGTACGTAAACGATTGCAGTTGCCTTCCGCAGTGTAACGACAAAAGTTACGAAGTGGTCTCCGAATCGGTACGAATGAACGACGTAGGATTCGATTCCGAAATGGCGTAAGTCAGAATATTTTTTAATCCTGCTGCTTCCTTTCCTTTTAACCCTGCTGCGCTCATTCTCCACCCAGCTGTATTTTTCTCGTCTTAAAATATATTATCTCACATCTACGTACCATACGAGAAAGTTGTTACGGTTGCGCGTGGTTTCTCGTTTCGGTCTGACATTAAAAGAAATTTTCCTAAAAAATTTCCTTTCGCTCGTGACAAAATTGCTGCTTTTCTTAACGACCTTCTGTCAGCGCGAGCTTAAGTTCGAAATTTTCGAAACGTTTGAAAACGCAAGCTTCTCTCCACGAGGGTTTCTATGGGGAAAATTTGTTCGTTTACAGGCGTGGCTTGGACGTCGAGAGTACTTCGTTCCTGTACGCGTATTTTCGAGATGGCACGTACCTCGAGTACCGGAAGCAAACTATCTTAGGATGGGACAGCCTTCTCGGTAAGGGGACTTTCTCTGAAAGTCATCCACACGTTCTAGACACTTTCCGATCGTTGACATAAGTGGCTAATAGGAAAGCACGGCTAGGAGAATAAAGTAAAATTAAGCTGACTTTGTCGCGTAAGTGGGCGCGAGCCGGAGAAGTTCGTTTGGAAAAGAAGGGGACGACGAAGAAGTTCGCACGGTGGAGTAAGGGAATTTTCTTTGAAAGTTCGTGATTAAGATCCTCGTGACCAAGATATATATTTTGAATCGCGTTTATACATTTATGCGAGAAAGTGAGCTCAGCTTAAAGTAACAGAAAGTAATTTTATCAACCGTGCTGCGAGCTTCGTGTAATCTTCCACACAATCGTATTTTTCTGGCGTTCTGAAGTTCCTTGACTTCGAACATGAAATTGTAAAATTGTTACTGATACCGTGTACTCGGACGTTCCAATTTTACATATAAATATCTCACGGTAAAAGTTAACCGAAAGTTAATCGTACAGCTTTTTCTCCCGTAATTCACAAAATTCGATTCTAACATTAATCTATGCACATATATTACATTTGATAATGACAAATTGTATTTGAACGAATTGTTCCATCGTATTGTTCGTCGCAGCCTGTTATTCAAATCGATATTAGAAACACCGCGCGAATTGTAACTTATGATCGCGAGATTGATCACGTTAATAATCGCATTTCCTATACTCTTCGCTTTACCTGAATTTTAATGACAGAATAAATTTCAGCTTCTTTCGGAGGAATCTTCGGACTCTGCCTGGGCGGTTCGGTGATAAGTCTAGTGGAGTTCGTGTATTATTTACTCACAGACTTCTTTTCCTTTCGTAAAGAGAGAAGAAAACAACAGGATCAAAATCTACCACCTGCCTCCAAATTGTTCGTTTCTGTGCCCGCAAACATGAACTTGAAGAAATATAGTACGTCGAACTTGAACAAACGCATCCACCTTGCATGGGACCAACAGCTTTCTCTGCGAAGTCGAAAAAGCTCCGAATTCGCGTGCAATATGTATCACGAATAGCGTACGATATCGTGTTTAATCGCTTGTTATCGAACGTGCGTATAATTATTGGAAACTAATTATCGATTGATTCGCTGTCTAATAAAGTTTGACGTTTAAGAAGAACTTCGTTTAACGGTATTTAATTATCATCAATCTACCAGATAAATGGCAAAAAGGAACTCACCTGAATGAAGAAAAAATGCCAATACTGTAATTAGCTTTATTCGAAATTATAGAAATTTAGATCATATTGATTGAAATCCTAATTATTACTGTTTGAATATTCGTTAAATTTCGTTAACAGCTATCCGCCCAAGCCAATATTATCTTTCTTGGAATTTCACGCTGTAATTGTTAAACAACGTCTCGACGACTGCAAACTCCGACGAATAGTCGTCTTTTACGAATCACCGTCTTTTGTACATTGAAATTTATCCGCCTGGGGGGCCGACTTTATTTCTATCTCTGGATGACGAAGGTGGTCGGCAGAGGAAAAATTTGAAGGCGCTTTCCGCGATACGAAGGAAATGGTAGCGAAAGAAAATTATTCTGGAATAAAGCTGGCGGCCAGCTTGGAAAACGAGGCGAATTAGAATCGCATCCGACTTGAAGAACCGACTTGAATTGAACGCTGATGAAACGTCGACTTCAGCCACGTTTAATCGCGATTTAAACCAACCTTTCTCTTTCACTTCTTAAAGACGGTTCAGGCATTCCCGCGACCTGAAAAGAATTGTACTTTAGAAGAAGTCCCGTTAACGCGAGTTTTCTGTATTTTAGGTTCGTACAAAACAGCGGTGATTTCAAGACCACATAGCGTTTTTACAGGATTAAAGCGACGCTAAATCTCTCGGAGCTCAATGGTCAAATTGACAATGAAATTTTATAATCATAGGATACCTTTTACGTTACTTCCACTTTCCACGGTCTCTATTCCAAGAAATCTAAATCGTTATTTCCTCTGCGTTCATATACGGCTTCCTCGTTGCTATTCATAGGAAAATGTAAGAGCTAGGCATTGTTAAAGAGGGAAAGTTTCCCAGAACAAGGAAAACTTTCTCCTTTGTCTAAAACCAGAATGAACATAGGCTCTTTAATAAGTTACAATGACTTGTACAATATATCTTCTTGAATATTCATTCGTATTTAATATTTGCGTAACAAGCAGGCAAACATTAATCGAGAGTCGAATTTTTCAGTCCTGCAGGCGGTAATTCTGGTAATGATTTCATCGATTTAATTGGTAATTCTTTGACGTTATAATGCTGTTATTACGATGTTATAATGAAACTAGATTGCTTAGCAAAAGAATTTGATGTGCGATGAACGGTAAAGCTTAACCATGATTAACGACGAAGAAATTTCTTCCTATTGAGTGTATAGAATGGCTTGAGTGATCCGCGACGTGTAATTATAACCAATTAAATTGTTGCCCTTTCGATCATTAATCATATGAGTCGTATATCTCGTGCTAGAAGTAAGATACGATAATATTCGAGATAATAAGAAAGGCAATGACGATTAAATTTGTTGAAGCAATTTCTACGTACATCTTCCGATTGGTTCCAAATTTTACCAGCGTCATGTAACTATTTTATATAATTTAAATTTTCCCAATGTATTCGTGACAGTCCTGTCCCGTCGCGATGCTAGCAAAATTTCGAGATCTCCTGTGTAATATGACACGATGTAGCGCACATGGAAATTCTCTGTAATAATCGCTCGTAATATTTTCCTGAGCCACGATGCGTAGCACGAACTTACAACCTCGTAATTACGCCTCGATAATGCGATCTTTGATGCGGATCATCCACACGAGCGCGTGGATGAAAAACCTTTCCGTTGATCGGCGAAATTTATTAAGCGGTCGTAATAAGCAGCGGCCTCGTCTTAATCATTTTCAAGCGTTAACGAATGAGCTTTGATGTATCCATGGTAACAACCGCGGATAACGGTTATCGATCCCTCACGGTTCTCGAACGCTTTCCGTCACTTCCGTGACGATAAATTAATAGCAGGAAAATTTCAGACACATATGCACGCGCAATATTCTCGTCTGCTAACGTCGATTGCCAATTGGAGCGAGATAATTTCATTTCCGGGTATTTGCTGCGGCCAATGAATAACTAATTTGCTCTTTAAACCTGCACAGCTGCCACTTGCCACGTGATTTCCCATTTGCCCCCCTGTTCCAGTATTTTATCTACTTTTCCTATCCGGCCTTTTCTTCGTTTCGTTAAGGTAACGGCGAGCAAGGACGCAACGTTTCCTGTACTTTATAGCGGATGTCTACTGATTAGACTACGGCCGTTTATGCAAATTCGTATTTTTACGAGCACGCTGAAAGAAATTGTAGAGAGAGGGAAAGCTGCGATTCGTTTCGTCCATCGAATGTTCTAGGCAATAGGAGAGCGTGGAAATTCGTTCGGAATTAAGTTTAAATTTGATAAGCACGTGTAGAATATTTATAAAAGGATTTTGCCATTCTATGTCTCGGTACTTGGAATTTTGTCAAATTATTTTGCAAGCTGCTATGGTTTGCTATTAATTGAATTCCGTGTTTTAGCAAGCGACACGAGCGCGAACCATTTGCTGCGTATTTGATTCAAGAGTTTAGTTTAATTAAAATTTTAATTGCCGTCTGATTTTTTAAACGGCGATACGCATGTTTGTTTTATTTGCTGAATTATCGTGCGTATCCGGTTGCGCGATCGGATTTCTTATTATCATCTCACTTTCTCCCTTCTTGCTTCTTGCTGCGGTATCGTTTCACGTGCCATTTTATAATTTCTGACAATAAATGGTATCTGACAATAAAGTTTACGTTTCACCTAACAAACTCTCAAAAGATCACGATATTTTACGGAATATTCGAGAAAAATGTTTTTTACGTCGCATAGTAGATGAGAGATTGGCTAACATTTATTTTCCAGTTATTTCTTCCTTCGTCTATGTTTTATTTTATTTTTTTAGATTGCTGTTGTACATTCAACTGTTAATTATTGCAACAAAGTTACGAGCAACTGACAATGGCTAGAAACTACCAGCTAGTTATCACAGGTTCTGAGCGATTGATATTACTAATTATAAAGTTTAAAAATTTGTCGCGCCGTGATATTTCTATGCCATACTTTAAATTACTTTCTATAGTTCATCGTCGGCGACTGAAATTTCCAGTTTTCGTGAAATTATAACGATACCACGCGTTTCTATTTTTAATTTGAAAAGTCGACGTAGCTTCCTGTGCAAGCGGCTTTTCCTTCTCTTTTTCCATTCCCTCCGTTCTCTCCTTTTATCTCGTTGCAACCTTACTTCTGCGAGTGAATATTACATTTTTCAAGTGCAACGGCGAAAATTCGTGGACAGGTGAACACGATCGCCGCAGAATTTTAAGGGGAGATATTTCCTACGAGTTTGATCAATTTTATCATTTTCCGTATAATATCACGGTAATTTCACAGGATCGTTTTATGTAATTTTTGAAATTCGCTATATGTAGAGACGAGATTGAAAAGCTCTACGATTATCAATTTCATGATTTACATGTTTACGTAATTATGGAAAATTGCTTTTTTTATAAAGTGTGCAAAGACTTTTATGGACCGTTTGTACTACTTTTCCACTGAAACCATTTCCTCCGTCGTATTGTAATTGTTAATATATCAATTTCGGTTGATCAGTCCTAATCAGCATATCCACGGCGAAGCTTCCGACTTCGATTCGTTAATTTTGATTCGCGCTGCAAACGGCGTAGGTACATAGTTCAGGGCCACGGTTGTACTATTCGAGGTAATCAACATATAGACGTTGAATACGAGAACTCGTGAAGTGATTACATTGTTTGAGAAACAGTTAATTATCTCAGAGGGGCGAGATCCATCGTTGATATTCCTGCGTATACAGTAGAACCTCTCATCGACGAACTCCTATTATCCGAGTACTTCGCTATCTGATGGGTTCGTCACTTGAACGTTCTGCTATTCCAACGCGGTACACGTTGCACAGAATTTAGTTTATCTAAAACTAAGTAGATGCAGACAGTGCGAGCCAGACTCGCGAGGCTGCCAACGATTTGTCAGTTTTTCACGAGATCAAAGGGTTCTCGCAGCTTCTTACCTGCCTCGTTTAGACATATTTATGTATCGAATGACTTTGTTAAGAGCGTAATGCGACTCGTCTTCCCTCGCTTGCTTGTCCCGTTCGCTTGCAACGGCACGGGACAGCTCAGGCGAGGCGAATCTGCTTCGCCGAATCTTTACATAGTTTGACGGAGAAACTGTTAAAATATATAACATTCCAGTCGCGCATTACATGAAGTACAGGATCTAAATGCGATACAATTGGATAATTATAATTTCATTTGTGCCACTAATGATTGTAATTGGTAATTTATCTACGGTTAGATAATTAAGAATAAGTAATAACGAATAATTGGAAAGCGATTAAAAATTATAGTAGAAGAATGATTAAACGAAAAATAAAGAAGCAAGAATGCGAGATATCGTGACATTGCGATATAAATGGAAGAATATCGAGGTATTATATGTATAAACGTCGTGTTGCGTTGTCAAGAGTGGCTATACTAGGAATTCGTTTGAAACCGCCGAAATTACCGGCTGCGCGGTCGAGCTGCGCATTGAACTTTGCAGGAACATCGATCTCGCCATCGATAGATTCACGATGTCGATAATCGACAGTACGGGCGATGCCGCGACACGGTGCAGAGAGGAGAAATCTTCACATCTGCGTGTGACGGTTAGATTTACTTCCTGTTCCGGTCGATCGAGACAGTTGTACGTGTTCGCGACGAATGGAATATCGTTTCCATCTGTTCAAATTCTGATTTCGCGGAATATAGTTTACCGTCGTAGCTTCATCCGCTAAACAAAGTGTTGCCCGTGAGTGAAAAATTCGAGTGTGTGTCGTTCCCGCGTGTGCCATGGTGATTGTTACTTTGTACCGGAAAACTGCTCCCGAAAAGGATCTTTGGAGAGCCGAGAGAACGGTGGAGGATAAGGACAAGGTAGGACGCGTTATTTTCTATATTGTTCTATAAGGAGGGAAAGCACGTATTAGAGAGGAATCAGGTGCCGCTTAACGCCTGAGCATAGTTTCTCATAGTTTTTGCCATCTGTTTTCTTATTCTTTCGATCTGGCGATACGAAAGTTCACGAACTTCGAGAGTCGTTGCATCTATAGTGTGTCCAACGAGTCGAGCCAGTAGAGGCAAACAAATATTTAGCTGCTAAGTAAGTATGTACATATTTACATACGACTTGCGTATGTATGTACGTGATAAATGCAAGGGACTTCAGTTTTAGCCGCTGACGTGTATTTACACGAGTCGTTGTTAGATTAGGACTTGTTTTGACTTCTCAAATTTATGACACGGTATATAAAGGTTGCGAATACGAATCATTGTTCAAATGCACCAATCATGTACGTCTGTTTACCCGTATCGATTCGATTCGTTGAACGAGATATAATCGAGATATCGTGACAAGGCAATGTCCGAATTGAAAAGAAATAAATTTGTGCTTATGTAGACGACGAAATTCCTGATTATACAAGGTTTGTTAGGAAAAGGAAACGGTTGTCCTGGCAGATTCCCGGTTCTCTTGCTATCTTGATCGGGATAGGTGTCGCTGACACGCGTTTCTCTTTCGACGTCTTAAGCAACGTCTAAAGATAGGAGCATTGTCTTAGAAGCGGGCCTCTTTCTCTCGTCGAACTCTCGAAAGGGCCACTGATCTATGAATAGGTCTTTGCCGCTCTTCTTCCTTACTCCGCTTATAATCCTCCTCGTGCCTCGTCGTCAACCCTTTTTATCGGGCTTCACTCGACGTTGCTGACACAAAGATGGTGTTAGCCGCTGGTGAGCTCGATTTATGAACGTAAGAAAGAAATTTGTCGCTGTCTTTTTATAAAGACATCTCCGAGAAGAACGCGTAGAATGACCAGAAGATTAATACCGTACTTATGTGACTTTTTTCATATTTTTATTCAAAGTTTCCTCTTATTATTTATTGCTCGATGCTTGAATCAATACGAAATTTATATAATCCCTTTGCACTTTGCTTTAAGACTTCGTACTATCATTTTCCATTTCTATTGCTTCAAATTATTTTCTAATCGTACTATTTTCAGAAAAGTTATATTATCTAAATGGTATACCCATAGTATGAATAGTAGGAGTTTGGATAGATTTGAGTAAAGATTGGTTGAGTTTTTTCGAAGCGTACACACAAACAATTAAAGTATCTTTTAGTATAGTCATCGGTGATTGTATCTTCAACTTCAATGCTACACGTAGTTACGTAAAATCTATTTAAACGAGAATTGTATCTTTAAGTACTTGGTGCTTTGCATAGATTAGATACCAGGGAAAGGAAATCTCGAAATTTCGTGATTTTTAATTTCGCGTTTCTCGACGCAACGCTCGAACGAAATCTGATATTTAACAAAAACGACTTTTCCATGAATGTTTCCAAAATTTTCTCGCTGACCAAGCCACTTCGTCGTATGTTACAACTTAGCTTCATAATCCCTGCTGCACGGTAAATCTCATCTCCATAAACTTAAGACGGCGAGGTAATCTCGTTTCGAGTAATCTCTTCAAGTATTTGGAGATATCTATCTGAAATATGTGGGCGCTAGCTTGTTACCTTCGTTTCGCAGTTATGGCGATGTCTAGCCGTGGAAAAAGTCTATGAAGCTTCGTAGAGCTTCGCGCGAAGATCAAAGTGGCCGCTTCTGTTCTTCTTTCGATAAAGATCATGTGCTTCGTAAAATTTGCAATAGAGTAGGTCGGATCAGATGCTAAAATAAACGATAAAATCTTTTACTTGCGTGGCCGAGATAAGCTACGGAATAGGTTTAAGATTTCAGGAGCTTTTAATACTATCTGAATAATTGATCGAAGTGAAATTGCAAATTCCAAGTACGAATCGTTTACAAACGCTAAACGAACTTAAACATTTTATTTTTCGACACTGTTTTTAACACGAAAACTCTATATAAAATGTACAATTTCAACGATACGATATAATATCGCGCAGAAGAGTGGTTTTACCATACGTGCTCGTACAAATCCGATATATAATTAGTATTTGGCGGATTCTGGTCTTCGTATAAGACGAAACCACTCGAACGGATGACCTTGCATACTGCTTGCAATCAGAAGCAGCTCTATAGACCTTCTTTTCCCTGGGATGGCAATTTTTACCAAGCTAATTAATAGTAATTCTTATCAAGACCAGGATATGCTTACTAGACACTTTTTATCCGGAATGACACTCTAAATCAACGTGTGAAATTCTGGTTTTTCGTAGAACTGCTTTTACATTTACTAATAACGTGTAACTTCTGTGAAAATTAATCTAGGCTTTTATCAAGATCGAGATACGATCGTTTATACATTCTTTATTTTCATCGCGTCATTTTAATTATAATTACAGTGTGTGCAGAATATTTAAATATTGGAAAGATCAGTTATTCCAACGTCGAACAAGCTCTGATTACGATTATTGAAATTTTGTTTTGTCTGCATCTTCAGTATACATATTTACAATTTTACCAGAAGGCTGCAACGGTTACGATTATTATTTATTATTATTATATATATTATTATATTTATTTTATATTCCGATAAATCTAGCACCGTGTTACGATATATACGTGCTGCGAACGAGAATATAAAACGAACGAAGCGGTAGATGAAAGCCTCCCAACGACGTAATCTATACACTTCAGCAGTAACTACATCTTCGTTAGTTAATTAATTAATTAGTACCTACTCTAGGTTTACAGCCGGTTACAGCTGTTTGGAAACTTATACGCAACTTCCTTGTTATCGCGCATCTTATATTACGAATTAGCACAATGATAAAAAAAAAAAAAGAAAGAAAAAACGATCGATTCAGGAATCAAAATTTAACTAAAGTCACAAATAAAGAAATAATCTACCGTCGATTAAAATTTATTTTATCCTAGAAATTTCTTTTCACCAGAAATCGTCCTTTCTCTCGTTACGCGACACGTGTACGGGAAATATTGTAGATTAGTCTCGTTCTGCGCTGCATCAGATCTATCGGTGCAAAGACGCTTCATTTTTACAAGCGTCGCTTAATTTCGCCGATCATCGATGGTATTTGTGGGAACTAATCGGTTCGTCTGAGTCTGTTGCACGCGCAACTGTTCCTATTCTCATCCTGCTGTACTAGCACATTGATAAAAAAAAAGGAAAAAAAAATCGATTCAGGAATCAAAATTTAACTAAAGTCACAAATAAAGAAATAATCTACCGTCGATTAAAATTTATTTTATCCTAGAAATTTCTTTTCACCAGAAATCGTCCTTTCTCTCGTTACGCGACACGTGTACGGGAAAAAATTGTAGATTAGTCTCGTTCTGCGCTGCAACAGATCTATCGGTGCAAAGACGCTTCATTTTCACAAGCGTCGCTTAATTTCGCCGATCATCGATGGTATTTGTGGGAACTAATCGGTTCGTCTGAGTCTGTTGCACGCGCAACTGTTCCTATTCTCATCCTGCTATACACAGGGTGAACAACATAAACCAGATTACGTAAATATCTCAAGGTTATTCTTAAAAGACTCCGACATCATCGGTGCACCGATATACCAATAACAAACATCATCTATTTATAAGAATTACGAGCTCCTAGGCTTCGAATTAAGTCAAAAGACCGCGATCGATCGCGATCTCCTTTGGCCCTAAAGCAGCGAAATTCCGATCGCGGCGGAACGATCGAACCACTTAGAAACATCCTCGCATCGACACGTTCGAGTGTAAAACGTAAAAAGAAAAGCGAGGGTCCTCTTCGAAAAGTTTCCATTCACAACAGAAGCTCGATGCCGAGGCATCGATCAATTTAGCCCCCGATGAATCCTATGTTGGACGCGAAGCCAGCTATGATGAAACGAAAGAGGAAAAGTAGAAGTCTCTTCATTGAAACGAGAGTTATCCAATCTCTCGGCCCCGCTTACATCGTTTCCCACTGATACTACCGAGGGTAAAGCGATCTAAGAAACACTCCACACGCCTACTTTCGTCGTGGACCCTGTCGCAGCGCCTTGTTTCCTTTGAGCTGGCGAATGTCGCAAGGGTTTCTCGCTTTATGCGTGATCGTCGCTCGTTTAACTTTGACGCTTGAACAACCGAATTTCCACTCTATTACGTTCATGACCCTTTCAGAGTTTTCAACAATTTTCGAGCAATTGTATCATACGAAGGGCGAGATTCTTATCTGTTGCGGTTATTGGTTATATAGATAGAAGAACGCGTGGATAAATTGCAAGATAGAAAAGATATTTGAAAGAATTGCAAGATAGAAAAGATATTTGAAAGAATTGCAAGATATTTAACGAAGAAGTGTATATACAAATATGAATACAGTTTCAGCTGGTCCAGATCCGCACGCTAACAGCGTTACCTAGTTTTTTTTTATTTTATTTTATTTTGAGAAAATTACAAACAATTCTATAAAAGAATCTTTAGTAAGTTTTTCTGGCGTGTTACAATGTCACGAGTATAAAGAGTTTATTGGACGTTTGATTCAATCGAATCTAGTGCTTAAATCCAAGGGGTAGTGTTTTTTTAGCCTGCGGATCTGGTCCGACGTGTCAAGTAGTTGAGGGACTAGAGGGTTTTGGTGGTTGTTGACTCTTGTGCTGTGTCTATTACTGAATTTGGATATTTCTTCTCTGACTGTGGGTATCTTGAGGTCGCGATGTATCGTTTCGTTGGTAACGTACCAAGGTGCGTCTAATAATGTTCTTAATGTTTTGGATTGTAGTCGTCGGAGTATCTCTATGTTGGAGTTGCTTTCTGTTCCCCATAGCTGGATTCCATAGGTCCCAGACAGGTTTTAGTATGGCCTATATATAAATATGAATAGAGTTTCAGCTAGTCCAGATCCGCACGCTAGCAGCGTTATCTAGTAATTGAAAACTCCGAAGCCATCGTTGCCTGCCTATTGCCTATGGTTGCCGTGTGGTTGCCTTTTGTCCATGGTTGTCGTGTGGTTGTCTTTTGTCTATGGCTGCCACGTGGTTGTCTTTTGTCTATGACCTGTCGATGGTTTTAGCGATTGAGGAAACTAGACAGAATAGATGCAGAGTTTTCTTAGAAGTGTTAACCACTTCAACATTATCGATATTCAAGCTCGAGCTGTCCGCTGTTTCTTCGACGTATAGAAATCACATTCGTAAACCTGTTACTGATAACATTTTTCTCCGCTGTTTCCAGCGTGTACAGAGAGATATTTTGAAGAACCGCGACGACGCATCTTCGTTGCTTTACGTTGCTGAGAAAGATCGACGCGCGGTTTGCGACTAATTTCGTAATGGCATTGGACAAACACACTGCGAGATGCGCGTGTGTTTAATTACGAGATACCGTCGTATTTGTAAAACCGTTTTGCACGCTGAAACGCTGGTCGGTACGTGAAATTCCCTGAAATTCAACAACTACATATCTCGACGTATTCAGAATTAATTTGTCAAAAAGCAGACACCGCGTTCATAATAGGCGCACAGAGATAGAAAATAGTCGCGGAAGCTACAGCAAATGGTCAGTTTCACCGAGTTATCGCTTCGGCTCGTTTCGAGGGGAGCTTTCGGGGTGAATCACGCTTGCGCAAGCCGCGCGCACTTAGCGAGGCTACAACGGCGCGCAACAATCATGCGAGCTTCAGTTTTCATCAAGTTCTCGCCGGAGTAGAACGACCATCGCTCGCTAGATCTTCCACGATCATCGCGAGATTATTTCGTTGATTTTTCACCGACCAACGAAAATTTCATCTTCGTGTCAGGCATCCCCGAGCTGTGATTCGGCGTGTCAGTCGATCGGAAAAGACGCGAAGAGTAGGTTTCGAAGTTCTTCTCCGTCCACGTGAGAAGCTTCACCCTCTGTAACGCGATTTCTCGATCTTCTTACGCGTTTTACAGTGTATCGAAAGAGGAACCGCTGACTTTTTACATTTCGTAAAATCGTCTTTTGCGAACGTCGAATATCGTCGCTGTTTCCACAACTTTCTACGCTCGTCTCCGCGTTTCGTAATCGAACAGATCGCAAGATCTAATAAAAAAACGAACGCTTTGAACTTCTCGGCCTTCTCTTCTCTCGTCTGCGTTTCCTGCGATTAGAATTTCTATCGAAGATCGCAGAAATTTTGCCGTTTTCGTCGCTGTACGATCGACGGTGATTTTCACTAATCTTCCGCTTCGTTCCTTTTCGGCAGAGTTCTCTTTTTTCTTTCTTTTATTTATATAAGACTCGGAAGACTTTCGCGATTTCGTGGTGAATTTTCACGAGTCAGCTAATAGACGAAGTATCGAGTAGAATGCGCAGAGAATACGCGAGTTAAGTTGTTGCGATTTCTTGAAAGACCGATTAGTGTACTATATGGCAACATCAACCGCGGCGGGACATCATGAAGCTGTCAAGAAGGATTCCAAGGAGCTTGATGGCAACTCCATGAATAGTTGCCCGCCAAGTAGTTTTCCAGACAATTTTCAAGACTTCTTCGCCGCCCTTAACGAAGACGCGGACGAACTGCCCAGCATGCTCGAGGATAAGTTGATTCCCAGGTGAGAATACGATCATTCACGATCTTCGTTTGCGATGCAGAGGGCCAGGTATTATATCGAAAAATAAGGATTTGCAAATTTGGTACCCAGCTGAGAATACGACCGCATTCAGCTACATATTGTCACTGATGATTTTTGTCAGAGTTTGAAAATTAAAGAATGTATCGTTAGCAAACAAGCTTTCGAGACTTCGAGAGTTTACGTTCGGTTGCAACGTACGAATATCTTTGATCTTTAACAATTCGTTGATCTTTAACAAACCTTTCACTGAATTAAATTACCAAGTAAATTAATGTGCTGTGCCGAAAATCCTCCTTGTAACGCAACGTTTGATACGCAATAAAGTATAGTCATTCTTTTTTTAGAATCGATTGTAATTTTCTCTAAATAAAAAAAAAAAAAAAAAAAAAAAATAAAGTATGTACACCCTCGTCCGTAAATCACCGGACTATTGCAACGATAGAACGCGAGTAAAATTTTCTCGCTTCGGTTCGTCGTTTAACTTTGCGATATAGCGCTGTTTTACCATGCTATCCGAATGCGAAATTTAAATACGCACGTGTATAGATCGAACGAACATTTAAAAATGCATCGCATGCACGAGTATCTATTTAAAAAATTGCATGGCGGATTATGATAGACGGAAGAATAAGGCAAGAATAGCCAAAGTCGTAAAAACAGTTATGGCAACTATCAGGAGGAAGTTGAACGACGATCACGGTAGAAGTATTAAAACGAAAGGTAATCGACAGGATGCCACGGCCAGTTCAAGGTTCGATCCGTACGCGGCTGATGGAAAGAAAATATAAGATATTTTGTTAAAATTTTTCACATAAAATTTGATTTGCATATTCTTGAAATTACAGACGATTGATATAATAAAAAAAATTGATATTTGTATTTCGTGACGTAGGCCTGTTCATAACGAGGAAATGGTTCGCACGCAAATTTCATTCAGCGTTGACTCGTGGACGAAGGTGTACGTATTTGTTTAATTTTGACCTCGCGATGAAGAAATAGACTGGTTACACGCATCACGTAGTATACTTATTTAACATATGCAATGCGCTCAAACATACTTACCCTCCACTTTCGCACCCTCGCGTCTGTCTCTATTTACGTCTAAACTCGTAATCTGTCGGACAAGACGAGGCGGTAAATATACACAAAATATTATCACAGCCATAGCAATCAAATTTTGTTTACGTTTACCGCCTCGTCTCGTTGGACACGCTATAGCGCTGTCTAAACCTACAGCTATAACAAGGGACAGCGAAATAATCTGCTATTGCAACGGCTGTAACTTTCTTTGTAACGAAGTACTATGAATTCTAATAACAGATGC
The DNA here is from genome assembly GCA_014737475.1 of Bombus confusus. Lineage (NCBI taxonomy): Eukaryota > Metazoa > Arthropoda > Insecta > Hymenoptera > Apidae > Bombus > Bombus confusus. The sequence goes on from JACXIV010000083.1 coordinate 680,979, forward strand.
GCTTGTGCATCTAAAAATTGAACGACCATCGTCGTATACGAAGGAGAGAATTTTCAGTTTCGAGACGACGCGTAAAGTAAAAACTTGATAGATCAACGAAGATTTCTTAGAGAAAAATAAAAAATACTTGACCCTCGTGCTTCGCTGGTTCTCTTAACGAAAATCATCTGTCGACGATGCAGAATCGACGCAGCGATAAAGAGGCGTAATTGAAAAGGGATAAATAAGGAAATTCGACAATGTTTTCCTTGAAAACGATCGCATGAAATTTCTGGAGATCGAGGCGCGTAGTCGTATTGTTTGCAAATGATAAAGCAATGTCCTGAATATACGGTTTTTTTTTTTAAATCATTCACCGCGTTAATTGACGCAAGAGACGAACGAGAATTAATCAGCGTGAAACATGAAATTGTTACTTTTTCGTGCAAGTTGTTAACCGGCGAGTACAAGTGATTTAAATGCAAACATATTGATATTGATGATATCGTATTATCGCGACAAAGAAAAATTACTAGAACGTAGGAGAAGCATAGCGAGATGAAAAATTTCATCCCCTTTTTCGCAAACTATATTTGATGCATGCGTCTTTCTTCTATTCGAATCTTTCTCTCGCATATTTGTGAAATTATGAATCGCGTCTGTCGTATTCTACGTACGTTCTCTGACATTCGTATATTTTCCAATCATTGTCGCAACGTACATTGTTGTTAAAGGTTAAATGATACTCGTATCGCAACCCTACCGCTAAAAGTAAAATCAAGTCACTGTGGGACTCGATGTGGAAAAATGCAAATATGACATCGAACATCCGTTTAACCCGAGATGACATTTTCCAAAAAAGTCCTGTAAATTCATTGGACAGGAAACATCAGTCGATACTCGCAAGGCTAAGAATAGGTCACAGAAACTTTGCCCGTGTTCACCTAATCGCAAAAGAAGAACCGAACAAGCGTAACATTTGCAAAGAGAAAAATTACTGTAAAATACCTATTAATAATTGAATGCCCAAAATTTCAAAACGAAAGACAACAACGCAACCAATTAACATTTCTACGATTAATTAATCTAGCAGCGGAGAAGTAGGGGCATTCACCGTGTCTGCCACGCGTTGTAATTATATAAACATAGCTAACGATACAATGTAAACATTGTACATATTTATGACCAGACAGTGGCACGCTAGTCTAATATAACATTGTGCAAACCTGTGAAATACAATTATCGTAATTACTACTGCAGTCGCTCACAACCCTCGGAGATGGATGTGACTCTAGATAAATAAAGAAATAAATTATAATCCTATTACGAACATCATAACTGTAATTTTAATTTAATTACAACTTAATATTAATAATCGTATTATAAGCATTCCCGCCATTTTACTCTGCAAGTATTGATTCTAGGATCAATAATAAACGGATTAAGTCATTTCTTTTTATTCCTCTTGGAGAGTACTCTAAGGCTTTAAGGTCTTACGCTACTTTTTTTTCTATATAATAATAATCATATAATATCTCTTAAACGCGAGTTCCCGATGTTTTAATTTCCATAAGATATTTGCAGCGCGTTTCAAGCTTATCAGAAGCTCGAATAGACGAGATCGTAGTGTGTCGCCCTCGATATCGTACAATTTTCCTCCGAACCATTTTTTCCTATCGTTAATATCCGTCCAGGTATTCCAGCTTTTCGAGTTCAGCTGGCCACGTTGTACGCGTCACATCTGTCCTTATATACGACACGGGACGTTGAATGCTTCGGCGAGACAGCCAGCTACGCGCGTTAAGGCCACCGGGGAGGTGGTCGAGAAAGGAAGAAGGAGGAAGACGCGTCGCGAGTTCGATTCTCCGCCGTCCTTAGTTTGGTGTTGTCTACGCATGGGATGGGTGAAATTTGCAGAAGTATCCGTTGGTGGCCCAACAGCAAAAGCAGAGCAGCTTGTGTTCTTTGCAGCTCGCACACACTTTGCTTTGCTGTTGTTGATACTTTCTGCGAAAACATCAAATGCAAGACACACACACAACGTGAGGACCGCAGAATGACTCAACGCTGGTGTGGATTTCCACTGTCTCGCCCGTGGAGGTTTTAGCCGGTAAGAATCCGGCACTACCTTGTACAACCCCTGTGATAGGAGGGAGGGGCACACCTTTGCCAGGGTATAACAAGGTGTCTATGAAGATTTCCTCCACGTAAAAAAAAAAAAAAACTTAATTTTTGTTTAGTTTATTTTTTACAATTTTTCTTTAAACAAAAAATTTTTTTTCGTTTGCAATATCATGCTGCTTCATTCAGCTATTGTTTGGCTATTAATTCGCTTCAAATATATTCCGTATCGATATATTAGATTCGTAGAGCAGTTACAAGAGATTATACGCTAAACACTTTCGATAAGAACGATAGCTCGGACGGTTATCCGTAGACCGCAAATTTTTATGCGATTTCACATTTCTGTCGAATGTAAATGGAAAGATGAAACCGAAATTGGGATCTGTTTCGTTCTTTCTGTTTCTTTCAAACTACCAAGTGAGTTTTTTTATTCCTCTTGGAGAGTACTCTATGGCTTTAAGATCTTACGTTATATTTTTTTTATACTATTATTGACTGGGGTGCGCTAATCAATCAAAGCAGAACGCGTTGTAAATTTTACGATATGATCGATGGTTCACAGCTTTTCATATTCGCCCATGCGTTGTACAGTTTTACGTATTAATATTAGGTTACTGCATAAATTCTCTTTGCCTCTTCGTTCGTATAAATATAATAAGTCAATATGAAATATGAAGTGTAACGTATTCCTAGAGCTTACAAAGGACCGAAATAAAATATCTTCATGGATTGCTGTCAGCCGTGTAGAACTTTCGAAATTTCCTTTCTATCGCAAGAATTTTCGTTTAGAGTTGGCTTTAATGCTGAATTTCGTACGGGACTATATTTAAGGCGGCAAGTTTGGCAATTAAAGATATCGCACGCCGCTGGGCCAGAATTAGAAATTAAATGCAAATATAAATCTAGCCTGACCAATTCTAATTCCATTTGATACTATCACGGTCGAGACATACAGTGGCTCGATTTTTGTTAAAAAATCCTCCCTTGATTTATGATCGCAATGCCGAGGAATTTTTCTATTCGGTGTCCTAAAAGTATTGGACAATACTTTTTTACAAAAGTTTACAGGATTACGCTTTTGTATACAAGTTGCCAAGGTCATTTATAGGAACAAAAGAATAGAAGACGATTTTTCCATAAGCCTGTCTATAGCACGAGAAGGTAGTATAATTAATCGTGAATTCTAAAAAACTTGGATACACAAATTGAATAATTAAAAAAAACAAATAATATAGATAAAAAATTGTTTTACTCGACCAGTTACTTCGTTTCGATACTTTGCGTATATTTCATATTTTTGCATATCACGCGCATTGAAATTTCTCATAAGTCCACGAAATCTCGTAGTCTAATAATCACTTTTATCCGCTTTCTTTTGTGCACTTGATCGGTAACAGCTTCCGCACGACTGACGTATTAAAGTCCAAATTGAATCGTTAGATACGAAGAAGATTGGAATTTCAGCGAGAATGGTCTTTATCACGCGTAGTTAGAAATTATAATTAATCGCGTTCCTTGTCGGATTTCGACAGGTTGCAGATCCTTTCTGTATCGATGGAAATGTCGAGGTCGGCTAGAAACTCTAACAAGGCTTCCAATGCGTACGATACAGATATATGTATCTGGATTTCAATTAGTTCCAGATGCTCCTTATCTTGGTTAAAACGTCGAGGTCGTGATATCGTGCCTATTATTGAAATGCTTGATGGAGGGATTAAGCGTGATCTGTAATAACGCTGGCTACTATGCGATGTATGGCAAAATCGGCCACTGCAGCCTACGTTGCGATCGTAGTCTCGCGAAATACGCTCTGCGAAGTTTCATTTTCGCGTACGGTGGCGGACGAATCAGAGTTTAAAATTACGTTTCTTCAATTACGTACGCTAGGAATTTCGGTAAAATTTTAATCCCATTGACAATAGCCACGTATTCTGCGTATTATATTCGTTCGTTCTAATCGTTAGACGTAAATTCATTTTGTAAAATTACGTCAATTGTTTTCTCTAATTTCATAAAGCTTCTTTCGTTCGATGCTGTGCGTACGGTTTCTGGTGTTTCGTAGCACATGGAAACTGCTTTGTCGCTGGATCGTGCACACGACAACGAAAAAGTTCCTACAAACGTATGCCCTGTTTGATCTTGTTTTCCAGCTATAGCGAATTTCTTCTTTAACCAACTGTTTCTTCGCAACATCCCTTCAAAATTGATCCGTTTGCGTGCGAACGTAAGACCGGCTACGTCTCGTCGTTGACTGCATGTGTTTACAGCATTACAGCGCAAGGTTCGACGTCAAGTGTATCGAGTTGCACTTTGTAAATACGTAGACACGTGAGATTAGTTCAACTACGCTTGCATCTTTCGACAGAATTATTCCAACGTAAAGTTCGTTGTAACTGGAAAACAAGGTGGAACTATTGTCGTTCGCGCGAACTAAGTTCTTTCACCTTTTTTAAACCGAGGACTCTAGATACACTAGTGGAAGATAGATGATTAAATTCCCGAGTTCGAATGACAAATTTTCCCAAGGCGTAATTTAAATTTGAACCAGCTCGTCGTACCAAACAGTTAAATAGAAACGTAGTTTTCTACTCGAGTTTGGGGACAGACGAGAATGTCTCTTGTTCAACTTCTAAGACTTTGAAGAACTTGGAGAAACTTTTCGGTGTAGGGACTGCACGCATACGTGGACAACAATGGACCTCTGGACTAACGAACTTCCTAATTGCTGTTGACTTACGTACGGGCAAACGACGCTATGTGAGTCTGACGAAAAAAGGGAGATGACCTCGAAAATTCGTAACTTTTCCTACATTGGACCGTATATGTTCTCATTTGTTCGAATTTCTACGAGAACACGGTTAACAGCGAATGGACAAAGAGATAGCGTCAATCTGAAGTTCGTCCGCGTTCGTGATTGCTCTCTATCGTTCGTAACAAATATTAAATTGTTCCAAAAGTTTCTTTCGTTTTGGGAGGAAATAACAGATGCGCGACATTTGTTGTTTTATACTATTGAGGTGATTATGAGTGCAAAGATAAAGTAATCGGTATAAGTTTAACCCCTTCCCGTGCCATTTAGCTGGACGAAACTCGGGCCCAAGCGGTCGGCGTCAAAGCGTGTAAACAAAGTAGCCCGATGCTCGAGAACAGTCACAATACGAGCGGAAATATTAAGCGCGTGATATAGTCTCACGCGATACTGTTGTTGGGCAAGTAAACTCTAATTTTTTTCCTTTTATAGATATTATAAATATGTTACATTTAGTAATAGATGACAGTTTCGAAATTATATTTCACGAATAAATAATACTTCGATAGGGATTCAAGCGTCTTCAAATGTGATTTTGTCCTAAGGAATGTAACAATAACTACGCCTAGAAATAAATAGCTTATTGCAAACAAAAAATTCAATTATAAGAATCCCGACTAACTCTCGTGGCGTACACATTGGAACTAACATTCAATTACGATCGTTAGATTACGATGTTCATGTTTGGGCCGATTTTCTGTGATTATTAAATTGCGATTTAGACAACATATTATAACTACTTGTTACGCACGACGAGTATACTCGTCGAGAAGCTAACTGTTCAAACATCTACCGCACGATCAAACCTTCGAATCCGGGCGGCGCATATGAATACGTTCTACGTATTGCGATCAGATCCGGGGAAAGTTTATTCGCCCTTTTGTTGCGCAATTATGTATTTGTTTTAGTTATTTATCTACCAAGTACGCTGCGGCAACTCTGCCATGGTTTCGATACTAGAGCTGCACGCTGATTGGCGGCTTCGAAATTATATCAAATTGCTTTTGACAAATCTTCTTTTCGCCGAAATTCCCCGCATTCGAAGGATCAGACGCTCACGTAGAAATTGCTTACGTATCTTGAAGCTGCGACGGACGGACGGTCCATGTGCTCGTAGAACGATCGACGCGATATTTAAATATCCAGCAAACCTCGTACGAATCTCGACAAACACGAACATAGCGCGAGTGTCGGAGTACGTCAGCATGAATAACTGCGTGTGCAATAAATGTCACGTTGAAACGTACTTAAAAAAAAAGAGAGAGAGAGAGAGAGAGAGAGCTTGGTGATGGATGTTTAAAAAAACGATATTTAAACGTGGCCACGCAAATTGCCCGTTATTAATACATGGCGAAAGGTTGAAGTTAAAAGTGTCAACGAGCAGCCAGGGTTTAGCGAGCAATTATCCGGCAACGGAGTTCAAAGAGGACGACTCGCCTTGCACGCGACCAAATCGGGATTGTTGAACGATAAGATAAGCGCGAACACGTAGGACGACTGATCCGATTAGATCGATCTGATTACGGAGTGTTGTGTCCGAAGCTATTCCTGTAAATCATTTACACATGTCGCATGTCAACGTGCACATAGATACACGAATGGATGACGATTACATGGAATTTGGCTCTTTCAGTCACACGAGCACATGTTCCACACGTACGGAGCAACTCTGATGATAATCGTTTAACCGGCTCGAAGGATTCTTCGATACCGCAAGGATTCTTTCCTTCGCTCGTTTTCTCTCCGTTTTCGTAGTTACGTGCCGTCTATACGTATAACGATGGTTACGTGTAAATGTTTCTTTGATCAGGCGTTACGTTCTTGAGGTATTCGTAGCGCGACGATAACGACGATACGCCTGGAAAGTAAAACACGAGATTCTCCCCGGAGGAAGAAATTTCTTGGCTGCCTGTGCTTCGTACGCGCGTATAGTGACAAACTATTGAACAGAATGAAGAAATGAAGAGAACGGTGACTTCTCACTGCGATAAACGGCATTTTGGATAGCGAAATTACCGATATTAAATGTTTCACGCTACTTTTATTCGAGAAACGGCGAGGTCAGGAACAGGATTGATTCTTTTTTTTTTTTTTTTTTTTTTTTTTTTTTTTTTTTTTTTTTTTTTTTTTTTTTTTTTTTTTTTTTTTTTTTTTTTTTTTTTTTTTTTTTTTTTTTTTTTTTTTTTTTTTTTTTAATGGTTCTTCCAGCCATTTTACGCGATGCGTTAGTTTTTTAACAATTTTGTGAAAACGGTAATTAATGTTCCCCGTAATTAGTGAAAACGCCATGTTTGCAGCGACTTACCACGCAGGGATTACGTGTTAGAATTATTCGTTAAAATTATTAATTTCTTTTATTTGGAAAACGAACATAATTCATCATGGTACACATGACGTAATGTAACGTCCCGCGCAACTGGAACAAGCTACGGCTTCGCAACGGTACGAGATAGAAAATAATTTCATTAGCAAAATTAAACGGTTTCGAACGATGTACGTTTCGCTGTAAGTGGCCACTTCGAAGGTACCGGTGTTTCGGGTATCTCAAAATCATCCCCGTTTTTTCAGATAAAACTATATATTCCCTTACTCGCCTATCGATGGATCTTTGTGCTCTCTATAAACGAAAGTATTAAAACACCTAGATCGAAGATTGATCAGTTTAGAAGATATTTCACCTTGAATCTCGTGAAACGTATCGTCCGAGCAACAAGGAATAACGACGCGGTATCTTTCCGTTCGGTGTTGCTTCTCTTTCGTACGCTCGATCCGATGGAATTAAAATCGCAATGTCTTTCGAACACGAGCTCCCAATGTTTTGGAAACAGCGTCTCAACGCCAGCTACAAGAATATCTGACAAAAGGTACGCAGGTTGAACAATTTCCATAAGATATTTGCAGCGCGTTTCAAGCTTATCAGAAGCTCGAATAGACGAGATCGTAGTGTGTCGCCCTCGATATCGTACAATTTTCCTCCGAACCATTTTTTCCTATCGTTAATATCCGTCCAGGTATTCCAGCTTTTCGAGTTCAGCCGGCCACGTTGTACGCGTCACATCTGTCCTTATATACGACACGGGACGTTGAATGCTTCGGCGAGACAGCCAGCTGCGCGCGTTAAGGCCACCGGGGAGGTGGTCAAAGAAGAAAGGAGGAAAGACGCGTCGCGAGTTCGATTCTCGCCGTCCCTAGTTTGGTGTTGTCTACGCATGGGATGGTAAAATTTGCAGAAGTGTTTCGTGGTGGCCCAACAGCAAAAGCAGAGAGGAGAAAGAGCAGCTTGTGTTCTTTGCAGCGCGCGCACACCTTTGCTTTGCTGTTGTTGATACTTTCTGCGAAAACATGAAATGCAAGACACACACACAACGTGAGGACCGCAGAATGACTCAACGCTGGTGTGGATTTCCACTGTCTCGCCCGTGGAGGTTTTAGCCGGTAAGAATCCGGCACTACCTTGTACAAACCCTGTGATAAGAGGGAAGGGGGCACCTTTGCCAGGGTATAAACAAGGTGTCTATGAAGATTTCCTCCACGTAAAAAAAAAAAAAAAAACTTAATTTTTGTTTAGTTTATTTTTTACAATTTTTCTTTAAACAAAAAATTTTTTTTCGTTTGCAATATCATGCTGCTTCATTCAGCTATTGTTTGGCTATTAATTCGCTTCAAATATATTCCGTATCGATATATTAGATTCGTAGAGCAGTTACAAGAGATTATACGCTAAACACTTTCGATAAGAACGATAGCTCGGACGGTTATCCGTAGACCGCAGATTTTTATGCGATTTCACATTTCTATCGAATGTAAATGGAAAGATGAAACCGAAATTGGGATCTGTTTCGTTCTTTCCTTTTTTTTTTTTTTTAACTTCCGAGTGAACCACATAGAATTATATGGCGCAAGAATCACATTAGCTTTTCTTAAATATCGTAACAGTTAGTCCACTTTGGATATTTTATACGCTGTTGCATAGTGTGTGCAGCAGTCTGTACATCATTTCGCCTTCAAATTTCCAAGCTTTGTTCGTTGGTTCTTGAAATTCAGTGTTATCGTATTTAACACTGCTGTCTTCCTCGAGTCTGTACAGTCCGCGATGAATGTTACGTTTCAAGAGATATTGTTAGAATATCCATAGATATGGAATATCTGATTCTACCAGTCTAATTTTTGCACCTTTTGTGCGTTACACGATTTTTATGAACGAATGGCTGAAAAAGAAGGAGATATTCGAGAAGATACAAAAAGCGAAGAAGAAGCGAGAACGACGATAAAGCAAATAATTAACTCTAACGTTTAAAATATTTTGAACATGGACGAAGAAGATATAATTGGAAAATTAGCCTCGTACGAATCATGCTATTCTTAATCGTAACGTACACTTAATGGTAGTTCTTTGCGTTGTATAATAACAAGTTCGAAATACGAATAGAATTAGCGGGCAAGAATCGCCATAGATGCTACCAGAAACACTGTAGAGACGTGCAATCGATATTTCATGACTTTTTAATGGAGATTCATGGGACAGGTGCGTAGGTGCAAAAACTATTTTTTACTTGCTCAACAGTTGCAACAGTTTTTAGAAAGATAGAAAGGTATAATTATTATATCGATCGCGTTATATCCTGCCACGCAACGATAGAAACGATAAAAGCTTCTACCGCAGAATCGAACCGTGTAGAATTTTTCTATCCGCTTTATAATTCCTCCTGCGCTGCTTCCATTTTTTCTAGCTTTTATTTCCATAGGTTTGCGTACACGGCGAGATAAAAATAGGTACGAATAGAACTTTGTATTCAATTGCGATTCGGACAAAGTTTAAACGACAAGCACTGAAACCTGCCTGATCGATAAATAGGTTCCATATGCTTGCGCAAATTCGTATTTTTATGAACACGACGAACCAGTTACTCCGCATGTGTGTCTAATCGTGAAAAATAACCGAGATATTTAAGTATCTTCTTTCTCGTGGCTCGACCAGTACGTATCGTACTATGGAAAGCTAAAGGACGTAAATAAAAGGAAAAGATCCGCGGAAGCTACCTAATGCACGCTGCTCTCTCGAATCATTTATCAAACTAAATGACTGTGAGTACGTTTTATCTCGTATCCAATCCTATCGGATGAAATTGAGGGTTGAAAGGAATTAATGCAGCTCAGTGTAACGTCCGAGATATCGGTACACTATGCACGGCGAGCTGCTATTCACTCTACTATAATACATCTGCGATACTCTATTATTCACGCATTATAGACCAGTGCGCTATCGCATTACTAGCACGTCACATCCCGTTTGACGTTGACGAAGAAACGTCATTTAAATAGCACTAACAAATTCCGAAGCTTTCGCTTTAGTTTACCACGCGAAATATTTTCTCCCGCTAGAATAGCACCACTGTCTGCAAGATGATTCATAATTCATATAAATATCGTTTCTATCGACAAGCGATAGATATTGCATCGTTTCGCCTAATTACAGAATTAATCGCTCGAATGCCATTACCATTTACGTGTACGTTAGCGCAACGTTCTTACGCCATTCGCGAATGGAGCTGTTCATCGTACGATCGGGATCGAGTTACAGGCAACAGAGACACTGTCGTTGATCGCGACCGATTCCGTTATTATACGTATTTTATTGCTCTTTGCCTTCGCGAAAGCTTCCGTGAAAAGAGGGAAGATACGAACGGTTCGTTGAAACGGAAAAGGGGCGATCGCAACGTGACTAACAGAGAAGAAGTTTAATTTTCTTCCGTGGCACGGTTACACGCACTGATTACGCCGTCTCCTCGAGTCACGAAAGAAACCAATCTCATCGAAGTTTTAATAAGTCTGCTCCATCAAAAGGGTAACCAATAACGATGACCTATTACCCAGATTTTATTCCGGCTCGTTCGAACGAATCAAACGACGACGGACTTCCGATGGTATTCTTAGCGATAAAAACGCTGCAATTATTGTTCCGGTACTATATAATTATTACTCCCTTATTGGTTCTTTCTTTATTTCTGCTTTTCTGCTTTTCTTCGTTATTTTAGATCGAAAAAGCAATTAAGAAGTCGAGAACGGAAGATATCTCTTTCCATCGGAGATATATAAATCTCATTAGAGATTCACAACGACGTTACGACGTGACAACGATATAAGCGAAATGTTAAAACGTAGATTTGGTCTTGCAGTTAATCGGCGATCCAGTAAATGACTTCGAGGAAATTGCTTTCCATATACTAGCGATAATTACGTAATCGCTCGCACACATGCAATTATATTAAATTATTGCCACGCGAAAATCGATTCTCTGATTGTTCGCTTTTAATTAAAGTTCTTTAATACGTTACAGGCAGTAAAAAGACCCCGATGATATCACGATATGTTTTAAATATTACGATAAAATCGTGGATATTGAGGAGCAATCAACGATAACTGCGACTATTATTACTTTCACGCAGGAAACAATAATTCTGCCACTAGTTCGAAATAGTTTCACTTCGCTAACGACTGTGCTATAATTTACGAAATAGTCGATTATGTGGCCGATAGCGAGTCGACGCTGTCTCGCGACGAAATAGAACCGTCTTAAATCGCCTTCGACGAAATTGTCCGCCTGTGTGCTCGCGAGCTCTTAATTCGCAGCGAATTGTAAATCGTTCCTTCTTCGCAGATACGCGTGAATAATTAAATGGAATTAAAGCACCTTTATATATCGAGCTCCTCGACCCGGTTCCCATTCGGCCAGAGATCGCGCGCAGCAGGTGCTGCATTACGAGCAACGTAATTTTAGTAGCCAAAATTGTCGTCCTTCCTTTCAAATTCAAAATGATTGTCGATCACTTATCGCCGGGGATAATTGGACGAACTTGAGCCGATCCTACGACCGTTTACGTTTTATCAATTTTAACGAGCCATATTTTCGAAGATCATGGAACGTAGAATGTAGGTCGTCGGAATTATCGTTAGCGTTCGACGTATCACGCTGCTGGCAAACAATTGTCGGAGAAAATTTCTTTCCTCCGCAATTCGGATCATCCGTGTCCGCTGCTGCGAATTACTGCGATGATATCTCGTAGAGCGAAGGCGGAAATCAAAAGTCTGATCCCGCAAATCTGCGCCGTTCTGTCAGACTTTGGACGCGCCCTACCGTGAACTTTCAAATTACAGGCTGATTACTCGTCGGCCATTGCCATCGCTCTCGCAACACTGAATCGCTGGCTGGAAACGCTGATTTAATTAGAATGGAAACTCGGAGGATCACGGGATGCTTCGCATCGAGCATCTAAAAACAGCCGAATACCGTCGCTGCTTGGTCGAATTGTTTTCCTCTTTCTTGCTCGTTCAAGCGTAATTTCATTTTGCACCGACTCGGGTGAAAATCGTGTCGCGCGATATAATCCCATTGAATATATGTATACGATATAATTTGAACGTAATCGCGTTGCCTCGCGTACAAGTAAGATAATGATGATCGATGTTAAACGTATTATCGCGTTATCCTGGACCCGGCTGAAAGTGTGATTTTCACTGTACGTGACTTTCGTGTTACGTAATTCGAGCGTCACAGAAAAACGTCGATGGATATCGGACGTCACGTAATGTCAGCTGTGAAATTTCGTCGTCGAGGGCGAAAACCTTTGTTACTCTTTTAAAACTTTCATCTTTATCGTTTATCACGGCTAATAGAGAAATTAACTTTGTCGAACGTCCCGCTGGAAAATGTACACCAACGCGCTCAACATCAAGATCAGTTTTACCAATAATATTCGTCGTTTAGTAGGCTACAAATTTGTGTCAAAGCACAGTGCCGGGTACATCGGCCATGAAAGATCAAATTAAGCAACCGTTTGACGATTGAAACGCACAAAGTCCAATTTTTCCTTTGCTACGTCTTCCTCGTTGATACATTCGCATCGCGTATAATACTTGATACGATGGTAGAACTCGTCGCTTCGCTGTATGCTGCCAAAAATGAACTTCGTTCGAATTCCTTCGTAAACGCTGCTTCATTCGAATGAAACATTCATAAAGTAGAGCGTACCGAGTCCGAAATACCTGGCAGCGTTATTGCGAACGTTTTGCGTCCGCAGGATCGTTTCGCGCGAAATTGCGAATGGTAAATGAGGCAGTTGCAGCGGCTCAGAAATGGATCCCGTATCGAACATTAGGACTTTATCGTAAAATCGCATTTGCCTGTGTTCCGCCCATGTATACACGGGGTGATCGTTGGGAAATTTGCCGATCAATTTTCTCGAAAAGTACGCGTTCTGCGAAGAAGATGTCCGAAACGAAAGTGTCGCGCTTTCGAGATGGAAATCTAAACACGCTCCTCCCTTTTTTCGTCTCTTGGCCGCTTCCAATCTAACGCGCACTTTTCCAGATCGAACGTGAAATTTTCAAACGCACACCCTGTATATCTATCTATATATCTTCTATCTTGGAATTCATATAAGTGTGCGGACACTTAGTATAGCAAGTACGGGCGCGAATCGACCATTCACGCGGAATGGAAGCCATTTTCAGCGGAAGACTCTCAGATTCGGGTTTGCGATGTAAAGCGATTTTATGGCCGATACGCGACCGATAAATCTTCAAGATACCAGCGAAATAGAATGAAGTTATCGTGCCTGACACCGAGAGCCGCTAATTTAATTGGCTAACTCGGTCAGGAATCATTATCGACTTTCCGGCAGGAGTACACGGGACTTAACCGGTCGCAGACTCGAGTCAGCCATATTTCGATGAATTAATTAAACGATTAATTAAATTTTAACGCACCGTACTTCCGTGCAAATATATTTAGAAATCGTATCTTCTTATTGATAAATATGTAAGACGGGAGGAACAAGCTTATTTAGAAAATTGAAAAAATTTGTCCGCGCAAGGTGGCGCGTACATTTAAACCTGGATTGCTAATTAACTATTTCAATATTTCCCTTCTCTTGTGAATCGGTGTCCGACTTTTGTACGTGGAAATTTTATCCCCGTTCAACGATTAAATATTCGCGTCACGTGTTCGTCATAATCTGAAAATGCAGTCCGGAATGAAACGACAAATTTACAAGTAACGCGCTATAGCATCCGAATAAACAACGTCAAATAGGTAATTTCTGTTCAAATATTTGTAATCGCTCGAGTATTTCAAATGTCCCTTTTTGAAACTGGTTTAACAAGTTAACGTTTATGTCACGGAGATAAACGTGTAAAGCGAAGGATAAACGCGTAAAAGAATTCTGGAATTACAAACTGTACGAGCAGAGGTAGCAACTGAACGTCACGCCTACACTGTAAAAACGTCGTGCTTTATTAATCAATAAATAATATTGGCATAGAACAAGTACAGTACTTGATCAAAACTGTATCAAAAACTTTGTCGAACTTTAGGAGCAAACGTAAGTAATACTTCCAATTAAATTTTCAGAGTCTAACGTCACTCTACGATGTTACAGGGAAATTTTAATACAACGTGTTCGAAAGCGAAAAATTTCGAGTTCGGAATAAAAACGGTTTTAGAAGCGTTCGAATACTTTTGTACGCCACTGTATGCGGAGCCTGTCCGAGTCAGCGATTTACTTCCAATTATCACGTTATCCTATTCGAAAACATGAATTTTATCGTTATTCGTTTTATTTAACGTCGCGTCTACCATTTTGGACGGCCATTAGCGACGGCTATTAACAAAATGCGCACCAAAAATACATAAAAAGCGAAGCGTAAAATACAACGAGACAAGTTACAAACTCAAATGATAGTATTTGTACGTTTTGAACATATATCGTATGCAGTACGATCAACCTAAACTTAAATCGATACGATACAGCGTACTTGGAACTAACAAGCTAGCTTGCGATATCATAATCGCTGATACAAATTAATACGTTTGAGAAAATGAGAAAGATCTTTTTCCTTTTCCTATTTTTCATTTTTTTTTTTTTTTTTTTTTTTTTTTTTTTTTTTTTTTTTTTTTTTTTTTGTAGTTATTTGTCTCGTTTTTGGTAGCAAGATGAGAGCCTGTCGGTTTAGCGCGTCCAATCCTGAGTCTGGCGAGAATAACTCGCTCTTTCCTGTTAAATAGAAGCGCCGGACATTTGTCAAATATATTTAGATGTATCTTTACGTGTCTGCGTTGCACAAACTCCAGATACACATTGGCAATATATCGTACAGAACGTGCTAGGAATTACAAAAGTTGCAGTTATGCCAAGAGAAGCATTTACGCTTTCTCGATGTTTCACTGCAAGATTCTCGGACAATTCAGCGCGACGTTAGAAGCTACGAAACAAGGACTTGACGCTCCTTTATCCTCGTTCACCGTCAGACTGCGACAACGATAAATAACAAACTTTAATATTAATCGCAAACAAAGAAAATAATATTACCGAGAAAACAATGTTAGCATGAACATGGGAATACAGCGGGCAAACTTTACCGCCAATTTTAATCGCGTCACCCAACTTTGAACGCTATCAACAGAATGCAACATTGTGTAGAGTTCCATCGGAAAGCGCCGAAGGTGCTTCTACGCAGAATTACGTTCTCCGTCGCAATGTTCGAACGTCTTGGCGCGAAGAAACGACTGATCTCGACGACGAATCTGACCGCTAAGATTATCTGGATTTCGTGCAAGTGAAAAAGAAGGTCTACGATCGCTTGGCCCGGGCCTGGTAGAAACGAGTTTGATCCGCGCGCTACGAAAATAGCAGGCCAATTGAATTACGTTTGGCGCTAACCGAAAGTGATCCTTTCAGGAAACAGGAGGCCTCGAACTCCGACTCGAAGAACAGACGATGGAACAGAAGGACGTTTCAAAGGAGAAGCAGCGAGGTGGAGGTTCGTCTGTACCGCCCCCCTTTCATAGGACTCCAAGGGCACTCGAGCATCGAGGCTCCAAAGTCGCCGTCTCCATCCAGACGTCGTAGCTCTAGCATAGCTGTGGCCAGGCCGACTCCTGACTTGCACAGGTAAGCATCCGAAGGGATAAGTCGATTCGTTCTTTCAGCTACGTTACTTGCTGGCAGAAAAGTTTTTCCGCTTAGAAAATTTCGGGTTCGGGTTTACCAGCTTGGCTGTTTTTACACCGAAATTCCGAAAATCTAGCTTCTCTTCGACTCGATTGGCGCTGGAAAATTTCGTTTGCCTCTTTCTTGCAACCCTTCTGGTTACGCACGTTCGCGAGTAAACGCGTCAACGAGAGTCGCAAATTCTCGTTACGATTTTGATAATCGACGCCACGAACCGGTCGTTCCCCTGTTTCGATCGGGATATAACAGAGGTGGTTGAAATGATTATGAATTAACAGGATTAGCATAAACTTGTATATTTAACAATATTCAAAACTATCATCAACGCGTTACAAATAATATCGCCATGATACGATTAGTTATTGATATAATTCGACTCGGCTTTATTGTAATTATCGTCGTTTTGTTTGACGAAGCGACCTTAATGTGATTACCGTGTACCTCCCGATGCATTCGATTTGACTTCTCGTATGAGACTGAGTTAGAAACGCGGTCTATAGTAAGCCTAACTGGGCGTAACACCTTCCTCTGAAACATTTCTTTCTTTCTTTCTTTCTTTGATAATTTCATTGGTTACAACTGCAAAGCAAAAATTTCCTTCTGCTACGAATACGAATAATAATGGCGCGGCAGCATATTAGCTGCATTTGCCCTTGCTTGCCTAATGGCCTCGGCCGAGAGAATTTTTTTCTCTTGTATCCTTCGTTAAAACAGAAGCAAGAAACGAAATACGGTTGAAACTTCTCGACACTGTTGTAAGAATTAGGGCAGAATTTTTACTCTCGAACAAGCGACGCAAAGAGTTCGTCGTATCGCAACAAACGCTTGAGAAGTTAATCACAAAGAAAGTTTACGAATGTAATTTCAACGAAGAGAAGCTAGACTTCGAACTTGTCGCAATTCAATTAGGAAAAATATATTTCGATACGTTTGGCTTGCTCCGGGCTATTTTTTTGTTAGTATTTTTTTGGCTGAAACCCGAGAGTTCAAGTTGGCAATCCTGCTCGGGATCTGTAGAGACAAATCGTATTAACTGCACGACCTGTTCCAAAGACGACAATATCGATGGCTGGTTGCAGAAATATTCGCTCGTTCGCTTTTTATGAAATTTGACTTCTCGTTTACGACGAACAGCTCTCGGCCGTTTCTTTACGCTACTTCGGGAAATTCGTGAAAAATATTAATCCTGCCTACATTTTTAAATAAACGGTCTGTTTTAAATCTGCCGATTTATTCGTGCGTATGACGTATCAGCAGAACGTTCGTGGAAAAACCGAATCAAATTCGCATGGAAAATTTCTTCGAATTAAATCGGTGCCCGAGGGCTTAACACGAATGTTCATCGGTATATTAAAAGAGCTATCTTTTCTGCTAGAAAGAGCGCAAATAAATTACCAAGTTTAAAATATAGCTTTCAGTTAAAGAATTATTATCGCGTAGGGCTTCGAATTCCGGATCGGAATTGAGCGAACATTGTTGGTAAATGGGCTAAAATGGAGATGCACAGGTTTTGCGTGTTGGAAATGAGCTCTTTTGATGGTGTCACCGCGAACGTGATAAAACCTGTCGGAAATTGCGAATTTTATTCAACTCGCTGTAATTGCAGTAATGTAATTTTGTTTAATTCGTTTACAATATCTTCTTTATGAAATTATACGTATTATACGTGATCGTTTACCATTTTTTTTTCCAATCCAAAACTTAAAAATCAACTATCGTTGTAAATAAATCGGTTGCCATTAGTGCATTCTTCGATACATTGAAAGAACGCATAAAAGAGTAAATATATAAAACAATATACTGTACGGTTTCAGTTTTGCCTCTTTTATTTTCAGATTATTTTTCAATAAACTATTTGGCCAAATAATTTAACAAATAATTCATCGGCATAATTTGATCAGGAATTATTTAAATGTAATCAACGATACATTTGCCAATATGTTTAAATGCTTATCCAATAAAATATTATTAATATGGATAAATGCGTTAATATTTAATCGAAGTAAACACAAAATCTGATAAATATCGTTATGTATTAGTTAATTTCATTACCTTTACGTATAACATTTTAAACAACGAGTAATTTCTACGTGAGAAATAATAATATAATAACACAACGTTCGTATCGAAGATTTTTCAAAATAAAATATACGCTACGTTTACGTTTAAGAGAATGTTTCAAATAATCTTTTCTATTTATTTTACATTTTTGCTCTTTTTTCTCTTCCCTTTTTTTGGAGGAAACTAGTTGGCCCTTTTTTACACCACAGTATCATACAGTTAAGTTTCTGCGTCTAAATATTCTTCTGTTCAGTTCTGTTTTTAATCTGAACTTTTTATACGGCAGCGTCTTTTCAATCGCTCGTGTAATCACTTTCTTAATTACTTTCAGCTTTGAAAACTTTCAAATTATCCGAAACTCTTTAAAGCTACTCGCAGCTTTTTATATCATTGTATATTGACCAGCTTATGCAAAATATCCCAAATAAGAATTTTGATTTCCTTCGCGAAACATTAATTCACAGCACTGTAACAATGGCCATATAAAAAGTTCATACGTAACACGAACCGAAACGATTTTTTACGTATTATTCTTTCCACTTATTATAACAGAACGCGTATCAATTTAGCGTAAAATATGTTGCAGCGTAAAATCGAGCGATTTGTCCATCGTAGGCTGTACAAAAATTTGGCATTATTATTATTATTTATAACCGTACCAAAGAAAAATTCATCGAACTTCGTTTGATACCACGTAAAGTATTTAGTTAAATGTAAGTAGTTTAAAACTAACATGTAAAATGTCTTAACAGCGAAAAATCCTCAACGATAAATGCACGTAGATATGTAGAATGAAGTAGATGACGCAAGAAGTAGATGTTTGCACGTACATGCCGTTACCTTCTACCTGTTAGAAACTCGAATTAGATTTTCGCTGGACAGCACGCGCGGTATACGCTACACGAAGTTAGAGATTCGCTAAATTTAGCTCTTTAATCCTTAGACAAAATTAAGGACGAGCGAATCACGCAGCCTTCTGCGTATAGTCCGACTTAAAATATAAATATAAATTGAGGAAAATATCACGTTACCGTAGGTCACGATTTTCCGCAACAACGCCACGCGTTCGAAACCGCTGCAAAAATGACTCCGTGTGATCGCCGATGGAGCAAAGCAGTCCTCGTGGGAATTCGATCGCAAATACTGTTGTCGCAAACATACGCGAGACAGTGACTTGCGCTCGAATAATTGAAAGCGTTTCCAATAAAGTAAAATAACAGTATTTAAAATAAAGTAATAGTAAATCGTATTTGTCTGTATTGTTAATCGCACTGCAGCCACAACTTTCTTCGTTCTCTGTTTAGTCGTCGTATTTCTTTCGGTAGCAATCGAGTAGAAACTCTCTTTATTTGTCGTCCTCACGCTGCGTAAAGATATTTTATTTCTATCGTTTCTGCTTTCTCATTATCATCTAAACGCAACAACTTACACCTAGCACCATCGAAACCTACAATACTACGTCTCGTACTAAATTCTCCTCGCCCCCAAAAATAGGTTTCTACAAGCAGAAAGCGGCCCTTGGGGTCATTTATCGCCTTTACCGAGGAGTCCCACAAGAACCCCGGCCATAAGCCCTAGAACAGCGTCCTCTTCGTCTCATTTGAGTCCAGGCACGAGCTCAGGTGGGCCAAGTCTAAACAGTCCAGCTGGTCCATTTGGTTCGGCGTTAGGATACCGAGTTGCAGGGCTAAAGCAACATCGCGGAAGGACCAGCAGTATGCCAGCGGTTCCACGACACAGAGTGAGTCATTACTTGCCATGGTTATATTTTCTATCGAAACGGTTTTCTTTTCTTCTTTCTTTCTTTCTCTTTCTTTATCACGATTCTACGCATTTTATCTTTAAGGTACTAAACGTTCGTAGTCACGCGACGATATTGCCAAACGCTATACGGAATTTTCGAATACTGGGACAATCACTTTCCTGATATTAACTTTCATTCGCCGAAACAGAGACGAGAGATCGTGAATTTGCTTTCGCATCGCAGGACCCCGTGTCCTTTTGGCGCGCTAAACTATAGAAATTTTCGGCGCGAGAGGGTGCATTAGATTGTCATTTCCATTCGCCGTTTACGCTCTAACGCGTACGACGCGTACGAAACTTTCTTTTACAGACACGTCTTTTACAGCGATGCATCTTTATACAAGCGTGAAACCTAATCTGTCGAACGTTGCGATCCTTATCTCGATAGAAGAAAACGGATCATACGTAAGTCGATAAAATAATACAAAAGGACAAACCTTGCGCGTCCATTGTTTCCTTACAAAACGAAAGAACCCTTTCGCACGACAATAAGAACGCAAGCGAAGTGCATTAAACGCGGCGATACGTGTACGTCGGTGTACGGTCTAAGAAGCGATCGGTAAGATAGATTTTGCCTCGTTATTAAAACGTCGAGCGACGTGGAAGATGCTCGCACTCTACATCGCTACATTCGTTTACAGCTGCCGCGTACTCGCCTCGCCACTGACAATTTCAAGCCGAGTTTACACCGTTTCACTTTGCAGGAACACGGCGGATGAACGCCACTTTCACGCGCGGATCAAACGAGATGAAAGCAGCGTTCATCCGCCGTGTTGTTCTCAAGTGAAAGAGCGTAAATTCGGCTTTAACGCCAGTCTTCGCGAGGGAAACGCGCAGCGACGAAAACCATTGGCCGCTGTTTCGCGGACAGGTGCACGTTACTTCGCAATGACGTTAGGATCAGCGCGTTTAATACGCGGAGCGACGCTTCGTGGACACAGCCGGGTCTTTCCAACGCACGCATCGAACGTTCGGATAACAAAATATTCGAACAGTGGCACACGGCTCTGCTATACTCGGCTCTGCTGTACTCTGCACGCTAATTAATTAGCACGTAGCCAGTCAATGCATACGTGTTGCGTTTCTGTGGCTCGCATTAATTTGTCAAAGCATCGTCGAATGCGCCGTGCTACGCGCAAAAGCGTCTGCTGCAGCAATATCGACAGTTTAATACCTTCTCTGCCACGTGTACTGTTTTCGAGACAGGCTGAACTTTTCATTCGTGTAAAACGATGCTGCCGCTGTTAAAGGCTGGTAAAACGATCGACAGACTCGTGACAAAAAGCACGCAATATTTTGCAAGTTTCTTTGATAGAAACATGCATTTTAATTTACGCGAGCGACGGTAGCAGATCCATGTTCCGACGTGGTACAACCGAACGAAGATTAAACGGTTTTACCGATAGAAAGCGAATTTTATCAATCTGATGATTGAATTAAAAAGAAGCATAAAGGTAGAGCCACGTATACGAGGAATACGTATATGTGGGAAATACGCGTGAAATAGGTGGAAAATACGCCACGATAAAGAAAGTCTTATCGCTTTAGACGTTATCGTTGTAATTTCAATTTTAATGAACTGTGAACGGCTTTCTCCGCGTCACTCCTACAGCTAATTGACGAGCTTTATCGTAAGTTTGTTTGCTGTAACTTTTCTCTTATCACCGTCTATCCTGGAAAATATGCTAATAGGGCACGTCTTTTTGTATACAATCTTTTTGTACACAGACCATCCATTTTCCTCTCTTATAGACTGTTGAAGATTTATCGATAATCTTTCCCTCTTCTTGAATTCTCATAAAATATCCATTTCCTGCCACCTGTTACGACTTTCTGCCAGAAGCTTTCACACCGATTTCCATCTTCCATTTATCATAAACTCTTTTACGCGCCGCTCTTTTAAAGCTGCAACTCTCGTGTCTCGAAGGTTGATAAATTAACGCCGTTGATTATGAGAAAACACTCGCGGAAACGACCCAATTTTAGCAAACGATTTATTGGAAAATCTAATAGATACGCCACCGATTGATAACGCTATACGTTTAAGGATTAAATAACCGTCGGCCTTCTCGTAAAACGTTCCTCGTAAAACGCTATAAAAACATAAACCAAGCGATCCGGGACAAATCCCCCGCGATTTTCTTGATAGAATGGACGCCGTGGGATCGAACGGTTCCCTTTAACGTTAAACCTACCCTGGCGGTCAAATTGACCGCTCTGAAATTTCTACACAAATTTCACCATGTTATTATTATTTATTTTATTTATTTATATTATTATTATTTTTTATTTATCACATCGCTCGCTAATCTACGACTTTTCATAAAATATGCACGCGATATATTCTTCCGTATTTACTTCTAGTTTTTTTTTTTTTTTTTTTTTTTTTCCTAAGAAAAATTTGTAGTCTGTGCTGCCTATCGCGAGCGGCCAATAAGTATACAAGAAGCGTCGGTAGGTTTAGCGTTAAGCTGGTAAATTTTCATGCGTACCGGTGAAAAGCGCGGACAGGATGTTCCCTCGTTAAAACAATGGAACTACCCGTTAGCAACAAGATCAATAACGGTCCGGTTTCATTAATTTCTGGTTCTGTTGCCAGCAGCGAAGTGAAATACGACGCCGCTACGTGATACACTTCAGCAACGTGCACATGCACCGTGAACAAAAATCGTTGCGCGCGTTTGTAAAAACCGCGGGGTGGCATCGATTACTTTACTCTGCTCGTTGCACCGGGCGAGGAACGAGGCCCGCTTCGCGCGATCAAGATCTCGCGAAACAGCAGTGAACGAGGAAGGAGAGAACGCTACGGCGTTGTATTCGAATGGAATTTTGATAAGCGTTGCTTGTTCGCTGTGGTTTTGCGCGTGGCATTTCCCTGAAATGCGTGTTACGAGCGATCCGGAAGTTAAATCTTACGATCAGCGATAACATCTGGCGATACGATTGTCGATTCGTGAAGATACTCGAACGTTTGCCATGGAGAACATTCTCGAAGATATTGCACGCGTGGTTCGTCGCGTAAAACATTTTGGTATCTGGTTGGCGTTAGAACGAGACGCCGGTGATTTTGTATTAGCGAAATTCGCAGCCAATTTGAGAACGTCGCAGAGAGATTGCGAGATACGGAGTCATCCTGAAAACACACGGTGTCCCCCGTTTGAAGTTTCGCGCGCAATTATTAATCGTTGGTCGTAAATCTTCTGCAGGTGGGTGGATGTGCTTTTGAAATTTCAAGCCGATACTTTGTTTTATATATATATATATGTATATATGTACACGGAATTGCGTGTTTTTGTTCAGGTAGGTAGGTTGTAGTTCGGACCGTGACGAATTCATCCACCTGTAATATGTCTGCCGTGTCAAATGCCAACAGAGAGAGAGAGGAAAATGTTCGGATAATGGAACTCCCGGATGGTAGAACGATCTCTTCCCTCATTGTTACATTTTATTTGATCGAACAGAGCTCGCGGAAATCGTCAGTTCGTTTTAATATCTGAGAACGTCGCATTTTTTCACTGTCGTACTGATCATCCGCGAACAGCTGGATATCTGGGAAACTATAAAACGTACGAAAGAATGATTCGAGGGAATATCGCAGCGTATGAAGCGGCGTGTATCGTTTTTTTTTTTTATTTTGTTTATTTAAAACTACGATCAATTCTTTTACAGAATTTTTAGTAGTTAGGCTGGTGTAACAATGTCGTGTGTTATTAGTGATTAATGGATGATTGATACAAATGAATCTGGTGGTTAAATCTAGGGGGCAGTGTTTTTTCAGCCTGCGGATCTGGTCCGTCGTGTCAAGTAATTGAACCAATCAAGAACCTTACGATTAAGTTTTTAAATCCGTTTTACACGCGACATTGTAAACACCAGCCTAATTACTGAAAATTCTGAACAGAATTGATGGTAATTATAAAATAAATAAAAAAAAAAAAAATCCGTTTTAATATCTGAGAACGTCGCATTTTTTCACTGTCGTACTGATCATCCGCGAACAGTTAGGATATCCGGGAAACTATAAAACGTACGAAAGAATGATTCAAGGGAATATCGCAGCGTACGAAGCGGCGTGTATCGTGCTGTTATTTATACGATCTGAAATGCCCTGCGAACCTTACGTTTACGTTTTTAAATCCGTTTTAATATCTGAGAGACGTCGCGTTTTGTCACTGTCGTACACGTTTATCTGCGAACAGTTAGGATATCTGGGAAACTATAAAACACACGAAAAAATGATTCAAACGAAAGTCGTGGCATATGAAGGGGCGTGTATCGTGCTGTTATTTATACGATCTCGAAGTGGCCCTGAAATGCCCCGTGGACATTACGCTTAAGTTTTTAAATGGATCTCCTGTCCTTTGTGTCGTTTGTCTTGTGGCCGACGTGGGAACATTTTGCAGAAGATAATATCGAGATAGGAAACGACAAAGCCACGAGTCATTAGTATTATATTATATCCGATGTTCAGCGCAAACAAATTACACACTGGAATTATAGGCGCACGCAGAACGATAGCAACGGCAACGGTCGAAAAATGTCGGAGGGAAAGCCGCGCAGGACCTTGAATCGCGTTTACGCGAATGCCGCTCATTCGTGGATCGTCATGCCGGATTATTCCGCGCACGTTACGTCGCGTTATATTACACGCGTGAAAACGCCTCTTCGGTGACTCGGCCGTTTCATCTGTCGAAATTGCCCTGCAGAAAATACATGCGCGCGTACGCAGTATTTTGCAATGCTCTCACGTTAGCCGCGAGAACGCGCGATAAAAAACATAGAGATTCGTCTAAAAAAAATTGAAACATGGCGTTTCTGGGTTGCTTCGCGATCGTTCAAATATCAGCTTTCGTCCGAATCATTGTTTTTCGTATCTTCTATGATTTTCGAGATATTCACCCGTTAAACCGGACACACCGTAGATATTCGTGTTCGTATTCGAACCATAAATTCGAAAAACAAACCTCGAACGACTTTTCTCGAGCGTAAATTTCCTTCGCTATCTCGACGTCCACGATCGGAAGTTGCGATCGTCGTCCGCTTCTTTTCAACCACCTGTGCATCGCGCTCTGCATTTTGTCGCTCAACCTGTACGCATAGTAGGTATACATTTCCCCATAAACTAAGCCAGATTGGCGTAGCAAGAGACAACAGCGTTAACTCGACTTAAACGAAATTATGTCACAAACGTGTACAGGTTACGCGAAACTCGGATTACCATACTTTGGGTAAATCAAGTTAACGTTCTTAAACATTTGACAAAGGTTTAATATATACACTATACCGTGGCTCTGATCTAGTACCGTGAATCGATACAGACGAACCGAAACGCGATACGCGTTGACGATGTGGAACGATGCTGTGTGCGTTTTGCCAGGTGAAACAATGCTTCGTCCATATCAGCAGCAACGGTAACGGTATATCTTTTTTGCGAATGAAAGTTATCGGCGAGCTGTAACTCACTTATCGATCCACTCTCGTGTATTAATCCAATACACGTTAGGTTGTTTGGGGAAGTTAGGAATGTTGCTGAAGTTCACGCACACTATTTCCGAGGCTCGCAACGTTTTTGAAGTTTGACGCCTGAATACCTAAATTCTGTTGTGTATTTCGTGGAATTCGATAGGGACATAAGCAAGTCTTAAGTACGCTGTAGCCTGCAGTATCCGAGTTAACGCGGAGATATAAACGTTGCGACGAGGGAATTTTCAGATAATTCGCCCCTCTTTTCGTAATTATCATCCTATGTTTCGAAACTAACAATACAAGGTCAATCACAGAGAATACGATACGATGTAGATGTAATATTTCTTCAATTATTTATCGATTCTACGTCTCTTTTTTTTCTTTGCTGCTAAATCAAATTTTGTTAATACATCGAACTACGTTGCATTATATTCTGTTTGATCCTCGAGTTATCCTAAATTATAAATTATAAATTATAAATTATAAGTTATAAATCCTCTTTCTAGCCATAAATACTTCGAAGCAAGAGGGGACCTTCGATCCTCACTTTCACCGTAATCTTCTCTTCTCTTCTTCGACGTCAGGGCTGAAAATGTTGCTATTTTTGTTTGTATTTATCCAAACTTCAAAACTCTTTCTTTTCACGTATATCTCGATACTGGCATTTCTTTGTACATATTTTCTACAGTCTCTGTGTATCAACATAGAGAGTAATGATAACACAAATCGCAATACCTATTACACCTTTATTTTTAAATTATTATATCTTCTTTATAAAAAAAAAAAAAAAAAGAAAAAACTGATCAGCAACGTGCCAAAAGCCAAAAGCCGTACTCGAGTCTCTGGTAAAAGCGAGAGTACTCGCGCACGTTGCTTGAATGAAAAGAAAAGTAGACGTAGAGTAAATAATTGCACGAGTCTTCGAACGATAAACCTACAACGAGGAAGTATCTGAAAGTTCGAATAAATTGCAACACGGTCAAGCGAAAGTGCTACTTTAATACCAATATCGGACGTTTAATACGAACAATCACAATACATAGGCGAGAAACAAGCAGACTCGAAAAGTTGGAAAAAAAAGAAGAAAGAAAGAAAAAAAAATAGACATCAAAGAGCGTTTTTACAAAAGACAATTCGAAACGTCGACAATTCGTTGTTCACGCTTCGATTTCGAAAGCCAAGCCGACTTTGTGACCGCCTCTCGTCACGTTGGCACAGTCGATGTTAAACGACAGACTTAGCGTGGCGTTCTCGTCGAGCTTCTGCTGCAAGCTCAAACCCAGCTGAAGATCCGTGTTGAATTTACAACGGAACGTCGATCCTTCGTCGATGTTACACTTCGCCGCGGCGCCTAGCGTCCACTTCTGCATGCCACCGTTTCTAGCTAGAATACCGTTGATTGCCGCGTCCCAATCCGGGTTTACTTGAAAAATTACAGAAACATCGTTTATTTCGTCGTTACTCTCTCCCGCTGCCGGTTCCGTCGGCCGAAAATACTTTCTTTCTTTCCTTTTCTCTTTTTTCATATTTTAATTAACGTTCGTATAGATTTGTCGGTTCGCAAATTTTGTACATTTGTACATTTAGATGTAGAAATTCGCAGACCTACAGATTCGTAGATTCGTGGATCCTGTACACTTTGTAGGCTTTGGGTATTTAGAAACGTTGAGATTTACAGATTTGTAGGATTGAGGAACGCAAGGATTGAGAGAGCAGCAGATTCGTAACGAAAATTTTACTTATGGGAATTTATGGGTCTGCGAATTTATAGATTAACCGACTCGTGGATCAGCAGAGTAGGAGATTGGTAAACTAGCGGATTAGATGGATCCGTAAATTCGCGGACTCCGAAAATACTTTCTTTCTTTCCTTTTCTCTTTTTTCATATTTTAATTAACGTTCGTATAGATTTGTCGGTTGGCAAATTTTGTACATTTTTACGTTTCTGCGTTTGTACATTTAGATGTAGAAATTCGCAGACCTACAGATTCGTAGATTCGTGGATCCTGTACACTTTATAAGTTTTGGGTATTTAGAAACGTTGAGATTTACAGATTTGTAGGATTGAGGAACGCAAAGGTTCAGAGAGCAGCAGATTCGTAAAGAAAATTTTACTTATGGGAATTTATGGGTCTGCGGATTTATAGATTAACCGACTCGTGGATCAGCAGAGTAGGAGATTGGTAAACTAGCGGATTAGATGGATCCGTAAATTCGTGGACTTTTAGATTCAAAAAATTTCCCGACAAAGAAGTAAGTTCAAGATAGATCAAGATAGATCTCTTTATCTTCGGCTATCGTAAAAACGAGCTTGGATGCTCTTTCAGAGAGGCGAATTTGTTGCACAATTTAATATTTCCCTTCAGTTTCTCATTACGCAACCCACTACGTGAGATAAACTCTCGATCAGATCCTTTGGCTAAACACACGAGGAAAGATTCTAGTTACGTAAAAACCGATAACGAAAGCATGTGTGCTATGCTTTCCATATTTCAAGCACTTCGATGTGTTCACACAGCTAGTCGCGAAAGCAGGAAAATCGATAGAAATCCACGCGTAAAGAGCAAAAAGGATTTTCCATGCCGTCAGATTCATCGGTTGCAACGTTCCTTCGCCATCAAGGCAAAGAAAAATGTCACGTTGACAAAACGAACGAAACGAGAAGGGGAAAAGAAAAACTCGAGCTTTCGCATCTCGTTGCTAGCACGTATGAACAGTCGTTGACTCAGGATTATTTCCAGTCAACGGTCGATCGTTTATTTTCTTCCTGATAGATCCGTAATTACAATACATCTAGTGGCCTGTGAAGCGTAAACATGCCGGATTATAAAATATGTATGGCAACTATGAACAGCGTGCTATCAGAACGATGCTGGCCATCGTCCGTGCGCATCGTACGCTACAGCTCGAAACTGTGAAACAGCGTAATATTAAGAGACGCGAAAAATATCATAAATAAAAATAGCTGTGCAACGCGTACGATAAAAATTGCACGTCTGATTTATTGTTATATTATTATTATTATTACTTAACAGAATAGGAGGAGACATAGGAAGGGAAACCTTTCGTGACACGCATTTGGAAAAGTATCGTACGAATGAAAGAATTTGATTCGGTATTCGACAAATGTTAGAAAATCGAAAATTCTAATTAAAAAAATAAGAGATAATTATATTTATATCGTTTCGAAATCACGCTGAAATCCGCCAGTTCTTCTATACGATTGTTTAACATTTTGATCGAAATTCCGTCGCAAGAGGATTTTCCCAGAATTCGTGTTTCGCTTTCCTCCCCGGTATTTTCATATCGAGGAGCGTACAGTTTTAGCAAACATTGAATACGAATTACGTTGTTGTTGTCCCTGCTACTGTTTGTTCAACTTTCGAAGGAAAAATTGCCTAGGGGAAACGTTCTCCCGTTTCCTACTTTCGAAATTAAACAGCCGAATAAGTAAGAGGGGAATAAGGAAGAAAAGTGAAACAATGACAAGTAATCGTTCCCTTGGCCGCTTTTTATACCGATCGCGCTGCTATAATTTCATGTTATAAGCGGCGCGATTAACTGTCAAATGCTACCGTGCTACTTTGACACGAGAAATTACGCTATTCGTTAGGGATCTAACATTCTACGATCTTTTTTTCTACGATAATATAGCGACGTTGTAGAATGCGGCAAATCCCACGAACCGCCGTCGACAGCTTGAGAAAGAACAAGGCCGAAGTATGTAACTATTTTCCGGAAAATTTCACTTTAAGGATAAGGCAGTTGCCTTCGTGTTTACCATAGGATTGAACAGTACTTTCCCATTACAACGGCATGGATTGCGAAGTAATCGAGAGAGATCGAATTTTCCCTTTTTCCTCGCAATTGCCGGCAAACGAGAGCAAACAAGGAAGCTAATGTTATTGTTTCATCTTAGTGCAGGGGAACACGGTATAAATTTCAATATTTAGCGACTAAACTCGGTAATTCTTCGTCAATAGAGGCCATCAGAGCATTGAGAAGCTATCAACTCGAACACCGGTGTCTCGCCGATTCTCTGCTCGGTCCGCAAGCTTTCGACAACTTATGACGGAGGTGGAAATTTGTCGGCCACGCGACAGATAATCGGGAAGAAGTTTCGAAATTTGCACCGAGGGAGAATTCTCGTGCAACAGCAAAAAGATATCCAGAATCCCGCCTTTAACGTTTAATAAATTCCAATAAACCCTTAGGTCCTCGGGGGAGAGCTTACGCTGGAAAGCGTAAACTTACTATTTTATCGTGAGAGTTGGTTAAAAAGTTCACGAGTATGAATCCATTGAAAAATAAATAAGAAGGATGATAAAACTTTCTGACGGTATGTTGTTCGCTGCACTTAGTTATTTCAAAAGAATTGGCAAATGTAATGATCGCTCACTTTTCAACTGATGTATATATCTGTGTGTGTGTTCTAGTTTGCAAAGAAAAATGTAATTCACTATAAAGAAGGTACATTTGAAAAAACATTATATAATTAAAATACCTACGAGCCACGTTCCAAAGAAAATAAAATCTGATCGAGCCCGTGTCTTTTACAAGGGAGGATCCGCGACTCGCAAATTCCAGAAATTATAAAATTTTCGGAATATGTAGACGATATATAGTTGTAATATTAACTTACCATTTTATCGCGAGAGTTGGTTAAAAAGTTCACGAGTATGAATCCATTGAAAAATAAATAAGAAGGATGATAAAACTTTCTGACGGTATGTTGTTCGCTGCACTTAGTTATTTCAAAAGAATTGGCAAATGTAATGATCGCTCACTTTTTAGCTGATGTATATATCTGTGTGTGTGTGTGTGTGTGTGTGTGTGTTCTAGTTTGCAAAGAAAAATGTAATTCACTATAAAGAAGGTACATTTGAAACGCATTATATAATTAAAATACCTACGAGCCACGTTCCAAAGAAAATAAAATTCGATCGAGCCCGTGTCATTTACAAGGGAGGATCCGCGACTCGCAAATTCCAGAAATTATAAAATTTTCGGGATATGTAGACGATATATAGTTGTAATATTGCGCAATTTTTCCTTCTGCCCAAATTCGCCGCAAGTGCGTGAAATCGATCTCTGGAAATTCGGCTGTTTCTCGATTTTGCGTTGTAACTCGTTAAGAAATTGACAAATTTTATTACTTTAATCGATAGTCCTAAGTAAAAGAACTAACTTTTGTCTGAAAACGTTTTTTCCGGAGCTCGCGAATTACAACGCAAAATCGTAAACTAGCCGGATTTTCGGGGCTCGGTTTCACCGCCATAAAGTCGTTTCGGCAAAAATTCCGCAATCTATATATATATATATATATATATATCCCTTACACATCCCCGAAGTGTCATAATTTTTGGAATTTGCGGCTTGGCAATCCTTTCCCCCTGTTAGTCCTTTATTTGCAACTTTTAACCGCTTAGCAGACTCTATCACAACACGTAAAAATTAAGCTGCGCTGTGGCATTTAGGCCAACGACCTCTCCCGAGATGGTACACCGTTCGAAAGCTCCTAGATAGAAGAGTCCAAGAAAAGTGATCTCGGCTATCGCAAACGTCCCATTCGGAAAATATAGATTAGAAGGCTTGCAGAGCCGATATACGAGCGTAGGCTGACGTCTCGCGTGTCGCATTCTCAGAAACTATAGGCAAAAGATCCTGCATTCCACAGCCACTGTAACAGGCCACACGCAAGGATCGACTGTTCCATCGTCGAAGAAAATCAATTTTCTCGTATCGACGTTGATTTTGTTTTCCTCTGGAAGTGTTCGTCGCCTTCGAATCAAATCGAATCAATGAAATTTGATAAAAATCGTAGCGAGAACGTTTAAAGACGAGCACTTCGCAGATACCAATTTTTATCGGAAAAAGATTGCTTTTTTCCCTCGTGCTAGCCTGACGAATCTACTCGACATTTTCTGCTCGTTCTCTTTCTAAACGGAGGACGCTCTTTCGCTTTAAGAACGCGCACCGTTCGTAATTTATTCAAAAAATAATTCTCCATAGACCAAAGCGTCCGGCCTAAAATTGTCAAAGTATCTCTATATCTACGGACAAGAAATATCTTCCCAGTTCCAAATAGTTGAGCATTTTTCAAATCGAAATGTTTCCAGTACTCTGTTAACTATATGATTGCGCAAGAATCACTTTCCACTTCTTGTCCCATCTCTCAAGTCGTTACTGTTTAGAGTGTCGCGTACGCTTCAGGCGGAGACACATTGCCGGGACTGTGCGAGATCTTAAGAGACTCTTCTTCTCGCGAACTGTTTAGATTATAAGCTCGTGAAATGTTTATCCTATGCCGCGGATAAGCGTTCTAACTTTCTGTCCGCATTCTGCACGCGGTTTAAACAGCACTATTCGAGACCGCGTCGCGAAAGGATTTGAAAGCCCGAACAGCTTCGCGCGCTTTCGCACCACTGTGCGTTCCGGCGAGCAGAATTTTTTAATCGTAACTTCTTCTTCTCTTTTTTTTTTTTTTTTTTTTTTTTGTCGAGTGGACGAACGAAAATGTTGGTCGGGCAAACGAATAAAGTTTGTTTTTCATAAAAATCGACGCTTGCGGATGCCAGCTTCACAGACCTCTCGTGGACGCTCTTTGTTGCGCTTCTCTGCTCATAAACGTTTCAACGATGCGCCATACACTTGAGCCAGCGTTGGCCTACATACAATAGCGCGGCGAAGAATCGAAGAGAGTGCTCGTAGGAAGCATCAAGTGCCAAGAAACGAATCTTTCGGCGACAAATGAAACCTCGTGCGTCAATGTAGCACAAACTTAGGAAAAATTAGCGTAGCTGTAGAAAATGTAGCTGTATTTGCCACCTCTTTGTTCTAAAGAAAATCGGACGTTTCGCTCGTTTAGATAAGCGACGTAGGCGATGGCCGAGAAACAATCAACTAATATCTTTTATCGGCTGCTATATTTTTCTCCGTGGAGACCACGTTAGGACAGTGGTCTTTCGTAACTGCTAATGACTAGACTGCGGATTTTTCTGCGGTTGTCCGGGAAATTGAAAAGCGCAGATTTTACAAAATGTACATAACAATAAAAGGTATAGCGCTCTCTCTAACGCTTGGCAGGTGAAATAATTCCGTAGCGAGATTCCACTTGTTCGACTATACCCTGAGAAATGTGAATCGACATAAAAATCCGCTACCTGCT
Source organism: Bombus confusus (assembly GCA_014737475.1). Classification (NCBI taxonomy): domain Eukaryota; kingdom Metazoa; phylum Arthropoda; class Insecta; order Hymenoptera; family Apidae; genus Bombus; species Bombus confusus. The sequence continues at coordinate 713,398 of JACXIV010000083.1, forward strand.
TTAATAACTATTTAGAAAAGGAGATTGCACTTAAATACTGCTCTATTGCATTCTCGTTGGTACGCGGAACGTTTTACGTCGGAAGATCAAAGTTTTTCCATTTTCGTACTTACAGTGTTTTCTACGAGCACTTTCCGATTACGCTAAAGAACTACCTCGGGCCACGAAAGTAATTAAAAATGACTTGCTATCGAGTACGATAGCTCGCGATGCTCGCTTTCTCTCGAGAATAATCCAAGTGAAATGGAACTGCAACCGCTTTTTCAATTTCCTCCGGTTACAAGTTCCTTCGCGAGTGCTCGCACGATATTCGCAACATTTTAACGGGACCGTTCGCTGTTCCGTCGGTTTACGAGAAACGCCACTATCGTCAGGGGCACGAATTTTTGAATTTCGAACGACTCTGCCGGTTTCGGCGAACGAGGACGAAAGCCGATGCTAGAACGAATCTTGGCAGCTTGAATGAAAATGCCTGTTTGCTCGAATATCGTTAATTTTGTGGGAAAGAAAGAATGTATTCGGCAGACAGTCGTGTGTTTTGTACGATGCAAAGCGTTCCAGTTTGTGTACGATTAACTTCAATTCGTGGCTGATGACAAATTTATTGTTTTTTAGCTTGGATAACGCGAATGGGGAAAATTTCGTGGGCATCTAACGGAAGAAACCGTGACTCGGGAAATAGAGTAAAGTTGGAATTGAATTTAAGGGAAACTTCAATTTTGCTGAACGAATTAAAAGCATCGCAAATGATATGAATAATAAAATAGACTTGCTCGATCGATAAAAATATTATGAGAGTGATCAATTCGGTTATCTTCGGCGATAGATATTTTTGGAACATTAATTAATATCATGATAAATATTAAATATTATGAATATGAAATATGAAATATCATTAATGATATTTGTGTTTCGTTAATAATAATTTATAGATACTTCTATTTCATTTAAGATCTACGATGCATTTAAGTTGTCCGTAAACAAGATTGAAGTTACTCGAAGATAAATCGCAAGTATTTCTTCTTTAATTCTCTAAGGGAGAATCGGACTCGATGCGGCAATTAACTACCGCATTGATATTAATCAAGGCAAAACTGGACTGATTACACACGTTGAATTGATTCTGTTAATTACATCAGTTCAATGCGCATTCGCGTGTTAAACCAGACCCATATTAATTTTATGCTCTAAATTGCCAACGAAATTATATTACCATTTCGTTTATTTTAGCCATCGTATCTATTGCGTTCATTCGCGCTTCTTCTACAACGTTAAATATAAAAGATTAATAATACACTGTTTAAAAAGAGGAAAAGCCAAATGGGTTTTGCTCTTGTCATGGGCAGGGAAGAAACATATTAAAAATTTTAATCAAGAACAGATTGAACCAGCAGCTTCAGTATATATATATATAATCATATATATATCAAAAACTAAAAAAGCTAAAAAAAAAGAAAAAGAAACTTATAAAAAGTAGACTGCGAATATTTATGCATTTAGAAGAAGCTTGAATATGAAAATATATACACGAGATGCGAAAAGATGCGATATGTATATCTTTTGAAAAGAGTATTCGTTATAATATTCCATTTAAATTCTGCTTTTTCGGTTATATTCCTGAAAAAATATAAAATTACACAGCCACCCACGGTCTAGTTACAAATTTATGTTGGAACGCCAGCCTTCTTCGCTGTCACATTTTTCTACCGGCAGTAACGAAGAAACGATACAAAAATATAAAAATACTAAAAACCAATGTTCACATTTTAAGGGATTGAAATTATCTCAAGCGCGCGACCAAACGACTTGGCAGTTTCATCGCAGTCGATTTCGTTAAATAAGGAGAATGCAAAAAATTTGCAGTCTACGGTCGTCATAGAACGTAATGAAAATTTGTAACCTTTGTATAAGAGGGAAAGTCCGTACTCGTACGGTATCGAGGTGCATCGGAAGTGGAAACCAACGTCCTGGTAGCTGAAGGCCAATCCCAGGTCGTTCCTCGTCATTTTGTTCGTTTCCGTGTTGTAGCCACCTTGATAACCGATCAGGAGACCCTTTACCGCGGTGACTATGGAGCCCAAAATATCCACGTTCGACTGCGCGTCGCTTGCTGCGAATAGAACGGATTTTATAGCGGAGAAATTCGTTGGATTCCGTGGAAAATTGTTCTTGGCGGAGAACATTACCGATTTTTATGCGAATTCGTACTTTGAAGAGTGTAATTTTTAAAAAATGCAAGCCTCGACAGAAAATGATTTTATCTACTTTTCGAGTATCCTAGCAAGCACCGATGTACTACACTTCGAACGTTTTATATACTTTTTCGTATTAACGCAGAAAATATACAGAATGCGAAAAACTGCGCAGTCCAGTTCCTACAAATCGTTCCACCTGCTCACGGGCACGAGGATTTTCGCGAGATTGCGAAAAATGTCATTGTTTAAATAGAGCGTGTCAATCGCAATGTGTGACGCGCGGATGGTGGAAAATAATAAAACAAAAAATAATTATAATCAATAAATGGCGGAATATTTTCATGAGCGCGATTACTGTCACTTTTTTTCTTTGTTTGTTTGTTCGTTAACGCCCCGTGATACATTTACAATTTATACGAACATTCGGTAAATCGCTGAATCGTCTCGATCGAACAGCGACTAGATACCGTGCCACGTCGAACAGTATCTGGCTCCATTACCAGCAACATTAAGATATCGTGTAGTGGTCAGGTCATCCGGATGTGCTCTCTGCGATCCTCGAGGTAATGTGTACAAGCTGCGAGCTGGGCTATTTGGATGATTTCCTAGCCGAGCTTTATATTTGTTTGCAAAGCGTCCTATTTCTTCTTGGACTGTTCTAACACGTAGGTCTTTTCCGAGGTCAGCGTTACAGGCGTCGTACCACGGGCCATTTACAATCGTGCGAAGTATTATCGACTGCATTGGTTCTATTTTTTTAATGCGGCTATCAGCTGCTCTTCCCCGTGGCTCGATGCCTTACGTCCACATGGATTTTACGATAACTTTGCATATGAATAGCTTCGGGATAAACTACTACGACCGTCGTCGTCTTGCTGCGAACCAACGCGCGTCTATCTTTCTCCGCAATATTTACTCGTTTATTCTACCAAATTCTGCTCTTTCGAGTTTTTCACGAATCCTCAAAATTTTCCGAATTTTACCGAAATCTATTAGGTTGTCCCGAAATTGTCTTTCTTCTAAAACCATGTCTTTCGCAGCAACGCATCTTTATACAAAGATTTTTTTTTTTTCAATTTATTTATTTTATAATTACCATCAATTCTGTTCAGAATTTTCAGTAATTAGGCTGGTGTTTACAATGTCGTGGGTTTTAAGTGTTTAATGGGTGTTTGATTCAATTGAATCTAGTGCGTGGACAGATAATACGGTACTTTCTTCGGTCATTGATCGCCGCTTTGTTGCTCGTAATTGATCGATCGTCATGCCCGCTACCCGAGGGCAGTTTCACCTTAGTGTTTGCTTTGACACGTCGCCAAGCTCGACACGCGAATAACGTATGCCTTCGAACGCGACTGGCCGTGAAACAGTAGCGATTATTAGCGACGAGAGAAGGACGAAACTCAGACTTTCAGTGAAATAATTCGAGGATGAAAGCGATTAAAAGCGTTCAAATTTTGCTGGATATCGTGAGCAGGTGTCAGCGATACTTCTGGCCAACGGTGTAAGATGTAATAATGTAAAATATANTAAGAAAAATAATAAAAAAAATAAATAAATATATATAAATATATACATATATATATATAATAAATAAATAAATATAAAAAGAATATAAGAAATATAATAGAGAAATCCGAGTGCCAGAATTGGTCAAAGCAGTGATGGAAAAACGTTAACGTTTCTGACTATGGGAAAGAACAACGATATCGTTGGCGTTAAAATTACGCGTCTGTAAAATAGCGTCTCGCTAGAACCAAAGTACAAGTGACGCGCGTCACCATAAGATTCGACCAACGCGAAACAACGAAATCAACTAACAGATCGAGCACATCGCGTTGAAGGCTTGCTTGGTGAAGTTGGCGCCGACTTTCATCGTTCTGGCAGTTGTTTCCGGATTGTAACTAATCTCCGATTTCAGGCCAATATCTGGGATTATCGTCTGACGGAGAGCATAGCCCAGTGTAACAGTACCATCTGTCGTCCATTTTTGCAGAAAGCTTCCAAAGTCTTGCGTTTTATATTCCGCATCGGCGACGCCGGTCAGCTGTAATTGGAAAATCGGAAATGGACGACTTTAATAAAAATCTGCCGGTACTGTGCTAAATAATTTATCGTCGATTGTTTTCCTTTAAGATGAAAACTACCAGAGAACTGCCGTACCAAGAGATCCGAAGAATTTCATTATCCGTGATATCCGTAATTTCGAAGAATCGCTTATATTTAAAAAAAAAAAAAAAAAGAAAAAAACTGATATGAGAATTGCGCGCTTCGCGGCATTTCTTCGTGCGTTTCACTACTTTCCAATAAAACGATACTCATTTTGTTTAGGCGAAGCAACGTTATAACGCGATATAAAATAACATCACGGCTCAGAAATAATTATTTCCTGGATTTTGATCAATGCCTCGACTGTTTTCGCGGATATCGAGAACGACGTATGCGTTGTCCTCGATAAAGTATAGTTTGCGATTCGTTTAACGATTAAAAACATTGTGAACAGCGATAAGATGCGACGCGAACGGCAAAATGTTTAAAACGCTTGCGTTTCTGTACATTTGATACTTCAGCGAAGAAGCTTATCGTATCGGAAAGTGCTTTCTCGCTTCGATCTTTTGCAGAGTCAGTTATTTACCGTGCACGGCCCGAAGGATGTTGGAAAGACGAAACGCGAAGTAAATTAACGCTTTGCGCTGCGACCACTTTTTACGATACGATCGATCGATGACCGTGGCACGCTTTGTTGCAGCACGATGAATCTTTTTGAAAGTTTCCTATAAATCTCGCATCGTATTTACATTATGCACGGTATCTATTATCGCCGCTATCTGTGACAACAATTATTCCCTAGCAAGTTCAGATATATCACGCATAAATGTGAATTTTCCTTTTATATCCGTCGCAGCGTACGCCACGAAAGTATACGTTAACAAAATGTCTATGTGCCAGTAACAAAATTCTATCGTTCCTTTAACAAAACACCCGATAACGTTCTATGCTTATTCATAAAGCTTAATACTCGTATTCTATCCTATATACGCAGTGGCAAAAGTTTTTGCAAGACCTACGGAAGTTGGTGACTTTTTACGAACACGGAAGACTACTCGAACTGTTGATCGCGAGTCTGTTGAATCTCAAGTGTAATGTACTTACTTGCTGGTACTTGTTGCGTCCGCAATTTGCATAAATAAGTGCACGCGGAGGATTAGCGATCTTAAAGGTAATAAGCGAGTTACGACTTCTTCGATGCAAAGGAAATTATATTCAGCGACAACAGTATCGCGAAGAATTTCTCAAAACGCGATCGTTCAGTGGGAAATTATTTCGGGATTGCTTTTACTTCGCTGCGCCGGTCGAATTGCTATGCTTCGATATTCAGATTACTCGGCACGGTTTCCGTATTTAATCGGAAGTACGTAGAAAGAAATAGAATTCGAAGGGCAGAAACGTCGTGGAAAAAATTACCTTCGACGTATCGCAGTCCAAGCGTAAATCGCTGCCCATTTCCAGCCTGTCGATAGACTTCGACTTAACACCCAATTTGATAAGACTTTTGCCATAATGATAGCCAGTTCTGAATACGTCTCTCGCGTTTGTACCCAGATCCTTAAAATTCGGCACACTCATGTCGCGTTACTTCCGCAAGGTTAAACACCCACTAACGCACCAACAGTATTCGATTTAGCTGTAAAACGTGGGCTGTTTTTACATACCATAAATACCTATAGAAAGACGACGATTAGGTGTTAACGTTGATATATTCAACGCTTGTTATTATTGGATAGCAGGAATTTCTTTAATTTGCAATGAAAAATTAGATAGCAGTAAATGTCGTTTTCAGGCGTAGAAAGTTCGTGCAGTTTCTTCGTAGCGAATAAAATGGAAGTTCGTTTTGATGTTGTTCCAATACTTTTAACGATATTTGCGTAAGATTAATTTATTCACGGGCAGATGTTAATTTAATGTAACGTCAGGGCCAAAATATATGCTGATCGTTTGTATAGAAATTGAAATCGACTATTTCGATCGTTTTTAAAGAATAAACGAGAGTTATCAAGTACAGTAAGTTGCAGTAATTAAAAGGCGGTGAACATTCGAACGAACCCGAATATTCCCGAACAACAATGAAGCGTTATTCCTAACAAATTATCCCGTCTACGTATCTCGTGGAATAGCTGTTGCGACAGATTATTCAAGAAATTATTATCGCATTTTCATTCACAACTCTGTTGGAAAACAAATATCCAAGCTATTCGAGATTAAATAGCACTCGCGTTACTCGAAACGTTAGGATATTAAGGAAGAAGGAGGGAAATTCCTGAAGCCAGCGCGTTCACGCTCGTGGGGATTTCGGATTTCCTGCAACGACAAATTCGTTGTAAACGTACGTATGGAAAAATGAAACGTAGAAAAACGTACAGGATGCGCGTGATACGCGAGAACGTGCAAAACATGGAAAATGAAAACAAAAAAAGCCTCGTAATACTTAGAAGTTGGCAGAAGTTCCATTTAATTTCCAACGTTTATTTTCATAAAAGTATGAAATCGCGAGAACATTTCAATCTGCGAATTACCAACGTCCGCAGTCTCTTTATCACTGTACAAAATCACGTATCTCTTCAAATTGCTGCAACGTGTTGCTCGGCCAATATTTCCAACCCTTTCGAGCAACACGAAGACTGTACAATATCGAACAGCTTGGATATCTGCTGTGCGACGAAGCTTGGCAAAATCTGAGGCAGAAGGATTTGCGTGTAAAGGGGTTAAACGACATTCACCAAACCGAGACGTCGACGTAACTGGACCCGACGATGAACGCGACGATCCTCTCGATCGTGTGCAACATCGCCGTCCTTAACCTTCGTTGAGACGATGAGTCAGTTGCCGAGGTGTGGAAAAATCGTCCCAGCTACCAGATTTTTCTTATCTGTTTAGACACGATTTAAACGATAACAGTGCCATTGACGTTTCTCACGGTTAATGCGCGGCGGTAAAACATTACGAGCCACGATCGTGGAAGGCGACGATTGCTCGACGTTAAGCTTCGTTCACATCGAGTTACTTTCTACTGCAAATCGGATAGATTCAAGCGTTTCTGCCAAATTGCTGGCCATTCTAAGCTTTATCACACGAATAGGAGCAGGAAAATTTCTTAGCTGTTAACGCTAAACCTATCGACACTTCTTGTATACTTATTGACCGCTCGCGATAGGCAGGACTACAAATTTTTCTTAGAAAAAAAAAAGCAAATCAGAAATAGATACCGAAGAATGTATCGTTTGCATATTTTATGGAAAGTCTTAGATTAGGAAGCGATGCGATAACGTTTAAATATGGCAAAGTTTGCGTAGAAATTTGAAAGCGGTCAATTTCACCGCTGTGGTAGGTTTAGCGTTAATGAAACGTACGATTTCGCTATTCTTCGGGAAAATAAATCCCTCGGTTTTCGACGAAACAAGGGAATTCTTTATTTTCTACCACTTCAGAGACCGAACAAATTCAAGAATCCCTCGGAATGAATAAATAAATAACGGTGGATGTTCGTTACTTTTATTCCGATATCGGTACTCGTTGAGTCGTTTATGTATCAACAGGAAATTCGTGATCGATTTACTTGGACGAACCAATGAAAGACCAAACGAAGACTAATCGTCCATTATCGAAGACGTCGTTGAAGACAACTCTTTCGTCGCCACATGAAATATTTACTCGTTTCGAGCAAACTGGAAATTAAGTTGTAGTTAACTCGCACAAACTGCAAGTCAAGTTGCTAGACTAATGAGGGGCTCTGGAATTACCGAGATTTAAAGTTTTCCATTCAAACTCTTCCCTATGTTTACAAATTACGTGTATACCTTTAAATTCCGTATTTCAATTTCGTATCTAATATTTCTCCATAGAAAATAGTGACTTTCGATTATTATCGAAGATTATCATCTATTATTATTAGACGTACGAACAAATAATCCAAATATTTCCGCGAAGCTGGAAGTTTATCCAAAAATGAAAGTACAGCGAGTTGTTCGATCGAAATGTTCGCCGTTGTTTTCTGCGACTTTAAATCGTCTATCACAGGCAACCGACGAATTCCATCGTGAAAGAGTGCTGCGTGTTTATACACCAGATTATAAACAGCAGTTACCTAGGATACTTCGAAAAGTGGCAATTAAAATACATTCACAAATTTACTGTAGCAGCTAGATTTTATTCAGCGATATTCGTGCATTTTATTCAATTCAAATTTGTTTATAAACAAGATGAGACATCTTTGTATCTCGTCTACTAATTGGAAGTGAGTGTATCGGATAGGGTGTGTTGCGTTTGCAGATCGAAAATGGTAGTAATCCGAAGTGGTAACGTCTAATGAATAAGCTGACTGCTGCAAGACGTCGCAAATAACACTCATTACGATGTCTTTTGTCGTTGAAACAGTCTGTGTGAAACAACGTTCTCCTTTGTCGGTACCTTGACGATTGCATCTTGTCTAAGGACGCAAAGTTTCTCCGTGATGGAATTCAGCTCTCGCCTAACAGCCGGTTAAAAGTCACAGAACGCATCGACAAAATCTTTGGTCGAACAACTTGCGGTATTTTTTTCTTTTTTTTTTTTTAATAGACCGAGCTTCACTGGGTAAATTGGATTATTCATCCGTACAGCAGTTACCAACGATACTTCGAAAAGTGGCAATTAAAATACATTCACAAATTTACTGTAGCAGCTAGATTTTATTCAGCGATAATTCGTGCATTTTATTCAATTCAAATTTGTTTATCGAAGACACGTTACGTGGCAGGATCTAAGTTTGCTAGGATGTTACGAATATTCGTTTATTTTGTAAACGTAGGATATTTAGGAAGCTGGAACGATATCGATTATACGTACGATCGTGTAGAACGTTACAGACGGACGAAGAATAAATGTGTACGCCATAAATGAATTTCAAACGAATGGAATGGAATTATTCAAACGAACGAATGAAATTCAGTTGCGTTAAATTGCACGCGGAATAACTTTGAAATTTCCAACGAAAAAAAAAAGGACACTTAATTGGATCTGATCAAATATCTTAATAATTACATCTTGGAAATCTATTAACCAACTTGCTATCGATCAAACGCATCCTCGTAATACGGCCGTTAATCGCATCCTCGATTATATTTTAATACTATACAATAATTAATTATATAAACTTTCAAACCGACAAATTGTTTCGTAAATGTATCGTAAAAATGTTCAAACTATGCTAACGGGGGAACTCGCTGGAGTTTTATTGCGTTTAATAGACGAATGACATCGTGATTAACTACGGAAATTTTCATACCGGCAAATTTCATTACTTGCGAATAAGATTCATCGTCTTTGCTAGAAGATATTCTATAAAAGTGAATAATCATATTCCGCGTATGTAGACTGTAACGATTCTTGCATATTAATTAAATATTTAGTTATCTATTTACATACTTTCACGGCTATCGGATACACGAGCACATAAATAAAAATAAGAAAGAACGAGCGCTAAATGCGAGTGACGATTCGTGCGATTTCATCCGAGATAGATACTACAGTTGCTATAAACGAGGTTACGGATTCGTAAAAGAAAAACGACGATCTCTAACGTGGCTCGCAGCCGAACAAAGTCTATCAACAAAATCGGAGTTACCTATGTTAGACCTGTAGCGATATGAAAAAGTTGCCTCCTTCTGATTGGCTATCGCAGAAGCACATACGTAATATAGAAAGTCGAAGAATTTTTCCTATGGTCAATTAACCGACTATATTAAAATCTATAACACTGAACTGGCTAATTCGAAAGACTGAGCACACTTCACAGTGTTCAGAATATTTTCCTACCTACGGCGCGTTTTATTAATATTACGAGCTCGAATTGGGACGATAAACGACTGTAAAATGCGATCAGAATTATTTGTATCGGAATTAACCAATTAGGTGGTCCGTGCAACTCGATAACACGGAACATTCCCATTCGCCAACGTCTCTCCTTTGCCAGCAACTTTTCCTATGGTCAACTAACCGATTATATTAAAATCTATAACACTGAACTGGCTAATTCGAAAGACTGAGCACACTTCACAGTGTTCAGAATATTTTTCCAGCCACGGCGCGTTTTATTAATATTACGAGCTCGAATTGGGACGATAAACGACTGTAAAATGCGATCAGAATTATTTGTATCGGAATTAATCAATTAGATGGTCCGTGCTACTCGATAACACGGAACATTCCCATTCGCCAACGTCTCTCTCGTTTGACAGAAAATGCGAGTGCTGCAGGATAGGCAAACCATCAGGAGAGAAGCATTACAGGGAAATCCGTCAGCAAGGATTTTTCGAAACGTCGAGGAGGAGCGAGTCGACACTAGTCGGTCTAACGACTCTTTCGACGTCCAATGGATTTCTCGTGCAGATCGCGCGAAAGCCTGGCGAATCTCATAAATCCGACGAGAAACTAGAACGAGAAAACGCGGAGCGATATAGCGGGCCCGTTGTCGAAATAAAAGCCGAGGTTGCCAGTTGGCGATGTTGCTGCTACGTCTCAGACTTTTGTTCCTTCTTTGCTGATCGCGTTCAGTTTGACGCGTGTTTGCCGAGAAAGTTCGAGAGCCAACGGTTTAAAAGGATCTACGCCTCGGCCGATAAAAGAGCGAGCTCGTCGACATGCGAACAAAGTCTGTGGACGTTTTTGCGACAGATTCGTGTTAGGCAAATTGTTTTCGACGGTGGCGCGCGAGCTGCTACGGCTGAATCTCTTCAAGCTGCATTGCATCGAATGTACAGTAGTGGAATATTTTCGAAAAGCTGAGTAGCATAAACGTGTCGTTACCAGGCTAAGCTGAAGCCTGTTAGAGAGACAATTTCGGCAATTTTTTACTTTCCTTTAACCTGTATTTTTTTTTTTTTTTTTTTCTTTTTGTATTGCAATGTCAGAAGGACGTCTCTTCCGAGTCTCTTCCCGAGTGGCTCTTTCTCTACTAAGCTCAGACTCTTGCGATTTTGGTAGCGTGTAAGGAAGCAAAGTGTCTTTCTGGTTAATGTACAATTTGTTATCGACACGATTTTTATTATTCGACGAAACAGATCCCCTTCGGACTGAAGATGCTTCGAGAACGAAACCATCAGGGAGGAACTTCGATGTCGACCAAATGTCAGGCGGAATATTCGAGTCCTACGCGTTACAAGAAATTAGGCTAAAACGCGAGACATCGCTTTGCAACAATACACCTTAATTCCCGTAATGGGCACGTCGCCGTACAAGGATTCACTTTGACCCTAATCTCTCTTCCTAAGTCTCTCACATGGTACATCGCTCATTCGTTATTCAGTCCCCTGACATTTAAAGCGTTGATGTAATCGAGGCCAAGAATTACGCTGACTAAACATCACTCGACGATACCTTAAATCTTTTCCTTGCTTTTTATTGCCGATAAATGGCGATTATCGGTGACACACCGAAGGAAAAACAACCGATGACTTTAACGCGATTAACATAGTATAGGTCTTAATGTTTCTACGACCGCTTTAGGTGGAATAGTACGCATATTTCGCAATTTTCAAAAACCTATAAATGTTACAGGGTTGTAGCATTAAAATGAATAAATGAACATAAATGTGTTGCTATAATGTTATCCCTGTAATCACTCGTCGTTCGATATTTTTATTGTAACTAGTTAGCTGTTTTTCACGAGTATACTCGTCACGAAGAAATGGCGATATTTTGTGCTACGACGAGCCCTGTCGGTAATAAAATTAGAAAATCAAACTTAATTGTATGTTACAAGAGCCACGCATACTGCGCGTTTGACGAGTATACTCGTCGTCGCTTACCTTTCACGACACATTTTAGACACACGCTTTTCGTAGTTTTCAAAGAGGTCGCAACAGCTAACTGGTTGATAGAAATCTGTACGTTGCAAACGCAAATCGAAGAAATGACAAATTTGTGTAAAATAATTTTAGAGAAATAACGAAAGAGTAACGAAAGTTTAGCGTGTTCGATATAGAAACAAACGATCGACTATTAATTTTTAAACTAATATTTTCCAATTTGATATTCTCCTTCGAATGGCTGAAACTCGACAAATCAAACAGGCAAGAAACTTGCCTTATGAAATCCAACCAGCTACGAATTTTTAAATGACGTAGAAACCACGTTAGCGGTAACCAGTTATCGATTTTAGCATAATGTAGAACTACATCGACAGCTGCCAATATGTTAAGAGGCAGTTTGTAATTTATAAAGATCTTTAACCAATAAAATTCTCATAGAACGGATTTAGTTAGTCGGGATATTAGGAAGATTTATAAAAGCTTTTAAAATTAAATATATAATTAATAAACAATTAAAAAAGAAACTGGTATAAAAATATCGTTAACGCTAAATATACTCGCGTGCTTTGATCGTTCGTTTTACTACGTTGTTTCCCAAAAATCTATTCGTAAGTTACAGCTTCTAAACTGATACTCTCTGCAAATATAACGGCGAGATGTTGGCAAGTTTAGCGCCTGACAGGAACTGTAATCGACAAGGTCAAGTATAGTATAAGTATCGAATAGAAGATCTTAGCAGTAAGAAAGTAGCGAGGAAAAAGAAAATGACAAGTAAGTTGCGAGATAAAAAATCTCGAATTTTCCACGAAACAATCAATCTTATTTTATACGAGCAAACGCTATTAATTTTTGACAGACGAACGAACGAACAGGACATCGCGTACTTTACATTCAGCAAGATAAAGTATCGAAATACGAAACTATGAAGATATATTGATCTACGGTTATTGCCATTAACGCTATCATTGGCGTTAGGCCCACTGTATCGAACTCGACGATATACGTCTACGCCGCTGTTCAATCTACGAAGTCGTGCGGTAAAACGTATTTCGTCTGGTGGTTAAAATGTCGAGCGACCAGAAACGACGTATTTTAATAACATTCGTCATTTCCATTCGTCGAGAAAAGCTGGCAAAATATGGCGCGACCCTTCTACGCGACAAACGAGCAAACCTCGTCCGATGGTGTCCGTTCTACTTATCTAAAATGACAAAACACAAGGAGATTCTTAATTGGGATGAGTTTGGCTATAGCGGGTAGCAGGACGAAAGGAAAAAGTCGATAATTTAAGGAACGATGGAATTCGACGAAGAAACGAGGCACTACGCGGTTCGATCGCGAGTTTCTTCCTCTTTCTTCTGCTTCTTCCACTTTGCGGCACCGAAGAAAATAGAAATAGAAGAAAGCTTCTGAACTCGTGCTAGCGCAGACTACGGCGCAACGAAATTCTAAGCCAATTGGACAAGTAGATTTTCAAGATATCGCGGATGCGTGTTAAGAAGCGTAGGTCCGAGGAGAACGCGTTTAACCCTTTGCGGACGGGGCCGCTGAAGCGTCTGAGCCGATTCCTTGTCGAACTGAGTTCGCTTTCACTGTCCGAAGCACTGTCGTCGTCTTCTATCTTGTCAGCTTCGAAATAACATTCGTCATCGCTACTATCGAACATGTCCTTTCTGAATCTTTTAGGCATCGTTTATAAGGTATTACAAAAAATATACAAATTATACAAGAAGCTTGCCGATTCGTCTGATAATGTCATTGACAGAGCGAAATTCGTTCTGACTCCACTATTACCCTGCATCGCGAGTTTACGTTAAACGGAACATAAGATTTCTGAAGATATACAGGGTGGTTGGTGACTGGTGGTACAAGCGGAAAGGGGGTGAATAAAAAAAATAAGAATAAAAAAAATATAGAATAAAGAATCGGATAGTAAGTTAATAGGTAGGAAAACACTTGGGTCACATTGGAAGTGTTTATCAATATAACAAATGCCAATCGAGAGAATGATATACAGTGAGATCCGTTATAACGAGACGCGATAAAGTGCACGCGTACCGAGCGAAAATTCAAAGTCGATCTTCTCGAAAACAAAGCCTCGAACGACAAATTTTTATTCTATATCTTCGACTTCTTTTTTCGCGTAGAATCACCCCCTTTCCGTTTGTACCACCAGTTACCAACCACCCTGTATAATTTCCAGTTTTCATCAAAAACACAATACTGTTTACTAGTTTACTGTACCGATGCGTAAATACGCACAAGGTTATCGCTCAGAAAAATAGACGTACGTCAGCCACTTCGAAATAAGTGTCCGCAACTGCGAACAGATTCGGCCGGCTGTATCCGACACGCGTCTGCAACGATAAAAACTTGGGCGGATATTTGCCACGCTCGTCCGCAAAGGGTCAAAGTTTGGCGCGCTGCGACGAAAAATCTTATAAATATAAAAATCTTTGAAAAAAACGGAATAGCTTGCTCGATGTTCGGCGCGCATATTTTTATAATCGTATTTTCGAAGAAAATGCGAAAGCAAGTGGGCTTTTTTCCCAAGCTCGGCGTTTGAAACGCCGTTGGCGCTTAACGCGCCATTTGCTCGCTAAAACTTATGGCGCAGGTATAGAATAACAGTTTGCATTCGATAGCATTGCACGGCACTCGACGTGGAGCGGGGCCGAGTCGACGTCGAGCGATAAAGATTTCAAGAGCCGGCGGAAAAAGTTGATATTTTGCAGCGGAGTTTCGTTAACCCTGTCACGATCGATGCGCACACTGAAAAGGAACGTGAGCGTAAATTCGTCGCACAATACGCTATCATTTCAATGGGCTTTTATTTGAAAGGCGACACGGTTCTTTCGCCGAAGCGCGAATAAAGCGCACGTGCCGCAAAATTAACCTACGCGAAATGAGAAAACGGTTTTACGCGCGAAGCGTGCAAACGAAGTTATTAACACGATCCGCTCGCAGAAATAGAATTCTCCAATCAAATTGCGCTCGTACAGGCCGATTTCGCCCATCGATCGTGTGATTCGAACGAAGTAGCTTCGCATCTGTGCGAAAGAAATCTCGCATTATGAAGTAGCATGTTGATTTCGTATCTCTTTGAACGAAAAGCATCGGTTCACCGAACACTCCGCTATTTCGTACGGCGCGGAACGAATGTCAGACGAAAGAGAGGAAAGTAAATAGGAAAGAGAGTAAGGTAAATAGTCGCCTTTCTCGCTTTCGTGTAATTTTCAATCGCACACTCGTTAGTTTTTCGATCAATAATCGAGGCTCTACAACTTTGCGGGTAATTTAAGGATTCTCTTCGACGACTGAGAAATCTAAAACTTACTTTCTGCGGAGATTTCTTTCTTCGTGGTAAAAGATGGTGGAAGTCATACGTGGTACAACGATGTTGAAAAGATGAAATAAAACCACTCGAATGTAACCGATTTATTTTTATTTGCGAAATTATTTTTACTGGTCCGTGTTTTAATCGAAATAAATTACTTGATTATCGAGCGTATGTGTTAAATCGCAGGTATTATTTCCGTGAAATTTCCACCAGTCGAATATTCCAGAGAAAATGAAAATACGGTTCTGTATTCGCGCGATATTCTGCATATTGGACAAAGCAAAGTCGACCGTCAAAGCTTTGTCAGTCAAATTCCATCGGTTCTTGCGAATATCCATTTTGCCACGTGCAGTCGTACGCTTTACAGTAAAAAGGGATATTTTTTTCACAAACCTGTCTATTTTTATTCCTAGTGTTAATCAATCCAGCTATGTTCCACTTCTGTTTTATCATTTGCTCTACAAACACAGCAAGCAAGCGTTGGAAGTTTTTTAATTTTCAGTGTACTACTCGCTTCCAAAGATGGCGATTATTATTAATTATTAGATACGATTTAATTAAATATTGCCTGTTGCTTCCACTGATTGGAAATGTTGTTATCTAAGAAGCAATAATCGAAGTTAACAAAAGTTGAGAAGACGTATATCAAGCGACTAACTCGGATGAATAAAAAAATAATTTTCTTACGCAACTGCATTCTCATTTTTGGAAATTTCTATCGCGCTTTCTGTTAAAAACGCCGTTTCGTTTGCGATTTCTAATTGCCTGCTCGACCAAAGGCGAATAATTTTAGCGTTACTCTAATAACGGACATTCATTAAACAACTTCGGTTATCTATTAAAGTATCGAAAGGTATGTGAAAGTTTCTTGCTTGAAATTTCTTACCGGCGTTTAACGAGCAATGCGATACGCAGCGTGTAGCTGAGTAAAAGCTACCGCTATTAATAAAATTCTGATACACAAAAGATGTAACTATATGATATAAGTAAAGTTTGCAAGCTTTGACCTTCGTTTTTATTAAATTTCATGCATTTAAAAAACCGCAAAAAATTAAAGTCACGCGTTTTTAAACAAAGGTCCGAGTTTGAAGGATTTTCGTCCCTATAATGCTATATCTGGACATATTAAAAATACGTGGAAGCTCGATGTGAAAAAGTTTCGGATATTCTTTCGAAATCCCCTTCCGATGTGGACGGATTAAAACGTGAAAAATGCCACAATTGATACAAAGCAAACAACAAAGGTTAAACGATGATTTTAATGGTAATCAGAGATAACAACGTCATGACGAGGTAAAATGGGAAAATATCGTCATTTAGAATATCATGGAATTATTTCCATTCGATTCCACGTTTTTCCATTCACCAGACGTTTGACCGGTACATTCGTCGAAATTTAAAGCGTTTTAATTAATTTAATTGCCGTTGCCTGCGATTAACTATAAGAAATAAGCAAAATGATCGATCGTCGACAGATAATAAATTCAAATAATAAATAAATTATAATAAATAAATATGATATTTAAATAAATTTAAAATATAAATTTTAATGTGTAAAAGAAAAGTACACGTATCGAGATATTGCCTGGAAGGATGAACATTTGAAGTAAGAAAAAATACTTTAGTCGTCCACAGTCATATCTATTTCAATATCGATCTTATAATATCAGATCGTCTTCCCTCGCAAAGATCGCTTTGCACGCGATAAAACTTTTATCGCGCCAACTTCCATCATCCTTTATTCGAACATAAAATATCTCGGTATCTAAACATACCTCTTTATTAAAATACTATTCTTCCTTATGTCGCGTCTCTTTTCAACTTCACCCGTTTCGATTCGTCGTAACGCGACGCAGAAATCCTCCTCAAATAAATTTCGCTAGCTACCACATAATCAGCCGACCTTCTCCCGTTGAAACGAAACGTACACCTACGTTTACTTATTCAAAAAAAAAAAATCAGGCAAATTTCATGTTTCCATCTTTCCATCGAGGCTTTACCAGCAAATCTAAATGGCCGGAACACCATCGACGTTTCTTCGAGATATAACACAATGCACTTTATCCCGTAAAACCTGCTCAGCTCGAATAACACGAACCGTACTATATACATACGGTATATCCTCTCATCGCGAGCAAGCTGACTTAAGCGAGAAGGTCTGAAAGCCCCGGCTCTCCATTCGTATGAAAAGCGCCGATCTTCTTTCGGCCCTGCGAACCACCGTGTTATTTCAGATCTGATTCTACTCTACTAGTTTCTTTCTCAACAAAGGACCCGCGGGTAATCTCGTTTGCCGGCTCTTCCGATCGAATTCAATCATGCTAATCGCGACAGAGGAAACACAGCTCAGGACAGTCTCTATCCACGAATCTGTGAAACTGTTTGATGTAACAACTTCTGTGAAAACAATTCGCGCGGTACGCAGTTAACGAGAACCTATTCTTCGTTGGCAAACGTTGTTTTAGCGGCACGATCAATGCTGAATCGTGGCTGCTCCTGTACGCGTCTACTGTTTGAGTTGTTAACTGCAATTTGTCGAAGTCTCGCCGTTTCTCGGGAAACGGCCACTGGCCATTGTCCTTGATTATGCGCGTATTCAGTTTATGATCGAATCGAAGCCTACGAACGATCGCTTTTGTCGCGTAGCGTATTCTGGGAAAATTTATCTCTTACTCGTACCTTTATTCGCGTTCTTACTCGTACTTTTTCTATTCGCATTCTCCCTTTGTAATTTTATTCGCGTTTCCCCGTAAGATTTATTTTCTCGTATTTAGCAGGCAAAGTCTGCCGTGTTTATCACATGGCGGGTACTTCGGAGAAATTGTGGAATTTTTATTTAAACCGTTATCACGTATTACGCGATCTTCTGAACCGGTTGGAAGCTCGCGGAACATTCGTTTAATTTCGATTTATTTATTTTTTTTTTTTTTTTTTTTCATATTATGCAATTTTATCGATACATTTCGCTGATTATTTGAGTGGAAATTTCTATAATAGTTCGAGAGACGCTGGGATAATTGTTACTTTCGTCGTATGAAATATTTCTGCGAAATTTTTCTCCATTTTATAAAATCTCACAAAATTGTTTTGCTATTTTTCGTATTATCTTTTGTATTATCTAGAGTAGCCTGCAAGCTGCTACTTTTATAGCTTCGGGTATTCTCGGGAAATTTCACCGAGTTTCATCTATCGCATAATTCGTCGTATTACAGATTTTTTTATACCGTCGATGGAACCTGACGATTCTAATTTTGTCAGACGAGGTAGTTTTGAAAAATTCCATAAAATACTGCTGCTAGTATATTCTGCGATTCGTTGGGATAAAAAGTTCGTAATAAGAAAGAAGCGGCAAGTAGCGGTCTTGTCGCGTAAAATAGCTTTGAAGTGTTGAGAATAGAATTTTATTAATTCCATTACATCCTGCAATTCGTTCGAATATTTATGGACACCGATATACAACTGTATATGGTGTTGCATCCTTACGCAAGTAGAAAGGGAGCGGGAAGGTTGGCCGTGAAACTTGCAAAAAAAAAGCTCATTAACCGTTTCGTTCCTATGCGGAAGCGTCCGTTTCCTGCGTCGAAACGACGAACAGAGGAAAACATTTGCTACTCTATTGACAAAAGTTCGAAGACGTGCTTGGACGACCGCCCACGCAAACAGGTCGAGAGAATCTCATTGCCACTATTCTCACGTTCCGATCGAATTCATTGTTTGGCGAAACAAAACACGCGGATAGTCAAGCATCCTTTGTCGTTAATTCACTTTGCCTTTGCAATCGGTTCTTCGATATTATAGTTTGGCTGGCGATTTTCAGCGCAGCGTAGAGTAACGCGCACCTGTATCCCAATTGCCTGTAGTGATCGTCCTCGAACTGCCAGTGTGTAAAATATTGTTATAGCTAAGCTGGTCCGTGTTTAGATCAGTGTAATTTTTGTTGGTATTTATAGCGATCGAAACAAATAGATTCGTACAAGCACGGCGGGGAAGAAAAATAAAAAATAAACAAGAACATAAAGAACATAAGATATAAAGGAAAATAATAAAAATAAGTCAGTGACGGTAAAGGCAATGAGATATTACCGTTTAGAAGAGTACTGTCCTGCTTCTCTATCTTTAGTAATTTGAATTAAACTTAAGACGCAGAGTATTTTCGCTTATTCGTTATTTCTTAGCATCGATCCTGCTCGATTATCTCTTTCTTATAATCCGTCGTTTCCTCATCCGTTCCAAATCAAATTGCGACGGCTCGAAGGATGTATAGAGAGTTTGCCGAAGGGTCCTCGAAAGAGAACCACATCAATTAAGAGGATTGTTTCGTTTGGTTGCAGCCGATGCTCGCTGAAACGAAACGCTATGGCGTCAGCGGGGCCGATGAGGGAGAAGAAGATGGAGTGGAATATTACAGGCTCAGGTCGTTTTCCATAACAGCGAATGGGGTCTATAACCTCGGCGATTTGCTGAAGAGCCGACGTAGCAAGAGTATCAACAGCGTCACATCCTCTGGCACTAGCTGCAGCAGCACCAGGGAGGCCAGGTTATTGAGGTGAGAATAAATCAGCGTGTAAAGCACATGTCGCGCGTATCCATCGTGCATAGAACGTTGTTCGACTATAACAGCGACTATAGCAAACGGTTAAAACACGCGGCAGAGGCTAGACACACATTAGGCATAGAATGTCGAGACTTTTGTTGAAACAAAGGAAAACTATACGCAACACCTACCGCTGTGTAAAGCTGTTGCAACATTGCACAGGGGTAAGAACAACGTTCCTCTCTCTTTTGTACGTCGTCACGCGATGCTATATATAGTGGGAAATCTTTACGCGTATATTCCTCGAACACTTGTCGTGCAAAAGCGTTGTGCGTATATCCTTTGAACACTTGTCGTGGAAAAATCCTACGCGTGTATTCTTCGAACGTTTACTATGGGAAAATGTTACGCGTACATTCCATGAACACTTGTGGGAAAGCGTTGTGCGTATATTCTTTGAACACTTGTCGTGGAAAAATCTTACGTGCGTATTCTTTGAACGTTTACTATGGGAAAACCTTACGTGTATATTCTTCGAACATTTACTATGGGAAAATATTACGCGTATATTCCTTGAACCACTTGTCGTGGAAAAATCTTACGTGCGTATTCTTTGAACGTTTACTGTGGGAAAACGTTACGTGTATATTCTTCGAACATTTACTATGGGAAAATGTTACGCGTATATTCCGTGAACACTTGTCGCGAGAAAGCGTAGTGCGTATATTCTTTGAACACTTGTCGTGGAAAAATGTTACGCGTGTATTCTGTGAACGTTTACCATGGGAAAATGTTACGCGAATATTCTTTGAACGCTTATCAGGGAGAAACTTCATGTGTATATTTATATTGCGCGTAATTGCGTATTGCATAAAACTGTCTTTCAATTACATTGCTTGGCTGTCGCGATTATATTGATAAAACTTGAAACTAATGGAAAATTCTATATAAATATCTTCTATATCTTGCACCTCGTATCTATATATCTTTTTCAGATTAGTTTCAAGTTTTACCGATATAATCGCGACAGCCAACTAATGAAATTTCAAAATACTTTTGTACAACGCGCAATTACGCGGAGTATAAATATACGCGTAATATTTTTCATCGATACGCACGGAGCATCTATCAGCGTATCCCGACAAATACACGAGCTTATTTTCATAATTGTATCAGATGTGTGAAAAGTACTCGAGTCTCCGCCTGCTCTTGTCCCGTCTCGATATTATTCCTCCGCCAATCTGTCAGATTTACACGGCAGCAGACATTTACACGTGGCGTAGCACACGCTGCGTTATACGCCGGTGGAATTTCACTTGTAAACGAATCTTGCACTACGATTTGTACTGTACGCGAATCATCCGTCACGCATACGTACGTATGTATGCAGCCGCGTTTACGCTAAAATCTACCACCCCCTCGAAACTATCATATCTACTTATCGATATCACCACACGAAATACGAATATTTGTCACGAACAACAGCAACAGCAAGTAGGTCGATGAACGTCAAAACGTGCTAATAGTGTAACATATATCACGTGCAAAATAGCATAATATCTTGCCCTAATGTGCATACTATCTCAAGTTAAATGACACGCTATGTCGTTCGGAGACTCGCACCGCTTCCTCGGATTTATCTTTGCTCGAACATGTCCTTGAAGAATAGCGGCTAGCGTAGGTAAGGGCATAAAAGACCCAATAAAAAATCAGGCCAGATTTCCTCTTACAAAACGTCCACGGAAATGCTGTTCTCTGCGTCGTACGCGGTTCTTTGTTCAAGAAAGCTAACTCATAAATTCGAAGTCCTTGTCCGCTCGTGCTATTACACACATATCGGGCTTACGATACGTCGATTGCCATTGGGGAACCATCGCTGCTGGGAAAGTTTCGTAAGAAAATCGATTGATAAGTCCCGGGCATGCACCATTTCTTAAGAAAATACACGGTTCTTAAAGCGCGCAGCTGACTTCCCTCTCGCTTCGATATTTTCTCTCCACCGCACGATATTTTCGATAGTTGTACGGAATACGGCACGCCTGACCGATTTCCACCAGCTCGAAGTATATCGTCTAGATCGATCTTCTGGACAAACATTTTACTGTACCGCCGCCGCACCAACTTAGTTTCCTAGATATTCGCGGAAAACTTTCATTAAATTCAGTTTTCATCTGCGATCCGTTCTGGCATATACGCGGCTGGCCGAAATTTTATTACGCAAACCAAACTCGCCGAATATCAAGTAAAGTCACCAGCCCAAAATTTAACCCGTCCGTGCTGATCATCTTTAAGGCTAACGCGACCCGATTTTTATTTCACGCGATCTTTCGGTAAATTTATTTTTTATAATTTTATAATTTTTAATAAAAACGCGTCCGCCTGCAGCGCAACGAAGAGCAACCGTAGCGTAAATTGTATCGCAGCTTTACGATTCGATAGCTAGCGAAGGCAAGTTGTTCGGAAGATAGGTGTTAATAACGCGTTTCAAGATCATCGAAATGGCCGAAGTGCCGCTCTTGCCTGTCTAATTACCACATTTTCTCCAGAACTTTAGTAATATCCCTACGAGCACCGAGGTAACTTCTCCTTTAATTATACCATTTGCATACAATGGCGGCAAATCGCTTCCGTCCGAAAAGTGCCACGAAGAGCTTTTAATTTCGTCAGGGTCGATTCGTAAGAACCGACGAACTGAACTTTCCAGCGCCAGCGTCGCAATCGCCGGATATTTCGGCCTCGATCCTCCACGTCTGCCACTCGTCTTCCTCTCGTGCGGCAATTAACAACCGCGTAATTACCGTCGAGCAATTACAGCCGACGCGCCGTGTCGCTGGGTCGAGCGGAGGCCGAAAGATTCTCCGCGGTTGCGGCTCTACTTAAACGAATTATAGGCCCTTTCTCGCGCTCCTCTGTCTCTCGCGCTCCTCTGTCTCTCGCGCTCGTCTCGTGTAATTCCGCCGCGGCGGTGTCTGCCTGTTCGTCGACTCCCAGAAGGTTATCCCGCGCCGCGAGACGGCCGCACGGCCGATGAAACAAGACGTAATCTCGGCAAGTGCTCTTGCGCGAGCAAAAATGCCGAGAATTACGAGCGACGACCGCCTGAACGCAGCGAGGTGTAGACGGGTGTACGCGTTGTATGACACAACTTTGGATAATACAGAATGCGGCACGAGGCGATCTCCGATGAGAAAATAAGAATGAAGTATATGGAAGAGAAGTTTTTCGTCCGAGGCTCGGCTGTCGCGAAAATCGACTTTGGATAATTCGTTGGATATATTGGAGTACGGTTATATGTATGTGAATTGGATCGTAGAGACGAGCAAACGATTAGAAGAAGCTCGCCGCGCGCGCGAGAATAGGCTTTCGTTTGTCGCTTGGTTTTCAGGAAAAAACGAGCAATTTTCAAATTGACCTTACTCGCGTACGTGGAACAATACGCTACCGGTTATTTTCGTGCATTTAGTCGGCAATTAGCCGCGTCCGAATACTTTTTCTCCAAAAAATATTCCTCGAACGAAAGAATTTTACCCCAAGTTTTTTCTTCCTGCCTCTTCGCAAACAATCGCCCCACAGCCGCGTGCGCGTTTAACCGCGCCCTGTACATTTTCAGGCAGTTTTCAACTTCGATATTTCGCTGCTACTTCAGAAACGAACAACTCGTTAAAGAAGAAAAGACCAAACAATCTTAGTTCCCCTTTCCGTGGAACGTAGCCTGCGATTCCGCTGTGAAATAGATTTATCGTGGAACGCGATGTTCCAAAAATTGTTCCAACAACTCGCGTCCCGCTTACGTGCGCCGCGCGAGTAAACTGCTTCTGCTATACGATTAGAAGATAGCGAATCGGCAGAACAGCGGGAAATAGCGGCGTCGTTGCAGTGGGTATTAGTTTCTGAAAAGAAATAGAAGAATGCGGAGGAAATGAGGGTAAGAGAGGAACGGGCGAGTGACAGAAAATCGAAGGAAGACACGCGGGCAATTGTGCAAGCTGACAGGAAAGCCTCGTATTTGTCAGAAATAGGGGTGGCTTTTTCCCTTTGCCGCGCGAGGCGCGCTTCCTGTCGGCAGCGCGCTCTCTCGAAACCGGAAAATTACGGTGAATCTGGCGCTGATGCGGCGGCGAGTGAAAAAGAACGCGGACTCGACCAAATTTCGACGAATTTCCGTTCGAACGTAAATGTTTCGAACGTTTAAACGGCTTTGCCTCCGAAACGCGTATCCCGCGCCACTGCCTGTAAATACACGCCGCGCCGCTTTAATTATTTCCAAGCTCTTCTTTCTTTGCTCTTCCCGCCTGTATCTCCGCTTCGCGAATGATTCTGATTGACAAAATATACAATTTTGACAAAATGATTCTATATTCACAAAACCGTGCGATTTAATATCGCTAACGGGTAAAAAATATTTCCAAGTTTTCGGAAATTACAGAAACCGATAAATTGACGGAATCTCGAAACGTCGTCGAATAAAGACAACTCGCGAGACTTTCTCGCGCGCGTTTCCTCGCCAATTTCACGAAGGTCCGAGAAAAATGTAACTTTTAACGTAGGCGTAAAAAAATGACGAGAGAAGAAGAAGTGCGCGCGGTGCGTTGTTAGTACATCGTGGAGACTTAAACCGACGTCGTGTTATATTCACGAAGGTCGTTTCAGTTTCATAAAAATGAAAGATAAAACGGTAGAATGATAATACCTGCAGAAATAGAAGAGACTGCGATAAAGCGACCTGAGGCTGCCTGCCAGCTTTCGTTTTATACCTCGTTAAGACCGCGGATGTGTACGTTTATATTATTCGTTTACTTGTGTAATTAAGCGTTCTTCGGCGAATTTCTCCTTTCCTTCAAAAACCTGCAAAATCTACCGAAATCGTCAGACGTGAGATTCTTCGTAAGAGATCGCAGTGAAACGTAAGTGAAACGCGAATTGTTCGAGGCAGACCGTCTGATTAAGCATATTCCCCTTCCACTTAATTCTTCGCTCGACGTTCCTTAAGAATCGCGCGTACCGCGATGGAATTTACCCGCGAATTTCTCTTATTTATTTTTAACGCAGAAGGATCGCGTCGCCGATGTGGCTTCGCAACGCGCCGTATCCTCAGATTGTTTTTCCATAGAACGCAAAGCACACGGTGTATCATTCTCGCCGGCTACGCTCTACGAACGCTGGAAGATTCAAAGTAGAACACAAGGTAGATCGATCGCAGCGAACTATCTCGACATTGACAGTAGAACGCCGCGCTACAGTCTCTGTTTGTTTGCAAAATTGATGCGACAAATGTGGAAATGCCCGAACATTCACACCAAACAAATAATAATCTGCCGACGAAAATAAAATCCCTGTTTTCTCTTTCGAGACCGTACCACTTCGTTCTATTCCACGGACGAGAATGGAACAACGCTGGACGTCAAAAGACCGACGACGATGCAGACGAGTAAGACGATGAACTCTGTTTTTCTGATGTGGTCGATCGATACGACTTTCAGAGTGAGCCACATATTCACCGGACGCTCTTTATCCATGATGTTTCAGCTCGACGTCACAGCTTTCAGGCATGGAAGCAGAGGAAGACGCGGGCAACGAACGAGTGCCCACTTATAAAGTCGGCATGCTGGGTGCATCCGGCGTCGGGAAAACCGCCCTCAGCGTTCAGTTCACCACCAGCGACTATATTTGCGCTTATGACACTTCCCTGGGTGAGTCGCGATTCCTTGTCTTTCTCATAGTTGCAGTTATACCGGCATTTTTATTTGGAAACGCGAAGCAGACTGCGAGTGTTCGGGAAAATTTCACTTACGGCAGAAGAGGGTGTTTAAAAAATGACCACTTTTTGCAGCTTCGCGGTGAAAAGTTGAAACGGATGAGCGCGAAGATGGAAAAGAATGGCAGCGGTTAAACTTTGTCTTCGTCTTCTTCAGGTAGCGATCCATCTACCAAATGACTCCGGAAATTCAACCGGCAAATCGGTCCAAGTTCAGCGTCGAGCAAATCCGATACGAACAACGGCCAACCACAAGTTCATCGACTTTGCGCCGACTTTCATCAACGCGCGAACAAGATATTTTCAATTAACTGCGCAGCGGCTAGAATGGAATTTTATTTCGATCGCAGTCGTTGATAGGTCGCGTCTCGATCCGATATTTTCGGTGGTCAGTGGAATCGGTCGCTGATGCGATTTCAGATTTAAAGTCCCCATTCCGAACGCGTCCGAGCTGTCGGTCGCGATCGAGAAAAGTCCTATCTATCCGTTTACGTGTCCGAGCTAATAACGTCTCTGATTATTCCGATCTCTGTCACGCTTCACTGTTGCTTCAAACGAAAGTGTTTTACGTTAATTCTATTTCTAGACCGAGTGCAATTCTTTCTTGACACTCGACGCATACGTATGCGGACACGGGTTCGGCGAGCGTGCTGTTTGTTGGCTGTTGTTTGCTGTCGCGCACCAAAAACCTGATGATACTTCGGATTTGCTGGATGTCGAACTTCCATTGATTTATCAGCAGAATCTCCGGAGGGTTGTTACGACGATATAGATGAACAATTATTCTGTGGCTGGGTGAGAATTTGAGGGAAACTATTAGGTTGTCTCGAAAGTTTCCTTGAAAATTTTGTTTTACGTTATTTTCTTCGATTATGTACGACGCTGTTTTCATTCTCTTACTACAAAATGGATCATACGTAATTCAATAAAATAGTATGAAACAAGAAATGTTGCGCATCTATTGTTTCCTCGCAAAACTTAAGAAACTTTGCAGACAACCTAATAGGATTAAGTGGAACGCATCGGTGAATTCGACTGCTGCCACTTTCCCTTTGCGCTCGTTTTTTTCTTTTTTTTTTTTTCAAGTTTCCCATCGCATTTCGGATAAATAGCAGTGACATTCTTTCTTCCTCGAGGGGTGCACTTCTTAAGTGCCCTGCAAGCTGGTTCAAAAAATGACCATTTTCTTAACAGCCTCCTCTGGAAGTGCAAAAATTCACGGAACACGTTTAGCGTGTAAAAATATACAAAATATTATTATTTTTATTACTTAGTCCGTGCCTTTCGGCTTTGGACGAGCTTTTTGACATAATAATGGCGTTATCTCCTTATCGCCTCTTCCCTTATATCTATCTAATCTCTTTTCCTTGTCTATCTCTATTTTCTTTTATAACTACCTATTTTCTTATATATTCTATTACATTGTATTCTATTCTATGTTCTGTTTTCTAAAATTAGGTAACTTTTGGGCTTCTTGCCTGCTTGCTGTGCTTCCTAATATACAAAATATCATTCAAAGTATAGTATTTGTTACAGTAACATTTAATAGGTGAAACAAATTCCTGCTTGGACTTCATTATTTTTTTTTTTTTTTTTTTTGGTTATCTGATTTTTAGTTTAGTTGAGAAAAAGATGAATTTAAATAAACATTCGCTGTCTATCGGAGTAATATTTACAACGGAAAGATTGTTTGAAAGAAATATTAAAATACATCCTGGTTTCGTGTGAAAGGAATTTTGATTCGGCTCGGTATTTTCCTTCGGATTGTGTCTCAAAAATTTTGCTGCCCCTCTTTTTAGGTCAACCAAATGCCGGAAGACTGTATAGCGCGTGCGAATAGCTATTTCGAATGAAAATAAAGTGAACGTAAATAAAAGCAGTTTTTAGTTTGACTGTGTTTCCAATGGATATAAATTCTGAAACCTTGGCCAAAGTTTAGAAACGTTAGAAAGTTCATCCGAAACCTGGGTCGAAATTTGCAAGGACGCGTATCGCTAAAGGTAAAATCGTAAAAAATCGTAAGGAAGGAGAGACGCGTGTTGGGATAAAAATTTTGCGGACGAGCGTGAGTCTGCGATTCTTTGTTTACAAAAATATTTGTATTCCATTTATAGCGGTATCGAAATTGGAAATAAGAGAACGGAACAGGAGAAAACATCGAAAGGACCTAGAATTTGCAAAATGTTTTCTGCCTTTTGTCAACAGCGACAAAATCGCTTTGTTAGCTATAACCAACCCACTTTCCACTGCGTCGCAGGATTTGCTGACCCGATTTGCAAAAAACGTGAGTGAATTCGTTATGAAGGAGGAAATGTTACTTTCACGGAACAAATGCAAGAATACTGATAATAAACGAAAGAATGATTACACTGTTATTCCTTTAATGTTTGATATTCGGTATTTCATCTTAGTTTAATCGAAAATTGAAGGATAGTTTCAAAAGAACGAGTCGAGAAATAAGATGAACAATTAACTTCCTATTCGTCCTATTAAAATGCAAATTTACAAGGTCTTGTAAATGGCAAGTTTCTTCTGTTTTTCAGCCTCTCCTTCCCGTATTTTCTTCTCTTTTCGCATACGTGTTCTTTACGTATTATTTGCTTCCCGTTTGTATCCTAATGGGATTTTCTTTCCCGTGCAACGAATAAATAAATAAATAAACGTAATCATAATATGATATTTTTGATACGGCAACGTTAGACCGTGCATTGCTTTTTGCAAAACATTCTCGTATAACGCGTAGTTAAATTTCTGAACGTTCTGGAGCCAAATGCTACTTAGATCATTTTTTATCCTGTTTTCTACTCTGTTTTTCGAATAAAGAATATATTACTCTTTAATTAATGCTAAAATGAAAAAAAAGAGAAAAAAAGGTCATAATTTTCCGTGTATTTTTTTTCGTTTTATTCAGTTTTAATCAGCTATTTGTTTTTAAACGATTCTTTTAAATGACGTATTTGACGGTATTTTGTCTGTATTTTGTCTGTTGCAAAAAATAAAATCCTTTCCTTTCTTTTTTCTCTCTGTTCACACCCAATGAAACAAATATAGGAATATCATATTAATCGAACGTCATAAAGGAACGTTTTAAAGGTTAAAGTGACAGATGTTACGCTTAATCGAGTTTCGCAGAAAAGAGTCGTGCGCGCAACTGCACAGTTTGTTACACGATTTTAATTAACTTTCAATCCGGAAGCGTTACTTTTGCAAACGCGCCGGCCGCCCTTGAACCGTTCACCCGTGCACGTAATTAACATGCTCAATACCGTTAAATATTTGGAGTTGACGTTGAAAAAATGAACGAACGGCTTGACAGAAATATTTTTAATTAAATCCAGTCCGGGCTCTGGTTATTATTGAACAAAGCGATGCCAAACCGAGGGACAAAGGAAATTTCGAAATTTTAGAATCAATAACTGCGCACGTGCAAACATTTCCCCTTTTTTCTCTTTCCCTCGTCACACGTGGCGAGCAGCTGTTAAATTAAAAATTTTATTTCCGTAAAGGTTATATTCGAGGATGAAGATCGTAAATTCGGAAATCGGGTCGGAGGAGATTTTGTTTTCGTTGATTTAATCAGCTAGCTGTTTTTCACGAGTATATTCGTCAGGGAAGGAACGACAAGCCCTGTCGGTGATAAAATTAAAAAATAAAACATAATTCTATATTATAAGAGTATACTCGTCGTCGCTTACCTTTTGCAACACGTTTTAGGTACACGTTTTTCAAACTTTTCAAAGAGGTCGCAACAGCTAAACAGTTTTAACGATTACACGTATTTGTATCTTTAGTTAAGTATTCGATATTTCCAGGTACACTTCTACGTTGATATATTTAACCAAATATAATATTAATATAATGTTACAAATTTATTATGTATAATATTAAAATTTATTAGAAATATATAATATTAAGAAAAATAATATTACAAAAATATGTAATATTATTAACAATGTCATGCAGATTGTACAATACGCGAAACACGACGCGATATCGCGGAGAGTAATTTTTAACTGTCGGTTTGACTTGTTTCAGACGAGGAGTACGGACAGAGGAGTGTTTCCGTGATGCTCAATGGCCAAGAAACAGAATTAGAAATCATAGATCACCCCATGACGGAGATGTCGGTAAGCTTAATTACGCAATTACGCTAAAACTCCCTTTATCCGACACGGTCCACTAATTCTACCCCTTTCTTCGCTGTTTATTCGTTCGTATAATCGGAGTTCATTATCATATAACATTTCAGGAAGTGAACCAAGGGGGCTCTTTCCCTCGTAAGGCAAAAACATTTATCCGTGCAAGCGTGTAAGGTACCTGAACTCGGACAATAAAAATTGAGAAACAACACGTCCGATTTATCGATAACGCCAGTTCGAATAAACGAAGCGCCGCTCTACCGAATCTGATAATTTCCTCGCTCCAACATATACGTAACTTCGACCTTTCTTTGCTTACTTTCATTATACATGTACAAATACTCTGTACACTGCTTTGTCGCTCCATCTCTGTTCTCTTTTACTTCTTCTTCTTTTTATTTTCTTCGCCCGCGTTCATCACGCAGCGTCCCTCCGCTCGGATTTCTACGGCTAAAGGTTTAGCTTGCTTATTAAAATTGGCGGACTCGACATCGTATTACCTTTATCTTGATGGAAACACGCTGGTTTATATCGTGCGTGTAATTTGCTGCGAGTTGTAAAAGAGAAAAGAAAAGGAAAGGAAAGGGAAGAAATACGAGGTGAAGGGTGTAGTAGTATCTTGAAATTGAACTTTCCTCTCTCTCTTGGAAGGAAATTTCGTTTGATCTTTTACACGTCCCTGGCTTTCTCTTTTATCCTGCTGCTGGCGACAGTACACGCGTTTCGCCTGAAACGAGACTTAATCTTATAAATACCGCGGCATTGTTTATGCTTGTATCTTTCTATATCGCGCTACGTGTTTATTTACGGTCGCGTATCTCTAGATATCCTTTACGTCCAGTCTTTGTAATGTTAATACACACACACACACACACACACACACACAAAAAAAGATACGGAAGCGTAAAGTTACGATCTCTTTCTAACTCGAATAAAACCGAACATTTATCCATTTTCAAGTATAACAATCCGGTTGCCTGTTCTTATGGCAGAAGCAACCAGCAGTGAGATAAGAATATCCTAATTATCGGTCCTAAAAATTAACGAAACTTGCCTCTTTCATTTGTTCCAGGTGGAAACATTCTGCTCAACGTACAATCCGGACGTTTACGTGGTGGTTTACTCCGTGGTGGACAGGCATAGCCTGAAAATAGCCGAAGATACGTTGACGTATCTGTGGAGGAGCGATTATATGGCTAGTCGTGGCGTGATTCTGGTCGGCAACAAAGTCGATCTCGAGAGGAAACGGGAGGTTCCATCCGTTGGTACGTAGCAGCAATAAGAAACGAACTTTGTAACGAACTATGGGGGTGGGCTTGGTTATTTACTCGTCGGACGTGCGATACTGGCTTACACCGTCTGTTTTACTTTCAAAGCTTCTCTCCAAACTTTCCTTGCCGTTTGTTTGCCATATCTTTGCAGAATCATATTTACCCAAAATCTGCAACTTTTTCTTTCTGTTTGTTTTAATTATCCGCCCGTAGAATGTGCCCCGCTTGGACGTTCGGTAAATTCTTCCGGCTATAAGTCATCACGTGGCTGACTTTGGCCAGATCGTCGTCTCACAGCATCTCGTGAGATTCCTACGGCGGCGTGTTCCTCCTCTCTCAGCCCTCGTTTAATCCAGTCTTTGCACGTCCGCGGGGCTGGTTTCTCGGGACGTTGCGCAATTCTCTTCTTATGTCTCGTTGCGTCTCTTAATTTCCTCTTGGACAGTTGGTATTTTTAGATCTTTGCGTTCGATCATCGTTGCTGATGTCACCACGAGCCATTGACAACTCTTCCGAGCACCGTTTATTCCGGTGATTCGAGTCTAGCGACGCGGTGCTGCCTCCTCGCCGCTGTTCCCCATAGAACTATTCCACGAGTCCACGGGAGTTTCGTTATTGTCTTCTATATTGCCAATTTATTTTCTACGTCTTCCGCGTCTTCTGTCTTTTTTTTTTTTTTTTTTTTTTGTCTTCGTATCTTCAATTATCTTTTCCACCTGGTCTGTCCACGCGAGTTTCGAGATCAGGCGCAGTCCCGGGTGATTAAGTTTGCTTTGCTGCGCGATCATGTCCTTCAGCTGGATGTTCGATTGGCAATTTGGAGCTCGATTAAACGCGTGTAATATCATAGTTCGATTATAGTTGACGTGCGAGAGTTTGGATCACGTCTCCGTTCCTTCGTTTTATTATTGTCTGTGATAAAAATATAAGTGATGGAACTATCCGATTGTCCCAAAAGTTTCTCTCGCTTCGTAAGGAAATAACAGACGCACAACATTTTGTTCATTTGTATCATTTTATCGAATCACGCGTGATCGATTTTCTTCCGAAAGAAACATTCCAGGTAACCTAATGTATCGTGGATTCTACGTTCTATACGCCTAGAGTACAGCGAAGGCGAAATAAAAACCGCGTTTTGCATTTTAATTAATAATCGCCGCTTAATTCGAACGAGACGCGCATTTCAGGATTTCTTGTTTCGGGTTCGAGCATGAAAATTTGCCAGAAACGCGGGAACCCGTTTCAAGGAGTTTCCTCGGACCGCTAAAACGTTTTACGTATTTGTTGAAACGAAAGCGCGATCGAGACGCAGAGATACGAAGATCGTAGGAAAGTTAAGTACTGCATAAAAGAAGAAGTAAGTTTTCTCTCGGTACAAAGATATAGCCCGGTGCAATCGCTGGAATTGCTCCGCGGAACGAGTTCACTGAATTTCTTTCTAAGATAAGAGCTTCTGAAACGAGAAAAGGCGAAGAACAAATGAACTTGTTACTGGCGTTGATTAACATCAATTTTTATATTAATCTAAAAGCTGTTGCCGTGCTTATCGGTTTCCCGCTAACTGCACGCTCGTTCTGGCGAAAGCCGATAGTTGCCACTCGGCGTGATGATAATTGCCGGTCGCCTAATTACGCTTTCGTGCTCGTACGTGCTAGACGAGATTCAGTGAAACCTAAATACCATTAATTTCAATCAAGATTAGGCTTTCTTTCGCGCATTGGGTATCGTTGAGCAAAATTGATAGTCCCAACAATTACGTAACGTAACGATTCAGCTTTTCGTTTAATTCTTTTCTTCCGTTTTTTACGCATTTATAGTACTTGTAACAAACAAACAATTTTCAATGATACGATCGTGAGGCTGCACGTAGTGTTGCGAACACACGACGTGGCCTGTATTTATAATATTAAGGTACAAAGTATAAAGCATCGGCGAATAAATGGATCGTCGCACCAACTATGCTAGTTTTTTATTCCTCGGTCTTATTCTTTCTTTCGTAACGCGAGTATTTCATTCGTTGATGTTACCTTCTTTCGTACTCGGTGTATTTTCGAGATTCTAGTGTGTTTCAGAAATTTGATCGAACAGGAAAATATAAGAAAATACAACAGATTTCTCTACGGCTTTGACACACGTACGTTAACAGCTTCGAAATGTTTAAACGTTTCAACAGATCTGTGCAGATCTTGTATACTTAAGGATCGACTCGGTTGTAACAGCTAGACAAAGGGAATTTAATTGTAGCAGATTACGGAATCCGAATGTATTATTCGTCGTTTAAACATCGATCCGCTGTTTTTTACTTAAACGGTCAGATCGATTTCGATAATTACTTCGATAAATGATAATTATTTCGATTAATTATCATTTAAATCGCGATAAATAAAATGCCATCGCGATTAGAAAATTAAAAAATTTAAATATAAAATGTAGAAATTTAGAAATCAAATTCCGATGCGACATAAATAGTCAGCTCGAGAAAGATGTTGAAATAATCGATAAAACCTAGAAGAAAGTCGTATTCCGTAATCAACGTCCTGTTATTCTCGCGTTTATTGTCTCAACTTCAGCCCATTAATTGGTAATCTCTGTCCGAACAGTTGGCCGACGTTTGGCGAACAACTGCGGCTGCAAGTTCATCGAAACGTCGTCAGGACTTGCCCATCACGTGGACGAGCTGCTGGTCGGCATCCTAGCGCAGATTAAGCTGAATCCACAACGGGACCGCGACCAGGCAACCAAACGGAGAAGAAGCAAGCATCGTAAGAGGATCTTGAAACACCTGTTGGGCTTCAAAAGGAAAACGAAAAGCTGCGAGGACTTGTTAGTTCTGTAATGTTTCCCAGGCTCGAAGTAACGATTAAGAATACGCGAAAGATTACTGGGAGGTTTGTCGGTCGTCTGATTCTTTTTCTTTTTCTGTGCACGTGAGAATCGATATATAGGATGCATAAAAAATGCCGACGTCAGATTGCAGGAACATGTAGTGGTCGTTAAAATAAAGAATAAGAAAACGATCTTATAAATAGACCGGGGATATTTGTACGTGCATATTTTTACGAATATAATTGAAAAAGCGTTATCTAGATAAACAGTTAGTTTTATTTACTAAATATCCTGATGGATTTATTTTTACGTACATTGGCTCGTTACATGGAATTTACGTATTTTCCCGCTAGCTTTTGATATTTGCAATTCCACGCAAATGCATCAAAATCCGCGATGTACTTATCCACTACGCAGATACGACGATCGTTGTTTCTCCAGTCACAACAGAGCCTTTTCAACTGCAAGTTATTAGTTCTTTCGTGCGTTGCGCTTTTGTATATTATTAGACAATGTTAGTAATATCGGACGTAACGCGAGACAAGCACGATGATTCGTTTATCAATCGATACTCGAATAACGACGAGAGAAAATCCAATTAAATTTTTCAACACCGTCAAGGGAACGAGAATACGTAAAAATTTGGCGATTAATTCCTGACTCTTTAACAGAAGCCTCTGAAGGAATGAAACTCAAAAATAGAATCCGTCACACTCTCCATATTTTATCTATTTTTGCATACTAAACGTATTCTGTGCATTCTCGCGCTCTTCGATTTTGAATACACAAACAAACCTCCACCACCTGTAACGATAATAATTTTCGTACCAATATTTCTTAATACCTTCTTTCTTACTCAATACTTTCTTTCTTAAAACAGTAACAATAATAATAATATTAATCGCCTACCGCGACCTTATCTCGGTATTTTCTACTCCTATATTCCAATCGTTCTTAATTTTACTGGTCGAAACAGAAGGCTCTTACTTGTCAGATTGCTCGTATAAAATATTCCACGTTGATTTTTCTCTCGTCTCCTGTATATTAATTTCACTCGCTGCTGCTCGGTTATTAAATAGTACCTTAGGACGATATCTCATTTGCAATATGGATTCTACTCGCCGAGTACTGCGCACATTCGTACGATACATGCTCTTTGGTTTCTAGTTCCTAGTTATTGCACATCGCAGCATTTTCCTAATCCACTAGCGAAATATATCGTGTCTACAGCTTAAGATAATTTCACCGCATCGGTGCAAGCCGCGCTACGTCTCCTCTTATCGTCGTTTTTATTTTACCGAGTGCTATATGTTCCAACATGTAATGGATGATTTAACTGCAATTTCTTTCGACACGCTACGTACCAGCAAGAAGCTGAAATCCATGGAACATCGAACACGAAATTAACGTAAGCGTGTAAAAAATGCAAAGCGTGTCAAAATGCCACGCGTCCGAGAAGTATCGTTTATCGAGAGGAGAAAGCAGATTGCGGCGAAGAATTTTCTTTGTAACCACGTGCAGTGATTTTCAGACCTTTCTTAATGGGATTCGGTTTGTGTACCATTGCGATCGGAATAAATCGAAGTCGATTCGAATGAAATGGAACCAGCAGAGGAAACATCCCCGAGGAGACGCGGATCTGGAAATGAGATCGATGAAAAAAAGTATAATGTATACTGCGTGTGCTAGGCGCCTGATATTTTCAATTTCGAACGCGTTTGATTTCAAAGGGAGAGAGAAAGGGAGGACACGAAGATCCGCGCACGAATCGAGCAAAGTATGAATTTATCTGGGATGTTCCCGGGGGGTGCTTTCTCTGGTGCTTTCAAACTCATAAAAATACGATTTCCAATGACCGGCTTCGAAATTTTATTCAAAGTTGTACGTTCGTCTAACTTTCTGTAAATTCTTGCGTTATCTGATCAACAAATATCTCAATTTTTCTTCGCGTAAGAACTTACCCGCGTTGTCCGATCAACCAATTTCTCAATTTTTCTCCGCGTAAGAACTTACGCGCGTTGTCCGATCAACCAATTGCTCAATTTTTCTTCGCGTAGGAATTTACGCGCGTTGTCTGATCAACCAATTGCTCAATTTTTCTTCGCGCAAGAATTTACACGAAGTTAGACGAACGTACAATTTTTAGATTAAAGTTTGAAACCGGTCGCTTGACCGCATTTGGTAAAGTCAGTGTGGAGGATTGGAAGATAAAAGCTTTGGAGGAGAGAGCGACTATTTGTCGTGCCATATCAGCGGCGTACTTTCTCCGTCGTGCGAATTACTTCGTCTGGCGACATTACGGGACAAGAACGCGATAAGTAGACTACTGTGTGTTTTCGTGCAAAATCGCATCTTCACGGATGCTACTAAAA
>JACXIV010000083.1:750004-974167 GCA_014737475.1 Bombus confusus
CGCAGTCAACGATAGGTCACGTCCTCCGTTTCTATTAACACTAAACCTACCACTGCGCTCAAATTGGCCGCTTTCAAATTTCAACAAAAAATTTCACCATATTTCAACGTGTTATCGGATCGCTTGCTAATCTACGACTTTTCATAAAACATGCGTACGATATATTCTTCGGTATTTATTTCCAGTTTGCTTTCTTTCTTTTCTTTTCTTCTAAGAAATATTTGTAGTCTGCGCTGTCTATGGCGAGCGATAAATAAATCTACAAGAAGCGTCGGTGGGTTTAGTGTTAATAATATTAGATTGTCCGAAAAGTTTCTTTCGTTTCGTAAGGAAATAATGGATGCACAACATTTGTCGTTTCATATTATTTTATCGGATTATGTACGATCATTGCGATGGAGGTGGAAGAAAATGTATCGTACAAAATTCGATGAAACAATGTAAAACAAAACAGAGTTGTGCATCCATTGTTTCCTTATGAAACGAAAGAAACTTTTCGGACAACCTAATGAAGTTTAGAACCGGTCATTTGATCGGGTTTGCTAAAGTTTGCCTTAACACTAAACCCATTACAGTGGTCAAATTGACAGCTTGCAAATTTCTACACAAATTTCACCATATTTCAACGTGTTATCGGATCGCTTGCTAATCTATGAATTTTCATAAAATACGCATACGATATATTCCTCGGTATTTATTTCCAGTTTGATTTCTGTTTTTCTTTTTTTTTAAATATTTGTAATCTGCGCTGTCTATGGCGAGAGATAAATAAGTCTACAAGAAGCGTCGGTGGGTTTAGTGTTAATAATATTAGATTGTCCGAAAAGTTTCTTTCGTTTCGTAAGGAAATAATGGATGCACAAAATTTGTCGTTTCATATTATTTTATCGGATTATGTACGATCATTGCGATGGAGGTGGAAGAAAATGTATCGTACAAAATTCGATGAAACAATGTAAAACAAAACAGAGTTGTGCATCCATTGTTTCCTTATGAAACGAAAGAAACTTTTCGGACAACCTAAGGAAGTTTAGAACCGGTCATTTGATCGGGTTTGCTAAAGTTTGCCTTAACACTAAACCCATTACAGTGGTCAAATTGACAGCTTGCAAATTTCTACACAAATTTCACCATATTTAAAGGTTATCGTATCGTTTCTTCTTTCCGTATTTTGTCCACTGGCGCTACCGCAAGCAAGATTTCTCTGACGATCCGTGCAACCACGCACCGACGAAAGCTAAGCAGACTCATTACACGACATAAGCGTAAGCATCGAAACGAATAACATTCGCGAGAGCGGAAACAACACTAAACCCTACTAAACACTAAACTAAGGACTGACGAATTGTTGTTCTTGCGAATTGTTACTCTGCATAACGAAAACACGCTTCGAATATTTTTCAGAAGAGACGAAGGGAATGCAACGAGAACGAGATACGTGTGTTAGACGCAGCGAGAAAACAGAAGGTATATTCGTGAATTTATCAGTAATCGATGGACGACTATCGGTGACCAACGTTACATCGGCCTTTCTCGTCGTAATTGCCTTCCTTTCTCGTCGTAATTGCCTTTCTTTCTCGCTAACTTTTAAGCTTTCGCTGTGAAATCAATAGGGTGTTCGTTGAGTCTTGTTATCGCTGTGGTATTCAATTTTCAGGATCCGTTGTAAGCCGAGCTTCGATTTCAACGACTGGAAGATTTCCTATCCCGTAAGTCGATTGCAGATAAGCGTGATTGTATTTTAAGCTTCGACTCATGGGACCCGATATGGACATACAAATAAAGTTCTTGCGTACGATAATCTTGTCGCTCATTTGAAATAAGCTTTAAAGCAAGCTTTCTTTTCGTGCTGAAATATTTCACACTTCCTCGTATCTTCGTTTCATTCCGAGATTGTCTGAAAATCTCTCTCGATGTTCGTAGCATTCTACTTTCTTATCTTGTTGTTATCTTGGTGTTATCTTTGACGTCGTAAAACGTGTTACTTGGACAAGAATCAAATTGTTAGAAGCTAAATAGAAAGCTGTTCGATGTTTGATAGAATTTTAAATTACGTTAATGAGCGAGCGATACGGCTAATTTTTAAAAATCTCAGATAATCCACATGCGTAAGCGTTTCGTGCCACGCGTGCATCGTTTTATTTGTTGTGTTCATATCGCACGTGTTATACGAAAATTCTCAATGTGCATCGAAGTTTAAAATTAAATATTACATAGCGCACAAATCGAAACGATACTTCTACAAATTTTTACGCTTCTTTTTAACGTCGATCGTTGCTCGAAATTGATAGATAGATCCGTGTCCAGATATCGGATCAATTTTCCAAAACTGTTCCCGCCGACACCTGCTAAATTAAAATCCCATTTATCATCGCGTACACGATCGAACTAAAACAACGAAAAGTTTAACGAAATGCGTTTAAAACTAAAGCGAATGTCGATCGAGATCGACGTTACTTACCGAACAATTTTATTATCTTCGTACATGTTCCACAGCTTGCTCGTGTACGAATCGATATTCCCTTCCATACTCTGTGGAAACGCCCAGTCGCCGTCAACAGTACGAAACTACAAAGCACGACACAATATACGAAATACAATCTTACAACTAATTGTTTGTTTCCTTGATCGTTATTAAACTGCGAGAAAATTAAGTTATCACTATTACTGTGCTGTATTCGTAGCTCGTTAACATCGCCAACATGTAACGTTTAACGTGTAACGTTTCCTCGCAGCTCATACGAGCCATGAAATGCTACTACGTGTCCCACTTTCTTTCCTGCGAAACTTTATCGACAGAGCTGAGGATAGATTATATACTACTAAGAACGCACGGCTGGACTCTACTGGTAAATCGAATCTGTCGTGTTACCAGTTTCTTGCTAGCTTTCCTCGATAGCGGCAAATACGCCGCTAATCCTTCGCGTTAACTTCTCGCGCCACCTTAATTCGTTTTTGACGATCTCCTCTCTTCGCGGTTACAGCGACGAGTGAAAGTCCATTAGCGTGATAGCCGGTGATCTCTGGAGCAAAGAAATCGAACGTCTATCTGTCGTCGAGGCTAATGATCGTTTAAACATTGCCAGCACTGATTGACCGAATTATCGACCTCGACAAGTAGATATCGGAAACAGATAGCGGTAATGCTTTATTAATTACCCTGTGTGCGCGAAACACCAGTCCGTTATCCTCTGGTATTTTCTTTCCGATAACTTTTTGATAGAGCATTCGACGATCTGCGTTTTATGTAACGTCTACGTATTTCTTTGCTTCTCCATTTTGCTTGTACCATATGCTGGTAAAGTTTCGCGAGAAGAAAGCCTTCGGGACACGCCGTAGCAATTATGTATACAAATTTAAGTACACGTTGTTTTATGCGAAAGTGAAAATTAAAGTGTTGAAGAATCTAATTGTAATGTAAAACTGGAAACCTGGATGTATGTAAATGAAAAATAATAAACTATATGTTGTCTGAAGTGAAACTATATGTGGTCACTGAAAATCTCTCGTAAACCCGTAGAAGTCCGCGTAGAACGGGAATTTTTATGGATTTGCAGGAAATTTGAAGATACGAAAGTGCACAGAACGCGCGTAATACGAGCGAACGTATAAAATATCCAAGGTATTAACTGGCGACGCAGCTTTCAAAACCTAGTCCTATGTTCCTAATTACGTCGATTCTTAATTACGAGTAAAATTTCATTGGTTATACCGGATTTGATACGGATTTACGAGCGTACATCGAAATCGGTCCTATCTCTGGCAAGGAGATCTCTCGAACGAATTGGCCGTCCCATTGTTCCCGAGAAATTGACGAGTCTTTTCTATATCCTACTTTACCGATTCTCTCAACATCGATATCGCGTTTCCATTTAACGTTAAACGTTCGCTACTTTCTATTTTGGGAAATTGCAATTTTTTGTTATTTCCGCCCGCTACAGCGCTGCTGCGTTTCTCCTTACGATTTTACGGAAATCGCAAATAAAGATATTCTAAAACATCTATATCCTTCCTTACGTTTAACGTAAATGCTGCTCGTTTTTTATTTCGATAAATTATTTAGCGTTTCTGTTCTATCGATACAGCGCTTCTGCGTATCCTTTCGATTTCGCGGGAATTGCTGCACCAGGAAGGCCGTGTACAGCACGTACAGGCAACTCGTTCGAGATTTCTTACCACTTTTTACCATCTGCTGGTAAGATCAACCGGTTACATAAACATAAGGCGCACTATAACAGCTCACTTGGGTAGCACGGCAGTGGAGAAGATGGAACGCAAGGTCTCGATGGGAGTGGAGCGCACATGGGTGGTGGAAAGCAAGCAGGACTAGGGACTATAGGTATCCGGCAACAAGGAGGTGATGGTGAACAAGAGGGTGGTAACGGTGCGCAACAAGGAGCTGATATTGGACAAGGTCGTGGTTGTGGACAACAAGGGGTTGGTGGACAACGAGGAGGCGGACAGCAGCAGGGTCTCCGAGGAGGAATAATGGGACA
This sequence comes from Bombus confusus, assembly GCA_014737475.1. NCBI lineage: Eukaryota > Metazoa > Arthropoda > Insecta > Hymenoptera > Apidae > Bombus > Bombus confusus. The sequence continues at coordinate 754,501 of JACXIV010000083.1, forward strand.
CAACTCCTCGATTCTCGGTGGTAATACAACGGAACACGTGGGTGGAGGTGGTACATTAGGACACTTGCTGCAAGAGGCATTTGAGAAAAATGTAATCTCTGTCCTTTGGGTACTTTTCTTTTTACAAAAATTCAATCTTCTACGTTTTCTACATTCTTTCTACGTTGTGTTCGTGTAAACTTATTTGTTATTTTATTTATTCTTCTATTTAGGTTAGGTTTTAGAAACTTGCTCGTACTTTCTAAATTCTTTCTTTTAGATATTCTTTTTACGGAAATTCAATTTTCTACATCTTCTGTATTCTTCCGTTTGTTATTTAATTTATTTCTCTATCGTTAGGTTTTAAAAACTCGTTCGCGTAAAGCTACTCCGAGTTATTGTGATGTACGTGAAATAAATTAGATCTTGCGTATGAATAATGAATATAGGATAATTAAAAGAAGAAGAAATAAAAATATTCCATCAATATTCCTGCATGAAATCGAATCACGTTTGTATAAAACATATTGCTGTATGCATAAATAAAAATAATTCAGAAACATAATGATTTATATGCGTTTAAATTAAGCAATTTCACATAGTTCTGCCTTTAGTAGTAGAAATATTATTTCCTTTATCGCTGCAGAGAATTGAAGTCTTTTATCCAGAGGGTAATAAAGAATGTAAACGTACCAGCACTCGATAGCGCAAAGCAAATATTTCATTTCTTCCAAATAGTTCCATGTTCCCTGACTTACACTGGTACCGCAACAACTCATTTTGAATTTAATATTAAAAAAGTTCTGCTGTGTCTTAATATCGACGACATTCGTGAAAATCTTCTTAAAATTTAATGAATTATATTTTTATGCCATGTGGGTTATATCATCTTAAACATAATACAAAATGAACAATTTTCGAGTCGCAATCAAAAAATTACCAACAAATATCATTTGTTTTAAATTTCTATGAAAGATACTTGAGGAAATAAATATTTGTGAAATTATCTGCATTTCAATGGTTCGCAATCTATATTGAAATTTTTTGCAGAAGAATAACATATAATAATACGATAGGATAATTTATGAAAAGCAAAAATTTGAAATGAAATTTTATACTCAAAAAAATAATTTTTACGCAGAAAAAATTTCAATTTTCTGTTCCTTATTACGATAAATTCCTCTAATAATTTTATTACATAAGTTTAGAAACAAAATGTTCTTTCACCTTTTTATACGTCTTCTTTCAAACATCTATAAAATAAGTAATATCTTAATTGTTATCCTAATTGATTAACTACAATTACAAATATTTATTTTTTAATTTCTCGAAATAAGCTTTATTTATTAACATCACTAGGTATAATCAAACTTCAGTATGACCAAGTCGAACCTTCTATTATCCCACATATCATTTTTTTCCTGTCAAACTTTATGACAAAGAACGATTTCACGATCAAATAAATAAAAATTAATTGTCATCGTACGATGCCTCCACCGAAGAAGATAAGTGCTTATCAACGGTTAATGATACGAATATCTTGCCTCCTTCCAGCGAAATTTCGTCCTATTTTCTTACATCCTGCAGGTTGGGAAAATTTTTCACGAAGACAGTCTATAAAAACTTTTAATTTGTTGTTAATATTTTTATTAATGTAGGACCGACTACTGTATTCTTTTGGGCACCTACGTTTAAATGGGGTTTAGTGTTAGCAGGATTGGGTGACATCAAGCGACCTCCAAACACAATTTCTCTTACGCAAACTGCGAGTCTGATGATTACTGGTGCCATATGGTCCAGGTATTATTTGAACGATGCTATTTTCCACGTAAAAATGTACACAACAAACAAATCGCTTTAAGCGAAAGAAGTAAGATTTAAAAATTATTTATCCATCAGGTATTCACTGATCATCACACCAAAGAACTATAATTTATTCAGTGTAAACGCGTTTACGTGTTTAACGGGAATGTATAATTTTATACGAGCTCTACTTTACAAAATAGAGCAAGAGAAGGCTGAGGAAAAGGATTCAGAATAGTGTTCCGAAAAGGATATGTACATAGCATACTGTAAAAATAGAGATTTATAAAAATATCTTATTTTATATATTGAAATTGGAGACATTATTTTACAGTAACGCTAACTATTCGAATATCGTCATAAGGTTTATCAGTTTTCGGATTTGTTTTTACTTGACTAATATTTTGTACAACTTCCATTCCTTTTACCACTCTACCGAATACACTGTGTTTATTATCCAACCAAGGCTGAAACAAATATAACATTGATATTAATTAATATCTTAACGTGTTACCATTAATATGTGTATTAAAATGTGAATGGTTTCAATTTAATTTTTAATCAATTTCTAATCGATTACAAGAAGACGATAGTAGATTTTTCACGTGCGCTGCACTGATAAATTATATAAATTATCTACTACTCGTTCTACTTTCGCATATTCTCACATAAAATAAAAAAAGGACTATGCAAACACTTTCCAACTTACAGTTGGCGTCAAAGTAATGAAAAATTGGCTGCCGTTTGTATTCGGTCCAGCATTAGCCATACTTAAAGTGTACGGTCTGTCATGTTTTAAATGTGGCCTAAATTCGTCCTCAAACTCTCCTCCCCATATACTTTCTCCGCCAGTACCAGTTCCAGTAGGATCACCAGTTTGAATCATAAATCCCTTAATTACTCTATGGAATATATGTCCATTGTAATAACCATTTTTTGAATGAACACAGAAATTTTCCACTGTTCTCGGAACATCTTTTCCAAAAAGATTCAAGTGAATATCTCCAAGAGCTGTATGGATAATTGCTGTATCATAGATCTTTTGTACGTTGGTAGCTTCTGTAGAGGAAATAATATCTTCTTTCGATGGTCTTTCGTTGAAGACATCCCTGTCACATTCTTGACTTTTGGTATCCTCTGGTTCTCTCCTTGTAAACATATAAAACCTATTTTTTTTGTAAGCTGTACAAAAAAGTGTTGGATCAGGACGATTCATTTCCAATGTTGGATTTTCTGCAGCCTCCATTTCTACAGTCACAGCAGCTGTAGTCTTCCTGGCTTTCCCCTATACATTTTTAAAATATTAGTTGTCATCAACCAAAGTTTATAAAGATACAAGCATCTTTCGAAATATGTAAATTCTATACGCACCTGGAATAAAGCTAATTGCATAGGACGAATATTTTCAGGTTTCCCCATAATCCTAATACATCGATTTGTATACAAATTTACAACTTTTACACCTAACATTGTGCTATATAAAATTATATAACCTGACTCATCAAAAACAATATTTCCTAAGTTCGTTTCTGTTTTATCCAGTTCTCTTTCTACCGCCATTCTAAACACGTTATCAATATTTTGATTAGAAAATAGATTCATTTTAATGCTAGAATTTTATTAAAGAATAAGGTTACCTTCGTCCAAATTCCATATTTGGCAACTGCTGTGTCACTTGTTGTAATTCGGAAAACCTTTGTAACGTTTCATCAAATATTCTATACAATTTTCCAGTACGAAAATTGAAGACCCTAACTTTTCTATCTCCACTGAGAGAAGCAAATTTTTTACCATCTGGTGATACTGCTAGTCCACATGGATAAGTTTTATTTTTTGCAAACTCAAACAAATCTGTATCCAACTTGGAATCAAACGTTACGTACTTGGGAAACTTGTACTCCGTTTTAGGTCCTGTCCAATATTCTAAAATACCGGCTTTGTCTACAGAGATGCATGTTTCAAATGCAGAATTGTACTACAAACGATAACAGTTTATATAAAAACTACTTAAATAAAATCACAAAATATGATTATGCTAATTCCTCTTACTCTCATTGCAACTACAGGTTTGGTATGTAATTTTTCAAAAACGTGTAATGGCGTATTGGTCCCTTGTCCATCATAAATAAAAATTTTATTTGATTCCTGAGCAGAAACTGCTACAGCAGATATTGCGTCACCAGGAGAATATATCCATTCACAGCAAAGTGGAACAAAATCCAGCTTTATCATATTGATCATGTCTGAAATAAAACGTTAATAATATCAGATAATTAAGCCGTATTAGCCGTTAATGCAACATAATAAATTATTAAACGTATCTAATAAGACCTACTTACCAAAATTTATAACATCAAATATCTTTATTGTTTTATCTAAGCTTACAGTGCATGCATGAACACCATTACAGCTAGCAGCCATAGACTGTATAGCCATCATATGTGCGCGAAAATGTTTTACAAATTCTATTAACTCCTCTTGTTTTTTCCAAAATTTAACATGACCATCGAAACTACCTGTTATCACAAAATTTGATCTGTACAAATACAAAACACAAACTTATATTACAAACATTACGTTATTATTTAAGAGACAACATTATATATAATAATAAATACTAACTTTGTTACCACAATGTGAGTGATTACATCTCTGTGCATATAAGATTTCTCGTAACATTCGCAACATGGTAAATTGTTTATATATACTTGTTCGTATTCAAGAACTGTAAAATTAACATTGAATTTAATTAAATAAAAAACATTAAAAATTATATATGTACAAAATATTGTATTTTCCAAAATTATAAATTACATTTATTAATACTGAAAAACATGTATTTAACATTACAAACTTATCAAAGGTAAAAAATTCTAATATTAAAATCAATTAATTATTTATATAGTTATGTCATATTTCTCTTATATAAATAAGTTTTGACACTTCTCAATTATATTTCAGAATCATATTGAAATTTTATACGATATAAAAAAATAAAATACTACATAGAAAAGGACTTTTATTCATTTTTTTATAAAATATCACAAATGATAAACATAGAATAGGTTATACATGCATACCTTTCTGTTTCTTTTGAGGTGCAGCTTCTGAAGGTAATGGTCCAACCCAATCTTCCTCATTATCGCTTCCACTATGTTCTCTTTTATTATTAGACATTATTATAAAAAAGCAAAACGAAAAGTCTATTATAAACAATAGACTACGCTTCAAATTGACATTTAATACTACGCTCTTGGCACTACGTGTCACTAGTGTCATGCAATATCATTTCTATCAAAATATCTATTATTATTGACATAATATATTTTTTATGATGCAAATTTCTCTTAAATTAAAGAAAAAATGTGAAATTTATAAATAATTTACTATTACCAAATTGTGTAATTTTATTTTTATATACTTTAAAAAAAGGTATATTTTTTATGATTTGTAATATTATGTCATAAACAAGGATATGACTTTAAGATTTTTGTTTCTTTGTGTCTTTACTATAATGATTAATATTATTTTTAAGTTGCAATATAAATTAAATGTGTAAAATCATAAATGGCTATAGCATTCTTAAATTTGACCCAAATTTTCATATGTAACTTTATAATTATATATTTCTATAAAATTATTATACAGTTGCCCATTTTAATGTAATGTATATTGTCAAATTTAAGTTTTGCAGCTACTTAACTGATTATGTATAATAAATCAAATTCTGTAATAATAATCAAATTACTAATAAGTAACGAGTACGTAAATTATTGATAAGTAATTTGCGTCGTAGAATATTCTATATATTTATATTATTATTCTTTATTCACATTTTGTAACTAAATACATTTTATATTACTACTTGACAATGTAATAAAACGTACAATAATGAATAACTACGCACAAATTTGAAATATAATAAAATATATTATTGGATTCAGTTGGATGTGAAGAAAATCTGATGAATAGAAATTTTATGAGTATATGTATTTTTCAATATATAATATAGAAAAATGTAATGCATTGTTTTCATATATATTTAAATATAATAATATGCATGATATTACTTTTTCTTAAAATTAAATATATTATTTACAATTAATTAATAAATTTTTATGTATTCTAAAACCTATCGAAATGTGAAGAAGCAAATATATGTATATTTAACCTACTCCGCTAATAAAATTTCAGTATAAGAAGGACGAAGCCGCGTAACGTTATTGTGTAATATATACGGATTATTTGTTTGTAATTAACTTATAAAACAATTAATATCGAAACCTGTTATTGTTATTTATTCGAGACGCGTTAAAAATTGTTGTACTTCCTAATATGACTAGGTAAGTCTCAAAAGTTTTAAGGTTATATTGTTATACATATTACGAATCAAAACATTCTAAAAACAATTATTAGATGATCTATACGACCATTCTTCTGTCACTTGTGATGTGCAATAACTATCTGTAAACTGATGAAATTTTAAATATTCGTGCTTTCAAGGGCACGTTTATTTAAGGACGTGTAATTAGAAAATCGTAGTTACAGCATAAAAAAATGATGAATGAATTATGTGTAAAAACAATCTTTTAAGTACAATAATTTCTAGAAAAAAAGTTGTTGAAAGTAACAAAATATGAATTTCATAAAAATTTTATAATTTCGCGGTTTTTGAAATCCTTTGTTTTGATAGATAAAAACATGTTCGATGATATCAATGTTCATGTTGTATATATACATATAATATTTTTAAATTTATATGTGACGTATGAATAATATTATAAATATATTTTATATCAAGTAAAAACGGAAAATTAAAAATTACAGATCAAAAATAGAGTTAGGAGATGTAACACCACATAATATAAAACAGCTCAAACTTCTTAACCAAGTGGTGTTTCCAGTCTCGTACAATGAAAAATTTTATAAAGATGTGTTAGAAGCAGGAGAGCTAGCAAAGCTTGCATATTACAATGATATAGTGGTATGTCATATTTGTTTATAAACTTAAACAATTTATTGAAGAACATGTCAATATTTTGAATAAAAATTGCTATTAATCTAATAGATTATAATATTATTTGTTTCAGGTTGGTGCAGTTTGTTGTCGCGTAGATACTTCTGAAAATTCTAGGCGTTTGTATATTATGACATTAGGATGTCTCTATCCTTATAGAAGATTAGGAATAGGTACCGTAATGGTACAACATGTTTTAAATTATGTTTACAAAGATGGAAACTTTGATTCAATCTTTCTGTAAGTATTTAATGAAATTTATTAAATATATTAAATGCCATTTGCAAATATTTATATATAAATAATAATTATTACTTTTATGTGTTATTTTTTGTTTACAGTCATGTTCAGATAAGCAATGAAGGAGCCATTGACTTTTATAAAAAATTTGGTTTTGAAATAGTAGAAACAAAGGAACATTATTACAAACGAATAGAACCTGCAGATGCTCATGTATTACAAAAAACTTTACGTCCTAAAACAAATCAAACAAATAATCAACAAAGTAATCAATAAAAATCGTTAATCATTAATTTATCACATCTCAAAAACTACATGTTTTCATAGTCTGATAATAAAATTATTTTTATTGTACTTCCCAGTGTGTTATAAGTTATAAAATTAGAGTTTTATAAATAATTTAATAAAGTTGATAAATACAATGTACATCGACGTAAACAATATAACATAACATAACTATTCCATAAATTATTAATAACTGTAACAAAAAATTTATAATTTTCCAATTATTGCCAACATTATACATATCACTCATTTATACCACTTCACTAAACTCGCATCACATTTATAATACTTTATTTATGTCTAATACATCTAATAACTTGTGTTAGCTGCAAAAAATATTATCATGGTCAGAACTGAAACAATCTCAAATATTTTGTACAATCAATATATCTATAGTCTTATCCTTTAAACATTTTCTGAGTAGAAAATTGAAAGCTAGTTCGCTTTTCTTGCAAATGCACATTCAGTGAACATAATACAAAGATATTACCATTTAAGTACAGTAACTTGAGATTATTTGATTTAAAATTATTTAAATACTGTGATCATCATTAATAAAATATAAATATATAATATAAAATATGTAGATAGAAACACACTTATGACATTTATGCACCAGTGGATAAAGCTTTTGGCATATTGCAAATTATTGTGTCTTTGTACATAAAAAATCAATTAAAATTGGCATCTGAAAAACAACAATAGCAAAGAAACATTTGTTCCCGCATATTAACATTCATATTTCAATGAGTATTTTTTATATGCATATAATTATAGCGCTAGTAACTCTTGCAATCTTTTCGCACATAAATCTGACCCTTCAGATGCCTCTTTTGAAACCTGTAAATTTAAATAATTTGATATAACAGGACATAATTTAATATTATTGATTTATTTGATGAGAAAAATATTTACTGGTGTTAAGTTAAGAAACCCGTGAGGTAAGCCTGGCAATATGTCAAGCGTGACTAATACACCAAGCGATCGAAGTTTTCTTGCGAACATAACAGAGTCATCCAAGCATGGATCCAACTCTAATGTCTATAATAAAACATTTATATATATGTAATGTTTTTCACATATTGTATTCCATACAAAATTTATTGCTCAAGAATTTACCAGCATTTTAACGGGTGGTAATTGTGCTAAAAGGAAGTCTGCTGCGAGATAAGGACTTAAGTATGGGTCTCTGGGCACTGTAAATATAAATTCCTCCATACTACTTTTCGCATTTTCTATATCCAGTTCTCTGGATTCTTTATGTCTTCCACTAAGAGACCATCCAAAAAAAGACCACGATTTATCATTCTTTGAAATATTGTTTTCTGTGCTAATAGTGCCATTTCCAATATGTGTTGAAGTATTTGTACCACAATTTCGATAGAGTCCAAAAAATTTGTTAACATATTCTTGAGATTTTGCTTCTTCCTGTAGATGTTCTGTCCCTGTTATGTTAGAGAATGTTCAGAGAGTATTTAAATGTAAAACCAACTATAATAAAAACAATGAACTATAATAAAAGTTATATAATACATCTAAATTATTTTCTTAAAAAAATATCTTTATGTTAATTGTGTGTTTATATACCATCAACTTCTGTTAAAGTAACAGAATTCAAAGTAGAATCAGATGGTAAGGATGCTAACTTATGTGCATCGTTTGTTTCATCTCCGTTGGGGCTGAGAGCTAACGCTATTAGATCGCTTTCACTTACTTCAGCAAAAGATTCTGATTCTGACTTAAAACAGTCAGCTGCATATGCTTTTAAGCAACGTAGAAGAAATCCCATAGGTAATAATGGGTCTGTAAGGCAAAGTAATCGCGAAGGTGATAGTACAAAGTCAACAAGTACTGGTGTGTATGCCATAAATATTCCATCAGGTTTTCTGATATTTAACTGTAAACATTTTAAGGTAACTCCCAAATTTAAATTGGCCCCAGCAGAATCACCTATAAAAATTTAGTATACTTATTCACGAATATCATATATACGGCAATATGCACATAAAACTATGTTAAGAAGCTAACACCATGCAATGTTTTACATCTTACCAGCAAAAACTATTTTTTCGGCTGTACTCCCAAGCAATGTACTTGCATGATTTAAAGCCCATGCATATGCATATAGCACTTCCTCGAGTGCACGAGGAAACGGAGCTTCAGGTGCTAAACTGTAATCTATACTTAAAATAGGTATACCGAGATTTATTGCCCAATTACATAAGTATGTTTCATGAGATAGCGAAGTCTGTGCTACGAAACCGCCACCATGACAATGAATTATTAATTCGTTGGACAGTCCATGCAGTTCTCCCCCTACTCCACCTGAACCAACCTGAGAGAAGCATGTACTGCACAGGAGTGAAACTGATGTTTCACAAAAATTTCTACTCAATTATAGGCAAAATAGAGATAAAAATAATAATGAAAATACTGCTAAAATTACAGATATATAAAGTAATTGAATTATCTCTTTACCATCCCTAAACGACGTTTAGAACTAAACAGTCTAACATGTATTGGCTTTTTTCCAATATGACTGTTTGGTATTGGAATTGAGACAGTTGATCCACTTAACGTAGGAAGTGTCAACTCTTCAGGTGGAATAGAAATTATTTGATTTATTGCCAAGGAAGGAGCTGTTATAGCAGGCAACCTGCGTGTAAGATCTAAAACATATAATAATATATGTATATGGCATTTTAAAGTAATTAAACTACTAAACATAATGAAATAATTATTACATTTAAAATAAATTACGCATATATTATTAAAAATCGCAGTATATTACCAGCCTCATTGAGAAACCAAAAAGCTTGACAAAATGAGATATCAGCACGTTGAGACACATCAACAATACGACGTGCCCTTATTTCAGGATCTAACATGTACTTGACAGAATTAGCACATCTTGCTAATAATGTACCATTAGAATAAAAAGCTTCGCTGAATGTTGCCATACAAACCATTATAGTTTTTAATATGGGCTTTAAGTTGTCATAAAACTGAAAACACAACATATTTTACTAGGAAATGTCAAAGTAGTTAATTATTAACTAAAGCTATACATATAGATATCCTTATTAGTATACCTGGAATCCCAAGCACCTGCCATAAAAACAATACTGATTAATGCTATCTACTTTACTTAAAATTTCATGCGGATTATGACTATCCCCTATAAAGAGAGACGGTTTTCCATCATTTAAATATTCACTCCAAGAATAAAGAGTTTGTAAATGTCCTAAGCAAGTGCACAAAGATGCCAATAGCTGCGAGCAAGCCTCAATTTCTCTATAAATATTTGTACTTGTTAATATAACTTTAAATAAAAATATTTTTAAATAATTTCATTTAGTAAATTTTAACGACTACCTCATATAATAACTTTTGCGAAAAAATAAAGAGTCCTTCTGGCAATATATTTGATGACAGACAGAACGAGAGTGAATAATACATTTGTCTATTAGCACCAGAAAACTTCTATATCCATTACCAGGCGTTTTCGCATCAAGATCAAACATTGGTGCAATTCTACTAATTTCTCTGTATAATGGTTGTAACTGTACCAAATGATCTAATATAGCCATAAGCGCAGCTCTAATTCTAATACTGTTCTCGTCTTGATGGGACACAAAATATTCCGAATTAGCGTGGCATAGTTCCCGTAATGCTCCCCATTGTAAAGGCTCAACATCTTCAAATGGCCTGTCAAAGTCATCATTGAGTGACATCTGAGCTGTTCCCTGCCTAGTCATTTAGTGATAAATTTTTAATTGATTCCTTTGCTACAAACAATAACCGTGGAATCTGCAACATTAATATTTATATTATTCTGTTATTTGTTGACAAAAACAAGCGTTCTTATAATATATTTCATAACAACGTACTGCTATTTTTCAACATAATTAAAATATAATACACATAAAATATCCTTAATACAAAATGTACAAAACGAATGGGTTTATAATTGGTAATGAAGACTGATACCTGCTAGTACCTTTACAATTCATGATGTTAATTCGAATTAGGTTATCAAATTTACTCAGGATATTCAGGTCACGTCTAATTATTTTTTAACTTTCAATGTACACTGCATCATGCTTACATACATCGAACTCTTCGTATACATTGCATTGTATGTTAGGCGGTAGCTTCTATTTTGAATTTGACATTTGCTAGATCTTTATCATGGTCGCCATATTGTTTTTTCGATCGATAGCATTATCTCACTTTAATAGCACGCGCTAGGTACGAATTAAGTGTTATTGACACGCATGTGTTTGAACAATAAACTACATGTAACTAGCGAGAACATAGTTGTAAGATGGACTTAAAATAATTCTTGATCTATTGCATTTATGCTAAGAGAAAATGATTATCTTTCTGCTTAATTCTAATGTAAATCAAATACTAATCGTAACATTCATAAGCTTAAATTCATAAGAGCAATAGATTTTATCAATCAATTACTTGATAATTATTGACCTAATTAGAACAGATTATCGAAAGCTTTCGTATTTCTATTATTGAATGAGACTGAATTACTTAAATGATAATATCAATTATCATGTGATAATATAACAATTAGAAAGTACATATGTATAATAAATAATTTTATTATCGATATCAATAAGAATACTTACCAGACACATGTATGTCCCTAAGCTGTGGTATTTGCAATGATAGCTATAGAAACCAAAGAAACGTACATATATGTACATGCGTTGTTTCGGTACCAATTTCGTCAGACTAATGGCAATGAACGACAAACAACAAATTACAATTCCACGATCGCTGCTATTACGTATTAGGTAACGCAATCGTGTCAGATGAATTAATCACAAAGATATACCAGTGATATCTAATAACACTCGAAAAATAGATTTTCTTAGAAATTTGATTATCTAAGATTTTTACTATGATCAGCGCTAAATGCTATTGATTCATATCCAAAATTATACTCTGTATACTATATATATATTACATATGAACTTCGTTCATTGCACGATAAAATCTTAATATTAATAACCGATATCATTTACTTTATGAATATCTTCAGATATAAATATTTTGTAAATACGATCGATACGTTATTCATAAGGGAATTTACGTTATTCAAAAGGAATTCATAAGGAATGCATAATTAAATGAAATTGAAAGATTACTCCATTTTTGCCGCTGCCGCAATGTAACTAATTTTCAACTAGTAATTATCTTTGTAATTTATTTATTGATAAGTAAAATTACATATATCCACAAACACAATACGTTCTTTTCACGGAGTGTATTAATGCGATAAAATTTGTGAGTGGCGAGGAGAAATCCTTGTGTGATGGAGAGAAAGAGGGAGACGGGGGAGTTAGTTTAATCCTCCGGTTAGTAACTTTTCTACTCGTCGAAGAACGGTCACAGAAACGTTCTATAGCAAACGTGTAGTTTCCGATCCTACAATTAAAGGCAACTAAAAAATTATCCATCGTGTTTCCTCGATGCGGATTGCAATGTCATTTCCGTTTGTTTTTTTTCTCTTTTTTTTCTTTTTTCTGCTTCGGTTCGACCAAGTGGGCGTTAATATGAAATATCAGATTTTTTTTTATCGAACCACGACGCCGATCAAGTCCACGCAACGTCGATCAATCGGTTCGCACAAAGCCAACATCTTAGTCGAGATATTCAGCTGCCGATAAACGATACAATACTGAACAACGCATAATAACATATAAAACTGCGATACCGAAGTGAACTTTGATTTAAGCTTTGAAATCGCTTTGTTGTCAAATGGCAACGAATGCAGGAAGTAAGATCGAAAACTAATACAGCGCTGTCTGTAGGCGTGTACACGAGTATATATATTGCACGTACAATCTTGCTCTCGCATCTCATCATTGTTACGATATTAAAGTTCATCGAAGACGCGATTGAATCGATCTATACCGAAAGAACTGCAAAAATAAAGTTTAGTTCCGTTATTATTCCCATTTTCGCCGACTTCTAAGTCCGAACCGCTACGCAAAGGACGTATTTATTTTTCTCTTTTTGTTCCTTCATTCTTAAATTTGTTTCCTCTTCTTCTTCTCCTTCCTCTTCTTCTTCTTCTTCTTCTTCTTCTTCTGCTTCTGCTTCTTCTTCTTCTTCTTATTCCTCACTTCTCACGTGTCTTTTTTCCCACATTTTTTTTTCCTTTCTTTAAGCTAAAGTTTAATTACCTCGGTAAATATTTATTACCTCTTTACAAAAATCAATTCTTAAACTTATACAGAGTGGCTCGATGCAAATTCACAATATCTTGAAGTGAGAGAGCGACGGATGCTGCCGCCAAACCAACAGACTAAAACTGATATGCTTCGAAGGGGCTTGTCAAGCTTTTTTGTCCTTAATACTGACGACAGATCTATCTTCGCGCTTCCCCGATCAATTGTCATCGAAGTAACGTTTTTTCTTTTTTCTACTTCGACGTTTGATCGAAGGGATGTTTCTTCTTCCGTTTTCTTCTTTTCCATTTGTCTTTCTTCTTGGCGCGCATAAAGTTCTGCCAATATCTATAGCGAAAGTGCGTTACGCTATTCAAAAGATGGTACGCGAGATAAATTTGGCAAGCACTAAAGGTGCTATTCGCATCATATCTTTCGACAAATATAACGTATGATGAGTAACAGCACATCCGCCAACGTAGGCCAATCGACATATGGTCGCGTACCATCTCTGTTTATTTTCCTTTCTTTCGTCGTATAACGGGTAAAAATCACTTAATGATTGGAATGATATCGCGATTAAAAGAAAGAATAGCATTCTTCGTGTCTTTGTTTCCTTTTTTCCATCAAAAACATGTTTCTTCCTCAACATCTGTGAATCCGTATCAAGTCAGTTTTTTTTTTTTTATACGCGACGTGTCAATGTTTTTTTTTTTTCTGTTCATTATAACGACTATATGCTATAGGTACATAATGTATAGTTAATTTGATAGGTGTACATGTATATGCATATGTATATGTATATATATATATATATCTATGTATATATACTGTTCATATATTACACACACACACACACACATACACACATGAACATATATATTTATATATAGATATTTATATTATCATTAACGCATTGATGCTATGCTTTTGTTGTATCTCCATAGACACATGGATAATTGCTATCATTTTAATATATCTAAAATAATATTTTTAACACTCAGCGATGCGCGAATGTGTGTGCCTGTGTATATACTTTTTTTTTTTTTTCATTGGCTCGTTCTTTCACCGGAGTTGCGTGAGAGAAACAGTACGTTTAACTATGTCCGCTAAATAGGAAGGCAGCCTGCTTCACGTGCGCTTAGGAATCCAAGGATTATCGTTCAGTGTCCTCGGTTTGCGCATTCGCTTAATTTATTTTAGCAAAAAATTAACAAGAGACAGAGAAATCTTATCGATAGAAAGAGAGAGACAGAGAGAAAGAGAGAAATCAAGTACAACTCTTTAATGTAGATAGTACTTAAAGTAGAAGCATCTTGAAAGATCATTATTAACATAATACTCGCGCGACTAAAATTATTGGTATTTTTTTGTTGTTCGTAATTACACATAATGGTTATCGAATTGATATATGTATATATTAAAATATGGTTAATTTAATTGATACAAAGAAATATAATCTAAATGAAAAGGAAACGTGCAATATTCATTGAAATTAAACGAAAGCTATGCTTTCCCACGCGACCCTGGCTGAAGCGCAGCCTACTACCTTTTGACCATATACAAATATATAAGCATTAAACGTGTAATATATTATCGTCATCATATATAATTAATATCCTAAGATAGTTATTGTATGAACCATCTTTCGAGAGAGAGAAAAAAAAAACGATGAAATAAAAAAAAGGACAGAAACACGCTTGCCTTTAACAGTCGCCACTTATTCGACCTAAATCGGAGGTACTAATGCCACTCAAAAAAACTCCTGTGTTAAACTGTTCCTCTTATTCGGCAACCTCGACGTGATTCTTTCGATTCGTCCGTTTCCATCAAGGAAACACCACGATAACTCGGCCGAATCGAACAAAGCTGACGAATATTTTCCGTGCATACGTTCGGACAGCACCTCGATAAGATAGTGGACTTTTGTTATGGAATGATAAAATATCTTGCTTCTCGTTAGAACTTTAGATACGTTCATGATTCAATTTCTTATAAGTATAAAGTTGTATAATCTAAGTAGACGTTAAGTACTGAAAAGGTCGCTGAAAAAATCAGGCAGTGGGAATCGAACGGAGATGAAAAAACAGCTGCAATCACGAAGGTGAACGTGCATTTGATCGCCGTTCTGATATTTTAAGAGTGTCGTATAGAGCATACACGTTCTTTTTTTTTTTTTTTTTATCGTATAGGGCTATTTATTTAATATGCTTATCATTTCTTGTTCTTTTAAGTCGGATTATACTTTTATATTGCCACTCTGTAAGCTGCTACCGCTGCTACCATTTTTTTTTTTTCTTATTGTTAGTTTCACGTATTATTTAAGCTGCGTTTACTTTTATTGCCATGTACTATCTCGAAAAATATCAGAACTCAGAAATATACAGCAAAGAGCGCAACAGCACGCATACTGTGAATGCGTCATCGACGAGATACGTTTCTTCCATCGCATACGCATTTCCTATTGCTGAAAAAAACGAGTTCGTAACTGATCATAGTCCACAGCCTTCTAATCGAAGGGTATCGCGTATAACATTTAATATGAGTAATGATTCTCTTTTCATTCTTTTTTTTTTTCTTTTCTTCATCATGAGCGCTCCTTCCTGTGTTTAGTTTGTTAATAACATATATGACAACGAAACGAAAACAACGTGTATGAGATACTTCCGAAGACAACTTTACGCGCTTCCCATATGGCACATTGGCATGTTGTTTCCCTTTCGAATTGTCTCGCAGATAATCCTGGCAAAGTACGAGCGTATGTTCTAGCTCGTAACACTTCTATCTACTACGGTGTTTTGTAATATTGCTTTATACGTATCATAGATCGTAAATGGTGGTCGTATAACGTCGCGGGTTACAATAAACGGACGTTCACATAATGATACTGTATCGCAATACCTATTTCCCTATGGACAGATTGTATTCCATATATCGTTAAGACGTAGATTTGTATACTGTCGGAATCTTCGGAAGAACCTCGAACCTGAAAGTTATCTTACACTAACAAAATACTATGACATTCTTGAAGAACATACGCGAGAACGGACAATTAAAGACCAGTTTCAAATAAAATCTCTTGTAGACCGAGGTGATTAAATTATTCTTTGATCTCGAAGTATTTATATGTAGGATTTTCATATCCATTGATCTGCATGTTTGCAACATGCCGCTCCTCTGGTGTTGCTGCTTGGTCAACTTCAATGAATCCCTGTTTAAAATCAGAAATATATGATTATACTGTAAAATTTGGCTAAAAACTGATTAATATTAATGTTAAAGAATATCAAAAATCCTAGTATTTAATCTATACTTCGATTAAAACAGTCTTCTTTATGTACCTGACTGTGGGGGCTTCTTGCACTGCGTCTTTTGAATACTGCTACGCCCACTACTGCTGCAGCCATAAGTGCGATTCCAGCAAACGCAAGCGTGAAGTAGACAGATCGACTTTCCCTGTGATACATCTCCCTCCTTATAGAGTAACCCTATATAACAAAAGGGGTAGAAATACTTTCGTATTGTGATATTTCTTGGATATTATTATTCAGGCAATTTAATGACTACATTTACCGGTTCAGAGTGGGAAATATCATGTGTCATGCTGTGAGCTGCCCTTACAAGTCCTTCGCTGTGCATAGCTGCCACTGCTGACGGTTGCTCTGGTGGTTGTTGAATATCCTTGTTGTCATTTATCGAGTCATTTTCTTCCTGTTGCGCCTGTTCCGTACGTAATTCGCCACGTTCAGCTTTGCGTTGCTCCTTGCGTACTCGTTCCAGTAGTTTTTGATGTTCTTTTTCTACAAATCGATAAAGTATATTTAACTATAGTCCTTGTCAAATTTTGTCGCATTTATTGAACATTATCGATGAGAGTTAAGGCAGCAGAACGCGATAAATCACATTTTTTTATAGGCAACAGTTTTAAAATTCAGTCAGCAAAATTTTCCTTTTCCTTTTTTGGGGGATAAACATTTTTTTTGCTGTCACCATAATTTGAAAAACACTACTTGCTATAATATTAAACGATTGTTTATCTTGGCAGTTATATGTCTTTACTTTTTTCAAAGCTTCATCAACTATATCTTTAGATCGTACAGGCTCTTTCCATTTTTAGCCAAATTTATATTACAATATTCCTTCTTATTATAAAATCAAGTCAAAGGTGTTCTTATCGTGTTCTTTCCCTATGGTCTTCATTCGTTAAATTTCGAAGTTACCTTGCTGCTTACTGGTAACGTCAGCCTGATATTTATCTAAGATGGCTGCTTCCGCTTCTCGTGTCATCGCTAGCAGCAGTCCAGGAGTCTCATCTTTGCTCCTGAGGGCCAAAACGTAATCATCCATAAGGCGGCCAATTTTTGCGCTTAAATCAGGATACCTAAATATAACGAACGAAATACATATAGTGTTGTATTAAATTAAAGTATATGTATTTTTTCTGCACTGTCAAAATCTGGAATCTGATATTCTAAGACGTTGACTGTTACGTTATATATCGACCGACACGTTACCGTTCTAGCATCAACAGACTCTGATTGGTGATTCTATCGATCTCTGCCAAGTGTTCCAATGTTGCTGGCTTTTCGCGTTGAGCTTGTTCCAAGCTGCTATCCAGCAGATGTTTGTAATGAGCAATAGTATGGTGCCTGTCTTTGTGAAGAGCCCGAAGCAATTTCTGAAGACATTTCTGGATACGATGCATCTGAACAAGAAACAAGAGGGTGATATATTATTGGCGGATTTGCGAGTGGAATATTAAATATATAGAATATCTTTTGAGAAGCTTACATTTGGTGGAGTTTCGTTCAGAGCAGCTGTGTAGCACGACATTGCTTCCTCGTTTCTTTGTTTAACAGCTTCCTGTAAATCAATACCACGCATAGTAAATATTATACTTCCCTCTTTCTTTTATTTTTCGTATAAACGATGTATATAATTAAGCAATGAATGGCGCTCATTTTTAGGAAGAAATGAGATCCATATATTATGATATATTTTGTAATCTAAGCGGAGATAATTTATTAGTACGAAAGCAATTCGTATATATATATATATATAATTCTACTATGTACCAGTTGAGATAATATCACAATTACGCGTTTCTCTTTGTATTAAAATCAAATTAAACTGAAAGTCTCTTAATTCCGACATTTTAGAAAAAAGGAGAGAATATCATTAGTGTTTCGAAAGCTTGAAACGATATTGATAATATAAATTAATCGTGTAAATATGTGTACATGCAAATTTGGAAGATCATCTATTTGAAATACATCATGATGGGTCTGCATGAACTAATTTCGAGAATAAAGCAAAAGAATAAACCAAAGCAAATAAAAGAATAAATATATTACACCAACTGAATCTTCAAAAATCCAATATATTACCCTGTTCGGTAAGGAATAGGATATTTAAAGAATACGAAGAAGAAGAATATAATTATTATTACGATTTGCACATAGGTGTGTCCTTCGGCTACTGAAATCTATCCACGACTGTCTCCTTTCTAAATGCTCGTCACCTGCATCGATTATTCTACTCAAATCACGTACTTGTACTCTTTGTTGATGCATAGCGCTCAACTGATGCTTCTCCGCGGCACCGCTCTCTTCCAGAGCAGCAACGGTTTCCTGGAATCGCGCGGTCATCCATCGTTTGAAAGCATCAGCTGCGACCGGGTCATGGGCACGAATGTCTTGATATTTCTCTTCGAGATCACTCCAGTCCTTCATCACCTGAAAACGTTGTAGCACAAAGATTTCGACACTAGTGTCCCGCGAGATAGTAGCTATCTCTGGAAACTCGACCGCTTATTTTTCTCTGTCCTCCGTAATAGCTGTGTCTCGAAACTGCTCATTTCCTCATTCGGTAAATAATCACGTTATTCGTAATTGAACAAAAGCGAAGAAGCAAAAACAAGGAAAACTTTAACGAAAGCGAAAGTGAATAACGGAGTGAACGACGACAAAGAAAAAAAGAAGGAACAGACAATAATATCGTTTGGTTTATTTAATGAAAAATGAACGAATGAAAAGCGAAAGCTAGGTGGTAACAACACCTGCTTACTTTCGTTACTTTCTCCTTGTGCACCTCTTCCAGCCTCATTTGTGCTTGCTTGTAGCTCTGGTGCTCGGAACGAGGATCGAAATGAGTCAGATACGGATCCGGTGTGCTCTGCGATTGAGAGGACTGCTGTGTGCTGGTGCTAACTGGCAACGGCATCGCGGTCACGTCCTGTTTCGGCTTCTCCGTGGTTGAAACTGTCGTTGACAATCGACTGCACAGAATATGCATACATCTCTCATTAGTACACGAACGTTATATTATTAACGATTATGCGACAATCGCGTGGATTTAGTGGTAAAATTTAATGGTGCCAAGTAGATCGGTAATTGGTCATTTTTAATCGAAAGCAGGTCATTTCTAAATAACGTCCTTGCGCATTTTGTTCCACTTGCAACGAGCTATATATATATATATATATATATTTAGTTATATACGGGATATAACTGGTCCTTATTTTAAAATTTTATTTTAATTATTTTACGATTAAAATTATATTTAATATTTATGAATTAAACTCGCAGGTTCGATGCAAATTTACCTTGTCGTGGTGTCGTAATTGTAATCGTCGAGATATTCTTCGTCGCTCTCGTCATCGTCGGGTTGATCGCTAAGCACGTCCTCGGGATCAGCTTCAGAGTCATCTTCGTCATCTGCGTCGGCGTCCAGTCCATCGTCATCTTCGAGATCATCCTCGTCCTCGTCGAGATCTTCGTCAATACCCTTCGGAATCGGCAGGTCGATCGGCTTCTTGGCTTTCATATTTTCTGCAAATTACAAGGTAAATGTTAATAATATTTTACCGAGATCGTGCGACTTGTTCAAAATTCGTTACGTTCCGCCCAACTTCTGACCGCTGTTTTAAGAAAACTCTTCCCATATTCCAAATTATCCATCCTTCTATCATTAACCAGTTAGCTGTTTTCGACGAGTATACTCGTCGCGAAGAAGCGGCAACGTTTTCTGTTACGACGAGCCCCGTCGATAGTAAAATTAAAAAATAAAACGGTCGTTTCGTTGCAACTTGATTCTACATCGTAACAGCCACGCGTACTCTGTGCTCGACGAGTATACTCGTCGTCGCTCACTTTGTGCCACGCGTTTTAGGTACGCGCTCTTCAAAGTTCTCAAAGAGATCGCTAACTGGTTGACTAAGATCGACAGGTATATGATAATTCTTCGTCGAAGCAGAGTGAAACTATCGCTTTCGGTAAATTCTTCCCGAGAGGGAAATAGCAAATCGATCGACGCAACTTATTTCCCGAAACCGTGATTTGCCTTCGTTTCAAGTCCAATTTTCTCACATCCACCCGACTCAGGCTGACACGCGTGCAGTGCGACGAAAATCGTTTCCATTCACCGACATCCTTTCGGCGAGAATTTAAATTCGTATTACGCGACGCATAAAGAAAAATGTGAACGCCGCTCGGCAAAACGAGAGAGACAGAGAGTCGCGGAATTAATTTGCATAGCTAACATAAAAGCTGCCAATAGTACTACACGGAGAACGAATGCAAATTGCAGGGGAAGTACAGGCCGCGGGGAGCGCGCATTTTGAAATCCGCCTGTCCGTTGCATCTCCGGCGAGGCAATGTTTTCCCGCGACTCGCGTCCCTTTTCCACCGTGAAAAACTCTAATTTGTCTCTGTTATGTTGAAGAGGACAGCCGTCTTGACTAACTAGGCTCTCGAGATGTCCCATTCTCCGAGAATAGACACGCTGATGAGCTGACTTCTCGAGTTCTGCAAAGGCAGACAAAAGCTTCGCCCGTCGTATCCTCGCCGCTATCCTTTTATCTGGGTCACGTGGCGGTTGTGTTGGCACTTTTTCCATCGAGAATATCGTCCGGCTATTGCACGAACGTATCGACGTATCGTCGTTGATCGAACCCGCCCCCGGAGGGGACACTCGTTCGCAAGTTTCGAACGACGAAGGAAGGAAATATCAAGATTTGACCGACGATACACCGAAAAGAACCGGGGGGAGCGACGATCAACCCCTGCGGCCGATACCGAGGGCTTTCCGCGTATTTTCACGGGCACAGAGGGAAAGAACGCTTTGCCAGTTCGTCCGTGAAAATCGCCGCCGTTGAAAACCGTGCACAGCTGGACGCTCGGCTCTCTTAAAAATAGCGGCATAAACAAAATGTGCAAACAAGTAACTCGCCACCGCTACCCGTCGTCCTCTACCAGTCTTCTCCGAGTAGAAGAATTTAACGCTGGGAAAGTTGCACGTGTCGCCGAACTGGGCGTATAATTTCGGATAAGGTAATTCTAATAGTAGATAAATAGACCTGGAACGCGGAGACGTTGAAAATTTGTTGGGATTCCTTGCCGCATCGAAGATCGATTTTTATTAAAGGAATATTCTCCGGCTCTCCGCGGAAGCATACCTTCTTTCGTCTTTTTCGCCGAGAAGAATATATCAGTTGAGAGATCGAAGAATATAATCTACGAAATTACGCCGACCGTCTTTTAGTTTCTATATCAAATTCAATCATCTCCTTCTTTTTTAATTCAACTTTTCATTTCTCCGACGGTTACGACCCCCTGAAAAATGATAAACCCTGGAATTATTAATCCTAAACCCTGAAGAGCCTTCTTTCCACCGGCCAATGTGGAAAATAAATGATTATTCTCCGTTCTGTCTTTCTCTCGTCCTCTTCGTGATTCAGACTTCGTCACAAGCTTGTCAACACGACGTGCATAATAAACCCGGCGAAAGCACCACCCTACGAGCGGTGGTTGGTCGACGATCGTTGCGGTGGCGGAGGTTGGAATTTCGCCGGTGATTCATCGGTCATTCCTATTGATCAGTAAGCTCGAGGGTGGAAAGCCAAGGGGACGTGTGGCGAATCAAGCCAGCAGACAGTGCGGCTACGATGGATAAGCGTATTGGCTGGAGTTTATTAGCTACACACGTACGGCAGGCATATCGGCATCGTGTATTGAAAAGAAAAGATGCGCAGCAACGGGCAAAACCATAGTATTACGTTGCGCAGTCGTCGGCAACGTCGACGGTCGTTATTGATTGCACGAGCGAGTAAGATAGAAGCGGCAAGGGTAAACTACCCGCTGGAGGAACGGAGAGGGTGAATCGAAGTGTACCTACTTTCTTAATGCACTCTCTCTCTCTCTCTCTCTCTCTCTCTCTCTCTCTCGTGTTCAAGCTTCCCGAACGACGTTCGATCGCAAATAGAGCACAAAGTAGCGACGCGATCAAGTTCAACGTGTACGTTACCGTTGATAAGTAAACTGCGGTTGTTTATGGAAATTCAGTTTTTCATGAACTTAATTGGAAATATGAAACTTACAGTCAGTCGCAAAAGTCTACGTACGTAGACGTCACTTAAATACGAAATAATATTCGAGTAGAAAGGCTGATTCTACGAATTTTCGCATTGGCTGACGCACAGTGGCTCGGAAAAATATTCGAACATGGAAATTAATATACGGTATGAACAGTGATTTTCAGCTACCCGAACGACGCTCAAGACGAAGACGCAAATAGAGCACAAAGTAGCGACGCGATCAAGTTCAACGTGTACGTTGCCGTTGATAAGTAGACTGCGGTTGTTTATGGAAATTCAGTTTTCCATGAACGTAATTGGAAATATGAAACTTACAGTCAGTCGCAAAGGTCTGCGTACGTAGACGTCCCTTAAATACGAAATATTCGAGTAGAAAGACTGACTCTACAAATTTTCGCATTGGCTGACGCACAGTGGCTCGGAAAAATATTCGAACATGGAAATTAATTTACGATACGAAGAACGATCTTCAGCGTGCGATTCAGCGGCGAAGATACGGCCGCGAAAAATATTTCGTCTCGCCGATACAGCGTATAATTGACTGTTCGAATGTAATTTTCCGACGTACTCGAAGCCCATCGGTCGCACGAAGCTCGCTATCGGACGGGCGTTCGCGATCAATATCGAGCGAGAAACGAACAGACGCGGATTTTAATCGTTAAATTAATTTGCGTTATTAGAACGTTTAATTGATATTAAATCGTCCTTCTTTTTTTTTTTTTTTTTTTTTTTGTCGTTTATTCGCTTCTCGGGTACGTCGTGCTTTTCAAACGGCTCGCGCGTCACCGGCACGTTTTCCAAACGTTAAGCCTGCTTTGTCACTTCGTTAAAAGCTTACATACATCGATGATTAACGGGACAACGAGGAGAACCGTTGAAACGATTCAATGGCATTATGAGGTTCGATGGATTGCAGAATGGTATTGCTCGACGCGCGAAAAGGGGCCGATTTAAAGCGAGAATGGAACACGAGAGAACGACAAAGAACGCGTTTTTCGCGGTAACGCCGATACTATTTACTCGAATAGATGAATCGGGCTACGTAATATTTTCCACCGTTTTCCGCGCAGATCGCATTACAATAACACGTTTTCCTTTTCAGCGATCAAACGTCGGGCCGCGAGTTCGGCTGCTACGTTGTTCGAAACACGCGAGTCGTGAGAATGAATCAATAATTACACACACACACACACATGCATACACAAAATAAGGCCAACATTTTGTACCGCGCTTGCATCGTAAGCAGACTCGATCGTTATTCGAATAAATTTGTCTTTCGACAATTATTCGAAGAGACGAACTGTTCGAAATCTTTATGCGCGAATCGAAACTTGCTGTAAGTATCGGTATCGGTGAGGACGAATTATTTAACTCCGAAGCTGCTTCACTTTATATTCAAAGCTACGTTTCCCAATAGTAATCATGCAACGAGGCGCTGTGAGTTGCGAGGACAACAGCAGAGCGTGCAAAATACAAAGTATCTACTATTATCGCCTATATACATCCGAAACATGTTGCAATGCACGAATCGAGTCCTAGATTTCACGATACAGCTTACGGTAGAAAAAGTAAGATGAATTTCAATAGGAAGACGACGGGTAGGAAAACGTACGAAGTACGCTTTTGTTAATTTTTTGACTTTTTATTGTGTTAATCGATAAATTCGCTGGATCTGGAGAAAACTGAAAAAAAGATATCTCTGACATTCGGATAATCGTTTTCTTCTGGCATCGAACAGCGGGATTTTTCAGCACGACATAGTCGAAAATGGGACGGACTTCTACGAAGTTTTACAGACAAATTGTCGAAACTTTGTACAAGCCAGAATATAATATCAAAACGAATATTATTTTCTAAGTTTCGAAGAGACTGGAAAACGAACGAAAGCGAATAAAAAGACAATTTCGCGCGAAGGGACAACGTACGATTAATTGGCAATGGGCCAGATTTTGACGAACATTAGAGAAAAAAGATAGAAAATGTAATTTATTGGCGAAAATATCGCTTCATGAAATTCGTTTAATCCGCCGTACGAAATACAGCGATAAAGTTTCCATTCTCTTTCCGGCAAAATTGCAACAATGTGAATAATCACATTCATCCGCTGTATAATCAGATTACGTTTTTCATCGATATGCGCAAGACAAACGCTGTTAATTATTTTAGTTATTGGAAACATTGTTTTTTTTTCTGTCAAAACGCGTGTGAGACTCGTGTTGCAAGAAAAATGGAATATAAAATTTGAAACAAATGGCCGTAGCAAAATTTTTGATAAAATATGGCCAATCGTCGAGGCTTTATGGAAGGGCGAACAGGATTTATGGAAATTCCATCACGTTGAAACCACGCGTTTTTCATTCGGTAAAAGAGCTTCGAGAGGGGCGTAAATCTATCGAAAATATAAAGTGTTCGGAGCGTTCTTCCATAAATCGACTGGATATTCTTACGAAAAAATCCGTGAATTTAAGATGAGCCACTCTTCTCTTCGTTTTCCCCTGATTTACTCGCTTATGATCGTTTTCTTTCCTCCTTTCCTTTTTTTTTCTTTTTCAATTTCTCGTACGAAAGGAGCTACTCGTCGTTCCTCAAATTCGAACTAATATCGTGGATATCGCGACTGATATTAGCAGAAATTAGCAGAAATGTAACAAATAATGGATTCGAAGTTGCAACGTGCAATAATGTACGAAAGTAGAATTCCGACAATAGACTACAGTGAAACGCCATTTATCTGAATTTATCGGTGAACAAATAATTCACGTACTTCGTATTATAATACGGTAGTTGAATTTTCTCCATCGCCTAGCGCTTTGCGTTTACGTAATAGGAGTTCATATTCGGACAAGAGAACCGAACCGGCAAAAGTTCGTTTAACTTGAAACTTCAAAACGTTCCGTAGAACGCAAACAACGCGCTCGTAAAACGCGTGTACGGCTGTTCGAACGTTTTCGCGATCTTGTACACGATATATCACGCGAAGTCGACGGTTTCGAAGTTTAATATTGCCAATAAAATATCTTAACGTCTTATCGTCGGAACTTTGTACAAGTCGGCTTCGTCGATCTCAGCACACGCATCTCACGGATTTCAGGATGTATTTTCGCATTCGACGGGATCAAATCTCGTAACTTAAAATCGGATACGTGCATTGCTTCACATTTCGGTGCACATAGGCGGTGTAACCCATTCGCTGCTACCGCGATACGATTATTTTATCACTGCAATCGGGTTTCTTCTCCGCGCGTCACCTTTAGCTTGAAGTATCAGGTTGTGCGGAAAGTTTCTTTCGTTTTAGAAGGAAACAATAGACGCACGACATTTTTCCTTTTTCTATTTTCTTTTACTGAATCGCGTATGATCGATTTTCTTCCTATTGTTACGTAATTCGATAAAATAATACGAAAGAAAAAATGTACTGCATCCTTATAAAATGTTTCCTTGTAAAACGAAGGAAACTTTCCGGACAACCTAACAATAACTACTGTGTGCTATCGCGTCGTCATTCGTTGCATCGTTTAACTGTCGAAACAAAATGAATTTTGTTCAAATCGGAGGAAAGACGTTGAAAGAAAACTGCAAGTAAATAGCGTCGCTTACAATTGGATGGTTGCGTCGGTAACAGCGAACGCGTTGACAGGCTACACACAGAGCTTCAGCACAGGTTCAACACACAGATGAAAACAGTCAAAGATGAATGAACGTGAATGATGATATGAGAGAATGTACGTACGTTACGTACCTTTGAGGTGTTTCGGGCAGCACACGAATTCGACGCCGGAGAACAGCGATATTCCACAGGGCAGCAACATCGCGAAGCTCCTCAGGTTCATATTCCTCTCTCTGCAGGTGTCGGCTGCGGTCGCGTTCCACCTGAAACGCAAGATTCCCGGATTATATTCCCAGTTTCTGTTGCTTTCAGCGAATTACGAGCTTCCCATCTCCGGTGCGTACCTCGTTTACGTTATTTCTTCTACTTTGCAAGATTCTATTCGCTATTTCGGCCTATCGTTAGACCGCGTGGATATCGATGGATTTTCGAGGATTCTAAGGCTGCACGTACGCAAAAATGTACGAAATATCGAAAATAGAAGAGGCACTTGTTGATAATATTCCGCAGGCGACACGAATGTCGTTCGCTTCTCCGATTCATAAAAATGGATTAATAGAAAATAGAAAAATAGACGCGCTCATCTTTCTCTGCTCATTTCGATCAACAATCGAACAAATGTAAACGTTCGTCTCCTTATTATTACACGGTGGATTTTTACGCGACTAAGGAACGCTTAGTGGACTGAACGAAGCGTGTGAGCAAACACGAAGCCATCTGAAAATTCCGCTGGGATTAGCCGCGGTCACCTAACGAGGCAGCAGGTAGGTAGTTTATTTCAAAGGCAACCAGAAATTATTATCGAACTGGGAACCTCGCTGAAGCGTATGGTCGTGGAGGATAGGGTTACGCGGTGGCGGACACGTAAATCGATACGCCGGCGTTGGCTCGTCATCGACCAGACGCTCGCTCGTTCGCTCGCTTACCTGTGAGATTCCCAGCATTTCGTCTGATTGTGAAGATGGTCGAAGAGGCAACCTTCCGGCACGAGCAGCGCGTCGCTTTGGAACGGTCCCTCTGAAAAGGAGAACGTGTCGTTGTGAATAAAAGCGGAGGCAAAAGGTCGGGTACTGTGGCATGGACACGCCTATATTTATCGTTGAAAGAGACACGAGGCAGAGATCGCGTCACATGCTGCACGTACAGGTCCATAGCTGTCTACTCGAGCCCTTAACGAGAGCCACTCTAGCGCTACGACACGGCACAACTCCGCTCCACACGACTCGCAGCAATCGATACGGCAGAAACTGCAAATCAGAGTGAGTCGCTTCGGGGGTGCAAACTTGTATACGACGTCCTAAGACTGTGGTCAGCATTCGCTTGGGATTACGTTCCGTACGCTACACCGGCAGGTGTTTACGACGTGTACGGAGTCGTGGCAATAGGTTGATTATTAACAACTTGGTCGTTACGTGCTGCGTGCACCGAAAGTTACACAGTCGCTCGCGAAAGTCCACGCAAATTAATCGAATTTTGTGTACGCGAATTAGCAACGAAACTACGAGAAACGCTTTTCGTCGCTACATTTATACTCGCGTATTCGATACTCGCGGTACGACATTCCTTTAATGGAAAAAAATCGACTTTCCCATCTGTGAAGAAACAACTCTGATTTTGCTACTTTTAAAGAAACGATGCAGATGTTTCGGACGAACAGAGTTCAAGTTTAACGAATCTACGTAGTTTCTGGAAGAACGCAGAATTTATAGATTTCCTGTTAGTCGGGTTACGAGGCGAAACAACTTTTTTTTCAAATTGCTGTTCCTTATTAAAATCCAAGAAAGAGAAGTTCAATCTTTATTCGGGAAACTTAGGAAACGCTTATGGCAGCCAATTTATAACCCAAACTGTTTCATCTATGAATGATCGCTGCGAGTAATTACATCTTTTTTACGCAAACAGAATGAAACACAAGAGGAATAAATAAACGATTTTAAAACGTTTCGCAAAAATTGTACGCCGAGGATTTAATGCAATTTTAATACGGAAAACGTCAAACGTTTAAATTGCGTAAAATTCATTCGTCGTTCGGAATTTATAAATGTGCCGGCATCAACGTAAATTTATAACAGCGACAGAACTTGTAAGCTCGAAAAATGCAGCGTTACTTTTTTACTCTTTTTTTTTAATAAATCCATCGTTGCGGAGATGTTGCGCGAAAAAGGAAAAAGTTCAAATTTAAACATCGAAAAGCTGAGAATGACCGGAAGGATACTTCACGGGGGCTGTTTGTACATTTTATCTCTTTCTCGTAGTCGTTTTATCAGCTTCGAGTAGAGATTCTATACACGTTGCGACGTGTAGTGCGATATTTTTTTATTACGGGCCATTCTATCGTTTTATTATAGTCGTGCGCGAGCCCGCGGCTCGACAATCGCCCTGTGAATCTTCAATTTTTATACGCCTCGCCTACAGTGTTACGTTAAAGCCAAACGATTCATCGATCATCTAAAATTCAAATACCAAAAACATCTTCGGCAACTGCAAGCTCGTTGAATTCTATTTTAACGTGGAACCTGCCAAGCGGAATAAAATTTCCTGCTTAATGAGGGAATAAAAAATCTGCCAATTATCAAGCTCGCTAGCACGACTGAAATATTTCTTCTTGCAGGAATTAAACGGTCCTCGAGGAAATTTGTTATTACGATGATACGGCAATGGGACGTCGATTAGCATGAACGAAGTCGAGAAAAGTATATTAACGGTTATAAGCGTTTGTTGAGATCGGTAAGAAGACTTAAATTATCGGGAAACTGGGGGAGAGAAGGGGATTTGAATTTTAAAGCGAATATATTAGCCGGATCGCGTCGATACAATTGCTGCGAGGCACGCGGAAAATGGAAAATGGAAAATAAACACGGATAAAGATCTGATTCTGACGAATGATTATTACGAGCATTAAGTGGGAAATATTTGCGCGTCGCGGCAATTTTCATAACGACTGGGTCTCTTTAAAGTCGGAGAATTAATAAGCGCAGAGAGAAATTGAGAGATAGCGATCTTAAGAAAATATCATTTCTTAAGAATATTTTACAACGCACGATATACGTATACGTTATGTATTATACAGGATGTGGCAAACTCTATCGTTGTATCATATGCCATTTAAAGTTTAATCTGAAAAGATATGGAACAAAGATATGAAATTTTGTTTACTTCTAAACTGTGAAAATTGTGACAAAAGTTATCGTAAATGCTAGAGGTAAGAGCCGCTGGTAGGTAATCCTTTATTATTCCGTACTTTTGTTATAACGTTTTTAATTAAGAATTTCTGCAACCATGTTTGCACGACAATTTATCTTTTGTTTTTATTCGCGGTATATGCTGACAGATATTTTACAGAGAAAATCCAGGACATCCTGTGTACGCGTGATCCTATTCAACGAACGCTTTATTTCATCCGGATCTATTTAACCTATTTCTTTTCACTTCCTTATGAATGCCACGTTGCAAAGCAAAGGCGTTATACATATAGCCGGCTAATCATATTTATTAACGAAAATGCACGTTCAGTTGACGCGAGAAGAGAGCAATAAACCATGTATTCGCTATAGTTAATAAACGTACGCAGGTAAACTTTAGCACAGATACGCTTCATACATATTTAAATTCGAATTCATAAATTTCACGCGAAACGCAATAACATTGGAAGAGAAAAGACAGGTGGAGAAAACACAGGAGCTTTCTTTAAATTTGTTTCACATACGCGTAAAAGCAATATCAGCGATGTTACGAAATGCTTATTGGGACACGCGGATGTTTTTCATTGCACAATTTTTCCATTGTAAAAAATACACGAGTATCGAGAGTAAAAAGAGTAATATGATACGTTGGCACACTAAATCGTCGGACGTATCTTTGAATATATTTTTAGTCAGCAGCAGCGGATGATTATACATTTTCAACGGAGATCTTCTCACCGTGTTAGGTTTCTATCTGCCATTAAAATATTCAGCTTTTCATCTACACTTTTACCAAACGCAAATAGTAAAAGTACGCGTTTACTAATCGTCCGTGTACACTTTTTCCCATTGAAATTGGCAAGCTAACATACTAATTTCTCGCTTTCGCTTCAACGCGTTAACGACTGCTCTTGACGGACATTTGCGCTAACGTGTAGAAATGGGAATTACGAACGCGACCTTTTTAATTGGTACCGCTGAGTTACGCGGTAGATGACCATTCAGCCTAGATCAGAGTCGAGTTTCTTTATTTTAGGATGTTCAATTTCAATTTACATTCTGCGTCTTCGCCAATGCCACTGACAGCCTTCGTAACTTGGAATACACAGAGTGCACGGTGCAATCAAGTAAATGAAAGATCGTGCTAATGGAAATTGTCGCGCAATCTTTCACCGATCGACGGATCAAACTGACTCTCTCGAAGGCAATGCTTGGAATAAAAAAAAAAAAAAAAAAAAAAGAAAGAAAGAATCCTTTGTCCCATATTTTAGATTTAACGTTGCATCAGAAATCACTTCGCGTGCATACATCTGCATATTCAAATTCTGCCTTCACGTCAAAATTCCATTCTTTATTGACTTAGAAAGCCACGTCGACTCCATTAAAGCGAAACGAGCTGGTAAAGTTAAATGAAAACTGAAACACTGTCCATCCAGATCACTTATCAGAGAGCAATTCTGATGCTAATACGTACCGAGACATCTGTACGGCTTGACCCAACGTGACAATTTGCATTTGGTTCTCCCTGGCTTGCACCAGCCGTTAACCCTCACGTAGTGAGACGATTCCACGATGTTGGTGATGTCTCTCTTCGGGTAAGCCTAGAAGTACCAGTACCGATTACACTATGTAGCTTTCTATCGGAAATATTTCGATATTTCGTTAGCACTGGAACGATTGCAATTTATATTCGTCATGGTCGCGTCGATGAAACTTGAGACCAATTTGAAAATGTGTATGCAAGCTACAAGATATTTGATAATAATATATAGAGCGACTAGCTACGAGAAACATACAACAAGCGTAAAACTAGTCCCATGGAACAATTGGAATCTTTAAAAAACATGTACTTGCACTAAATATTTTGTAGCTTCTATACAAATATATAATATATCTTTTTTACAAATTTATTTCAGCTTCACCTGTATAATCACGCTAGTCTGTGATTACAATGCCAGTAAATCTTCAAAATGTATCGTACAACGCGCATGATGATTGGCGGGAGACCCTTATAAATATTCGAAAACTCTCGTAAGTCGTTATATCGTTGAGCATTTTTTACCCGATTATGCACACGGCATATACCAAGGAAGATTGGCTGTTTAAGCTTGCAACGCTCTGTACATCATAAATTAATAAATATCAATAAATTAGCGATAAGCGCGTAGCATCCTTACAGCGTGACCCAGATAATCGTGGTTCACCCACGACCTAATTGTATCCATTAAAGAGTTGTTGTTTCGAGCCCTGTTTATACAGGGTGGTTGGTAACTGGTGGTACAAGCGGAAAGGGGGTGATTCTGCGCGAAAAAAGCAGTCGAAAATATAGAATAAAAATTTGTCGTTCGAGGCTTTGTTTTCGAGAAAATCGACTTTGAATTTTCGCTCGGTACGCGTGCACTTTATCGCGTCTCGTTATAATAATATTATTATTATTATTATATTAACTTACTATCCGACTTTTTTATTCTATATTTTCTTTATTCTATTTTTTTTATTCTTATTTTTCTTATTCTATATTTTCTACTTCTTTTTTCGCGTAGAATCACCCCCTTTTCGCTTGTACCACCAGTTACCAACCACCCTGTATATCTTTTTTTTTTTCTCAATTTTTCATCATAATCAGCGTAAGCGCATTTACCGACGCGTTCCGTTTCGATCGACGAAATTATACGGCACGCGAAATTCTCGTGCCTTTCACTGGATAACACGGGCGTGCGTCGACGACACCATAGAGAGGTGGTTGCCTCGCGGATATCGAAACTGCAGTGCGCTCGTTTCCGTAGATTAACAAGCGGTACGCACACAACGAATAAATTCGCGCATCCCTTCGTAGATTGGAACTGGATGATAGGATACAAACGTGCGAGTCGTTTGAATAAACGAGTCCTGCTGAATTCAGTTTAGCTGTTTGCAGCTCAGGGGAAGTTTCTATCGCAATTCTAAATTATCTTTAGGTAATTAACTGGCGGTGGATACGCGATATATTTTAAGTTTGTATTAGGTTGTCCCAAAAGTTTCTTTGTAAGGAAATAATAGATGCGCGATGTCTTTTCTTTTGTATTATTTTACCGAATTACGTGTGACTATATCCAGTTTGTTCTGTTAAGACGAAGACCATAACATTTGACGGATTAGGTTTCACGTTTGTGTAAAGATGCATTGTTGTAGAAGACGCGTTTGTAAAAGAAAGACGCTTTTCGGACAACCTGGTGTCAATTTAAAGATTGCAGATTCTAATTGCGCGAAATTTTTCATCTAAATTAAGCGAAGATCGTAAATTTCGTTAGATCATGTTTATATCATACATGTTTTATATATATATAAAAAAGGAGATATAGACAGTTACGAAATTTCATATAGACGATGCAAAGGGTTAAATATTCGGACTAAACCACGTAACTGGAGTTTGCATTGTACGGAAGTACGTAGTTGGATTGCTCGCGAAAGTTTGAAAACATTCTCGCCGAATTATTTAAACAGTTTCGGACATTCGAAGAACGTGCTTGATAAACTTTCAACAATAATTCGAATTACGTAATTTCGAACTACTCGAGAGGCAAAGTTAACTTCTGATATATTAAATTATTCTATTAATTTTGCCAAACCCACAATCGAGTTCTATCTTCGTGGCAAGGGGTCGAAATTGATGACCTATTTACTCCAAAACTACGGAAACAATTTCCAGCCAAATTTGGCCGAGCGCTCTGCCAACACACGGTATCAGACAAATTCGATATATGACCTACCGTGATCTTTTGGGAGAATGATTACGTACAAAGTAAAAAGTTGTTTAAAATTTGACGAATAATTTATAATAGAACGAATGTCGTTCTTCTAATTTAATTATCTTCCGCCTACGGTATTAAGTAAATTTAATGTACGATCTTCCGTAACCTTTCAGAAAGATGATTACGTAAGAAGCAAAAAGTTGTTCAAAAGTTTACGAATAATTTATAATAGAACGAATGTCGTTCTTCTAATTTAATTATCTTCTACCTACGGTATTAAGTAAATTTAATGTACGATCTTCCGTAACCTTTCAGAAAGATGATTACGTAAGAAGCAAAAAGTTGTTCAAAAGTTTACGAATAATTTATAATAGAACGAATGTTATTCTTCTAATTTAATTATCTTCCACCTACGGTATCAAGCAAATTTAATACACGATCTTATAGAAGAAAAACCATTACATATAAAGCAAAAAGTTCTTCAAAAGTTTACGAATAATTTATAATGAAACGAGCGTTGTTCTTCTAATTTAATTATCTTGCAGAAACTTCAAACATTCAGACCGATCTGATGCAGGGTCCTAACGTAAGCTCTAGCTGCTCTCAATTCTATTGGGAAGGTTCAAAATCACGTGCATAAATCAAATCATTTATCACGCTAAATGTGAACGTCGGCGGAGACGAAGAACGTTCCACGAACTTACCTTCTTGCAGTATTCGAGAATCTCTAGCTTATCCGTCATGCAGCTCTTCTTGTCAGCAGACGAGACCCAACGTCCCTGTTCGCCCATGTGCTGCGCCAGATACACCTCTCCAGCCTCGCATAACGTAGCAACCTGAATGCATAGTGTTCGCATAAACACTCGTCGTCACCTTTTGTCACTCGCTTGAAAATTCTTTGACGCTATAACCGGCTACTTTCGCCAGTAAGTTTCACTCTGGGATGGGCAAGTTCCCTTAAGAATTTACAAAACGCAAAAAATCGCTGAAAATCCGACATCGATCGTTATTCCTTTGACCAGTTAGCTGTTCTCGACGAGTATACTGGTCATGCGTAAAAAGTAGCTACAATTTGCTGTGTAAATCGCAACTTAGTAATCACAATATTACTTTATTTTTTTATTTGCATTAATGCAATTAAGAAATAAAATCCTTTCGTTACGATTTAATATTATATTATAGCAGCCACGCGTACTCTGTGTCTGACGAGTATACTCGTCGTCGCCGCTTACTTTCTGCCACACATTTTAGGTACGCGCTCTTCAAAGTTTTCAGAGAGATCGCAACAGCTGACTGGTTGATTGCCTTACGTATCGCTACTTTGAAGCTCTTCGGCTGAAAAGATAAAAAATACATCTCGCGTCTCGTATTTCTATTCTCTTCTTTGCCTGTTTCTCGTGCACGCGGCTAGAAAATCGAACATTTCGTCAGGCAGCGGACTGGATTTCGCGGGTTACGTGCCGCTGAAGACTGGCGAAAATGGGATGAATGGAAGGGACGTGTATCGGAATGGAAGAGATTTCAGACATCTCGTGTGCGCGGCGGTGGAGATTTCGTCGCGATGTAAAATCGCTGAGTGGCACGGGGCCTTGATGACATTCGTAAGGAAAAGGAAGCGTGCATTTTCAAGTGCTACTCACTTGCGGCTCGGATCTTCCTCCAGCGGGTGCCAACTCAAGCCTCTCCGACACCGCCTGCAATGCAGAAAACATGGATAAATTCAGCTGGCGTAAAATTGTACGGTAGCCAAGAATTTATAGCGGCCCCGCGGACATTTTCGCGTATTTCATTCATAAAACTTTTTCTATCGACCTCGGACAATTTCAGGATCGCGTTACGCAAGTACAGTCGGGCACAAGAGTTTATGTATACATCCCTCGAATGTAACACGTTGTCGCGTAACTCAGGCGAATTAAGTTTGATTGCTACGGCTAATGACTAATTATTCGACAATAAATAGATAACAAATACCAATCTTTGAAAGTAACTGAATTCAATTTGTAACTGTTCGGTGCTCGAATTAACACTAAACCTACCAAGGCGGTGAAATTGACCGCTTGCAAATTTCTACACAAATTTGACCATATTTCAACGTTATCACATCGCTTCCTAATCTATGAATTTTCATAAAATATGCATACGATATATTCTTCGGTATCTATTTCTAGTTTGCTTTATTTTTCTAAGAAAAATTTGTAGTCCTGTCTATCGCGAGCGGTCAATAAATATACAAAAAGTGTCGGAAGGTTTAGCGTTAATAATACAATGTACAAAGAAAAGGTATAAAAAAATCAAACAATCGGATGAATCTCTGGAAAATGTAGTTTCTCTGAAATGAGTATCCGTTGAAATTCGTTTAAGCTTGTAAAGAGATATCTGTTCAAAAGGAAAAGCGAATACCTGTCGCAGTAATCTTTTATTTTTCGCTCGTAATAGATATTATTCTAAGATTATCGATGCCTGCGAAAACAAATATTTGAATCTTCGAGCTGCGCAATTCTCGATAAAATATCGTCGTTTAAACAGCTCGGTTAATCTTTAAAATCCGCCTAAAGCCATCGATATAGTCGCGAGTTTCATCGCTGCTTTCGATCTTTCCAATCTCGTAAAAGTAAGTTTTATTCAAAGAAAAAAGAAAGCGGGAAGCAGCGAACTTTCCTCTTCGTGCCATAAAAATTTATCGATCCGATTTATGTGGCGCAAATATTATTTTCATTAATGAGAAGTAACATTTGCACGAGGCGAGAAACGATTAATTACCTCGATCTTCAAACAGAAATGTAGAACTCGAGGAAGCATCGCGGACCAAATATTTCCTTGATTAAACTCGTTAATACGGATTGCTTCTTAGTGATATCGTTCCGCGTAATTCGCAGAACACTCTTCGAACATTCTCGTAAAAACCTCTCAGGAAATTAACGAATTCTTCCAACGAATAATTTTAATTCAATCTCTTAAATTCCTCGTTCAACACGCTGTCCCATTTTTCGCCCATCGAAACCGAAGATTCTTAAATTTGTATTATCAACTGCTTCTTCAAACGTGGAAGAAGCGCTTTGTTCCTAGGTGATTTCTCAAACAGAGGATAAACAATTTGTCGATCCAAGATCAACTGCAATTTTCAAGATTCGTTCTCACGATCCAAGATTAATCGCACAAAGTTAATTATTCAAATAAAGCAAATACGAGTCGGAGCAGGTTACATATTCGAAGGTTTCCCAGCGATTTATTTTTCGCCTCGCATTCATGCTACTCGTTCAGGCTTTCTCGAGTTCTAAATACAGGGTGGTTGGTAACTGGTGGTACAAGCGAAAAGGGGGCGATTCTACGCGAAAAAAGAAGTGGAAAATATAGAATAAAAATTTGTCGTTCGAGGCTTTGTTTTCGAGAAAATCGACTGAATTTTCGCTCGGTACGCGTGCACTTTATCGCGTCTCGTTATAATATCATTATTATTATCATTATTATATTAACTTACTATCCGACCTTTTTATTCTATTTTTTTTTTTATTCTATATCTTCTATTTCTTTTTTCGCGTAGAATCACCCCCTTTCCGCTTGTACCACCAGTTACCAACCACCCTGTATATCCTTATTCGAAAATTCCAATATTTACCTGACACCCGCGCTAACGATCGACCACCGTAGCCTGCGACGTAAATCGATACAAGCGAGCCGTGTATCGGTGCGCGGAATTCGATAAACCATGCCGAGTGCAATAACCAAGCAATCTTCTTAAAATACCCTCAGCCCATCGACGAAGAACCACCCTTTCCAAGTACCAATCTTCTCGCAGTCGAATCTCCTAAAAATACTCCTACACAGTGCGAACAATAAGCGTCTGCAGAGCGTGCAATCACGCCACTTCCGGCCTACCTAATCCCTAAACCGTTTAAACGGTCTCTCGAGCGATTCGTCCAACCTTTCGCCGATATAATGACCGACCATCGTCGAGAGGCAGAGCTTCGCCTCGATGCAAACAAGCGAACAACGAAGGGGAATTAGATCCCGGCCGTAATCGCCTCTGCGGACCTTGTATCGTTGATTTAGTCATCTCACCTCGGTTAATCACGTGTTAATGGGATATTGAGCGAGGATATAAGGGCCCGGAGTGGCAGCGTGGAGTAGCGGCAGCGTAGAACCGACGAGTCAGCCACGTGACTGCTGCAGAGAGTCACGCGAGCTTCGGACGTCGCGCGAACGAGAGACGCGACTGGCGATTGATCGTTGCGATTGTCTCCGTGATTCTCAGGCAAACCTGAAGTAAGTACGTTTACCAAGGAGCAGCATACGCGACTGATAGGAAGAGTCGCGAGCCTTAGACGTCGCGCGAGCGAGAGACGAGATTCGCGATTGATTCTCGCTATTGTCGCGTCTCTACGATTCTTGGCCGTCGTCGAGTTTCATTTTATTTCTATCGAGCAACAAGTGCTTTAACTACGCTGCGTTCGCACAGTACGGTGGATTTACAGAGTTTCACCAGCGAACGCGAAGTATTTAACCGTTTTTCGGTTTCGTCGCAGCACTCTCTTACGCTGCGGCTTGATAAAAGCCTGTGCATCGAAGCGCATTTGAGGCGGCGGAGACTTTCTCGCGATACGAGTTGCTCGGAAAGCGCTAAATATTGGGAAAACGCAAGATATTGGAATAATGGAACTGGTCTGTGCAAACTCTAGCGCTCGCACGGTGCTCGTAAAAAAGTAGTTAAGATGAGTATAATACGTAGTTACTGTTTATAATATGTCGCTGCTCGGATCAGTTTAACGGCATTGAGGACCACAGGTTTACGCTTACGTTGTACAATTACATATATCACACTGACCGGTTAACTTGCGTATTATTTCTCTACGCACTGCGCGATCTAACCCCGTGAGACATTCCTAAAATTAAATTCCACGGTTAACCAGTTAACCGAGTTAGGCGATGTTTTTATCGCTTCGCGAGGGCGGTGCGAAATAGGACAAAGATAGGAAGAAGTCTCGCGACATAGACTGGCACAGAGACAGGCAAGGTAGCGCTGTCTATCGCTCGCTATCACGCATCGCTGTACTCTTTATGCAGCTGTATTGTCGCACGTGTGACACTTCCAGCCAATACGCGTGTCTATCTTTACGACGTGTACATGATAATACGTACACTGTGTACAACGTATTGTACCACAATACGCGCTATACGCGCAATATGTACTAATATCTGACTAATACACAACTAATACGTAACTCGGCGTCGAGTCTCGCCACTCTGTGCAGCCGCGAGCGACGCTCGGCACAACGAGCCCAGACATTCGCTAGAAATACGCGATTTACGCTCGGCCAAGGCAAAACGCGATCCGCTCGTCCGCAAAGCAGCGCACGTATTACCCGGTAGGTTCGATAAACTTCCGTCTAAGTCTCCTCTGAGTTTTCTTCGCGACGATAAAAATTTGCGCAGATATAAGAATATTCCCTGCGTCTACCTTTGATCGCCTCACGGCGATACGTAACGCTTTCTCGAGGGTTAAGACCACGTTGTATCAGAGCAGCCACTACACGTCACCTGTTAACGCACACGCTATATCCTCCTGCTGTATCATAAATCCATTAACTGACGTTCAATCACGCACCTCGGTATACGGCACACATGCGGCGAACACGTTCATTACCGCAATCGATGAAAACGTTTTCATTTACGTGGAACAAGCGTACGCACGGCTGGATAGTCGGTAAGTAATACCTTCGCTCGAACGATTCTACCACCGGACGTAGGATCACGTGCTGAGTCGGCGGCCGAATCGTTAAAAGCCGTCTTTGAACGTCTGTAGACTTATTAGTCAACGGAATGCCAGATTTTGCCGACATCCGAGCGGAATCGCGACGTTCTGATCGCGTGAGCGCCGAATATCCGTTCGAAATAAGACTCCAGCCGGGGTAAATGCACGCGAACGAAACTGTCGGACGAACACGTTCGATACGACTCTCCTGGGCAGAATATCTTAAGACGAGCTCTTAAGACGATGTTCGTAAACGTTTTGGGAACGGTTGAAGTTCGCAACGGGTATAATGTTCGTTAAATATATATATATATTGACTTTCCGAGTAATTGTTTGATCTTTTGATTAATTTTTGGGTAACAGTGTTGTGATTGATTATAATACTTTTATGTACTTATGAGAAAAAGTAAAACACTGAAAGCACAGAATAGTCTCGATGACGTTTCGTAAATAAAATAATTCTTTCTATCCAGAATTCATTCTTCTAATTACACTTCGAAAAGTAATCGACTTTTCGAGTAATCGTTTGATCTTTTGATCAATTTTTAATAACAATTTTATAATTGATTATAATACTTTTATTTACTTATGAAAAATTTCATTAAAGATGCGGAGATACGTAAAACACTCAAAGTACAGAATAGTCTTGATAAAATTTCGCAAATAAAACAATTCTTCCTATCCAGAATTCATCCTTTTAATTACACTTTGAAAAGTAATCGACTTTTCGAGTAATTGTTTGATCTTTTGATCAATTTTTAATAACAATTTTATAATTGATTATAATACTTTTATGTACTTACGAGAAATATCATTCAAGATGCGGAGATACGTAAAACACTCAAAGTACAGAATAGTCTTGATAAAATTTCGCAAATAGAACGATTCTTCCTATCCAGAATTCATTCTTCTAATTATATTTTTGGCCGATTTAACCAAACCACTTTGCACTGTATGTTATTACCGATGACGTAAAAACGTACGCCTTTATCGTTACTTAATCAACGATCATGCAAATGCAGTCGATTTTTTACTTTTTAGGTAGCATTCTAGATAGAATCTTATATTTTCAGTCTGTACGAAGCTAAATCCAATTAAGCGAAACGTTCGATACATTTCCTTCAGCCAGTAAGCGTTGCTATAATTATTCTCTTGCTGTTAAATATCTTAACGAACATATATCTCCGAAAACTACATTCTTGGCAGCCAGTTTTACGTCAGTAACAGCTAAGTTACCTAACAAGAGCAATTCGCGGAATCGATCTGACCTTTTAAATTTTATTATACTCTACGCGCCATAGCAAAAAGCTATCATCGAAATATACAATAGATATTTTATCGCGACGATACATGTATCTCGATGGTATTAGGTTGTTCCAAAAGTTTCTTTCGTTTTATAATTCAATTATGTATGATGGTAATAATAACAGAAAGAGAACAAAATGGATCACACGTAATTCAATAAAATAATATAAAGCAACAAATGTCGCGCATCCGCTATTTCCTTATAAAACGAAAGAAACTTTTGGAACAACCTAATACATTTTCACGGATCTCGTTGCTGGAATATATCTATCTTTCCGACGAAGTAGGAACGTGATTTGGGGCAACGATATACGTAGCTGAAAAATAAAATACAGCGACGACCGATTAGCTGCTGGTTTCCTTGTTGTCTAATTTATACGCTCAATTTTCGTCGAATGATTTCACCCGTATTAATCGCAAACTTTCCGCAAGATTTTTGTCATTTTCTCACAGTTTTCGCACAGTATGAATTTTTTGTACGCTTCCTGCAATTTGCGCGGTATCGTAATTTCTATGAATTTAGAATAAAGATGCCTGTCGTACACCTGTGCCTGCGTATTGTGAGATGATAAAACTACGGAAAATAAGAAAGATTACGGAACCATGGAATTGTTAAAAATTATCTGATAATTAATTAATTGTTAAAAATATATCGAAGATGGTAGTAATTAGAAAATTATACCTAATATATTGTTATATATATATATATAAAATTATATATAATATATTATATTATTATATAATTATAAATTAATTATATTATTATATTAGAATATTATTATATTATAATTATGTTATTAGATAATTATATAATTATATTATATCAAACCTAATAAATTTATAAATATTAACGACGTATAAATACTTATATACGTATCCGTAAAGATGAACAAATAAATGTATTTCCATAAACGAAGTTCATAGATAACGTGTAACGAGTCGACGTTACTTTAACTAACAAATTGTAAATTGCTTTCAGAAACGGAATTCTATACACGAAATCCAGAGAAACAGGAATACAAACGCGAGATTTGGAAGATATACTGGCGCCAATATGCTTACGTGCGTTACTTAATTAAGGATTATGTATAGCTCGATGCAAAGCAACTATATGAATATTTATCGTATGTATCGCGTCTACAGATTAGATGAAAGCTTAGCGGAAGGAATGTCTGCCATCTGAGAGCGTAAATTAAAATATCGTAAATTAAGTGGCGTAGATAAATATAAGTCCGCCAGCGTATATGGGTTAAAAGTAATTCAGTGGAAAATCAAGCGAGACGAGCTTTAAATCATCTCGTTGTACCTTCTCTCGTGCTGCTCAATTCTAAGAGGAGAAACCAGGAATAACGAAAGCGTATACATAGTTTAGCCGTTGTTATTATGCCAGGTATTTATCTTGCTTTCGAAAAAGTTTCTGCGAATGAAGCGGACGACGTAGCAGAGAGCGCAGCAGGCTGAGAGGAGCTTCCAAAAAATGAACGCAAAGAAGGTTAAGTAAGTCTAAGGAGAGCACGCGAGGAAATCAGACGTTTCAGAATTCAAACAGCAAACGGCACTGCGTCCGCTTACTTCCAATCTCTCTCTCTCTCTCTCTCTCTCTCTCTCTCTCTCTCTCTCTCTCTCTCTCTCGTGGGCCATCAAGACTCGTAATTTACATAAAAGAGCCGGAAAAGTTTGCACGCAGAGAGACGCGGTCCTTTCGACAGAATCTCGCAATGACGTAAATTTTAATAAACTGCCACTGCCTTCGACGTTCTCGGGCACCCAAGTAAACGGTTCTAATAACGACGACAGGATAATAATAAAAATTGAATTTCCTATCTTCTGTCCGATTCTGTTAAATAAACGCACAGAGCTCGTCTATTGCACGAAGATCATAGGAGAAAACGACGACGAGTCTGTCTTCGTTGGTGTTGCGATTTTCATGTTATTTGGTGGCTGAAAGGATATACGTGTTTGTAGTTAATAATTCAACAACATCACGGTGCGATTCGTACGATAGGCAATTTACTGCGAAACACGCTGAGTGAGTCAATAAGAAGCATCAGCTGAAATAACTCGTTACCTGTCGGTTTTACGGAGAAACGTCTTGAACGAGTAACGTTGCGTTTCAAGGGACTCGTCGGATGGATGCAATTTTATGTTCTAATGTCTTATATCCTCCGCGATATCAAAGCGATATCATCGGCTCTTTAAACCGCATTGTGTATTTTTAACATCGAAAAAGCGTCAATTTTGTTTTCTCCCCGAGAACCCGTTACACTTTGGCGGATATTTTACCTTGAATCCGTCAAATTCAGCGTATGGAAGGGAAGAACAGCGTAAACGCAAGAATACCGCTTCAGGCTTGTCTTTCACGCGTCACATTCGACAAACTGAAGTAAAAATATCCGCCGAACTACTAATTTTTCCACGCGAATGGGTCGATACTTTCTCGCGGAGACTGGCCAGCTGGATCGACCGATCTGATACGATATCGCGTAATATAATTTGAACGGAACAATGGAATAACATAAGCGGCGGTTGCTGCTGGTCCGGCTGCTGATATTTCACTTCTCAACTGCAAACTCGTGAACATTCGCAAGAACGTCGACAGCGGTGTCCGAAAGATGCAAAAAAAAAAAAAAAATTAAAAGACCTACACTACCGACCAAAAGTTTGGGTACGCACACTAATTTGCGAAATGTTCTAAATATGCGAATATAAAAATGATCAACATACGTTATAATAGTCGAAATATCTTTCTAAAATATTAAAAAAAGAGATGTTATATATTGCTACGCGTCCCGTTCATCAAAGTAACCACCTCTTTTCTTTCTTAATATTTTACACAGTTTTGGCATTCTTGAAACTGACTGTTCTAATTTTCCTATCGGTACGTTTTTCCAACTGTTTCGCAGAAGCTCCCATAAACGTTGTTTCCACCTTGGACAATGATTTTTAATTTCTCGATCCAATTCGTCCCATGGATAATTTGCAGTTAAAGAAAACCTGTGTATTTTTCTAACGGTAAAATTATACGAAGGATGCACAAGTATTAAAAAACGATGAAATATTAAGCCGCGCAGTTTGCATTTGCGCGCGGAATACAAATATAGTAGGTGTACCCAAACTTTTGGCCGGTAGTGTATATATTCTTTTATCTACTATTA
This sequence comes from Bombus confusus, assembly GCA_014737475.1. Classification (NCBI taxonomy): domain Eukaryota; kingdom Metazoa; phylum Arthropoda; class Insecta; order Hymenoptera; family Apidae; genus Bombus; species Bombus confusus. Next base: position 798,121 of record JACXIV010000083.1, read on the forward strand.
TTTATTTAATATAATTTTCGATCGGACGACAAGCCGAGTTCCAGAACCGATTCACGTTCGTGTTGCAGCGTACTCGTCGATTCTTGCGCGTATGTACGTATATGTACTTGGACAGAGCCGAAGGCACGATGCAATGGCGAGGTGTGGCCGGCGCGTTATGCGTCGTAAATGTTGTCGCGAATTACATCGAGGTGTACGTCACCATCTCGCTTCGCATTCTCCTCGCAGCGGTAATAAGAGTAGATGGTTTCGCTCTACGGGTGTCCTAGCCGTCGATCCGGATTGCATGCTGATGCCTAGGATCGAGTCACGGCCGACGCAACGGTTATTAACGCTTTTAAGAGTTTACTTATCAAGGCGCAGGTCATTTTACTCACGCCGACTCTGGCCGTTTGCAGAAAGCAGATTAACTGGATCACCGGTAAAGGAACATTCGTGCCGATTACGGTTACCGCTTGCGGGAATTGCGCGCAAGAAGAGTATGAATGAAGAGAAAACGTAGATGGAGAGAACGAAGTTGCTTCGTGGCAGAAATGTTTCAACGAGTTTGACACGTTCGCTGGTCTCTGGTATTGTACAATGGCTACGTATTACGCGACAGCTAGTCTTATTTTCCAACGAACCGTTTTCTTTAACCTTCGTTCGTTTATGCGCTTCGTGAATTTCTTCTTGCAGACTTCTTGTAAATTTCGCGCGAAAGCGCTATCAGGCGATGCGAAATTCGATGCAGCCGAATTAATCAGATGCTTAAACGAAACTCTAACCGATTAATCGGATACTCGAGCACGACGACGTGCGAGAAGTTTCTGAGCGAGTTTAACGCGCTCGATGTCTCCCGTATTGTACGATGCGTAATTTCATCTTCCAACGAACCAGGTTCTGCGCTTCGTTCTCGTGCTAGAAATTTTCCCTAGTCGTACGAAAGCACCATTTAACGATACGAAACTTGAGACACTCGAAGCTAATTAACTGGCATGTAAATGCTGTCATAAATATGTATGTACAGTGGCGTGTCGATATTTTTTCTAGCCACTCTGTATACGACGCATAAAGTACAACGAAGATATCACGCTTGCCACGCACATTTTCTCGAATATCTCAAGTACGTTGTACGAAAAAAAAGAAGACATTTTGTAGTTGTACCACGCACCGTTCTGACAAAGCAGCAAGCTGCAAGTTCCGTCCGCCAAAGTAAATCGGCGACGAGTTCGATTGGCAAAAATCATGCACGCGCGTTGTGTCTCTTTCGTGAAAATCTTCGGGTTCGTCGTCGAAAGAAGCTATCGCATCTTTCACGACTTGAAAATTTCTGATTATTTTTCGTGCAAACCGCTCTGATCGAAAGAGATGAAAATCCATTCGTGGTGGATCTATCTTCGTAAAAATCTTCCTAAATATCTGGTCTCCTAAGGGACTAGTGAAAATCGCTATAGATGATAGAAAATACGTAACAAAAAATGGTAATAAAAGAAGGAAGATCGTCGATGGATGATTTTGAAGAGAAGAGGAGGCGAGAGAGAAACGTTGAAATCGACGACGATGTTTCAAAACAGGTAATCGAAGATAATTGGCGGAAAACAGCGAAGAAGGGGTAGTGCTTTAAACGAAACTAAGTCGGTCTACCATTGTTCGTCGCTCGACCCAGATAGGAAAACGTAAAGAAAATCGACAAATGGATTGCGCATAAGTTAAACGATGCGCGCGACACGACGAATCCAACCACCTCGTTACTTTCATATTTCTCGTGCACACGTTCTTCGTTTATCGTTCTTTGTAATTTCTTCGCAAGAATAAGTAGTAACGGTTATAACGAGCTCGTGTAAAAGCAGCGTTCCGCGAAGTTTTTCCATTCTGAGGTAAAACCGGTGAATTAACGTGAATTTTTTAGAAATATATATTACTATATATACATTTATATATATATATTTGTAATTTCAACTTCAAAAATATTTCAAATACGTACTTGAAACGTTAAATCGATACACGTATACCAGCTATCGTGTTACAACGAAACATTTCAAACAGACGCGTGTGTATTTATCAAAATAATTTTCACGCGCTTCCGTGTACTTTCTCGACTACCATATAGCTTCGTTGTATCATATTTTCGAAAAGTATTTATCAAATACGTATGCAATGATATACGTGTCGATGTATCTTTATTTATAAAATGTATCGATAAATTCATTATAAGATACAGTTACCAAGAGTTCGTATTAATTCAGCGGTTTATAAATACACGTATCACCCGGATAAGTTTCATATTTTTGAAAAATACGATCGAATGAAATTTTCCAACGAAACTTGACGTATAAAATTTCGTTATTCCACGGCTATATTTAATACTCTCTGCCGATTAATTTTCTTATTGTAAGATCTCTCAAACCAATTGATTAGCTGAATACGTTACAGGTCACTTGTTTTTCAAGTAGCCCTAATTGTAAGTGATTTAAGCTATTGCTCAAACTATATTAAGCAAGTTCTCCAAACGTTCAATCTGCACGGATCTCTTCAAGAGACCGTTCGAGGGATTTTTTTCGCCCAAGCTTACACGAACAATCGAGCTACTTCATATTCAATTTATTCAAGTTATTCGAGTTATTCGGCTTAGTTTTTATATTTTAAGCCGGCAACGAGTTCCGGTCCACTTTTCCAACTCGCCGACGCGTAAAATGGCTAAAACGCGTTTCAACGTTGCTTCAACTTTTCACCAGATTTTCATTTAACGCGAAAGGGTAATTTGATTTTGTATTCGATGAAATTGTTTGATTGTACGGCGATGGAATAAAAGTTGCGAAATGTATTTTCCCTTTGATAACGTCGAACAATTAGTTAATGAAATATTTGAACGGTGTTTTGTTTATTCGGTTATTTGTTTAATTGCGTATTGCGACGGTGGTATTGAAAACGCTCCTTGTTACGTTATTTTATACTGTCTTCGTAATTTTCCACGTAATTCTCTAATACGTTTAAAATACCAGTTGTAACAGATTTTTAATAAATATTTCAAAATCGGTGCATCGCGTAAGCTGACCGACCATTTTAGAAAATACCGCCGCGTACATCGATCGATTTTATTTGCAACCTTTTCTTCTTCTCCAACGTTCTACGTTATTCTAGTCAGAATGTCCGGTATCTCTTCGGCGATCGTGAAGACCGCTTCGATTACGGCCGTTTCTCCAGATATTCCCTCCTTTTTTTTTTACTAGATTATATCGCATTTTTATGATCTACGAACTTTGCTATCCGCGCATCTCTGAATTACCAATGTTTCACCGCGATAATTCGCTTGCTATTAGATATAAAAAAGTTGTACGGAAAAAGGGCATTTCTTAACGACCTTGTTCGATTCGACGTTTCCCAAACTACAGAAAACTACATTTTTAAAGAAACTTTAACTTTTAATTTTTCTCACTTTTCATCCTAATGGTTTTAAACAAACATGTATCTTTCTAAATCTATTTTTTCGTACTTCTGATGATATCTATCATTAACTTCCACGTTTGATGCATTGCGAATTCGCAATTAACGACGCAGTCAAAAAGAGTCAAAATTACCGACGCCATCAGTTTCGTATACGTAACTTACAGACGTCTGCGTGGGTAGAAAATTAACGTTGTAAAATTACAACAAATTATTGGAAATGAAACTTTAACGAACAAAAGGTGGGTTTATAGATATTTCTTCCGCCAGTGATATAATTTGGAACCAAATTATTCTACAAATGTAACCTTCTCCCCGCATTTCTGTTCTATTCGATAAATATTTTTCAAAACTCCTGCGTCTGTGTTTATTGCTTCGTATCTACTTGAACGTGCCTTCAACGAGATACTGCACATATGTAATTACATTCAACGTGTGTAATCCTTACGATGGAACGAGGAAAGCCGATATTCGAAAAGAGGGCGGTGCAGAATCAAATCCTCTTGAAGCTTCGTCACTTTTATCGCAAGTGAAATAATCGGTTTTTTCGGTTTTCCTTTTATTCGGTACTAAAAGCGAACTTTACGCGGTATCGATCGTATAGATTTCTCGTAAATACTACCGCAATTTTACAAACGAGAGACAGTTTCAACTTCGAACATCTCGGGATACGATTTCGGCGGATACGTCGATATTCGAAACAACTTCTCGATTTAATTCTTCTTATCCCATACCGTTACTACCTGCAGCAAAGAAAAAGAAAAGAAAAAAAGAAAAGAAAAGAATAAAAGGAATTTTTCCTTCGACGCTTCAACATTATGCACAATCATCGTGTCTAATCGCAAGAATCTGGTCGTTCCTGCGATCTAGCGCTCGATGAAATTCGTTTCTCCGCTGGCGAGCAAGCGCCAGAGTAATGTTACACGCAGGTCTAAAATAAAATAATCGTTTCTCGCTTAAATCAAGCTCGTTTACTCTGCGCTGCGGCGACTAATCCCATTGCAGGGAAGAAAATCGAACGAGCGCCGAAAACGATCAATACAAATTCAACTATGCTCAAACAAACCGACCCGAGCCATTACTTCGGCCAACAATCTCAACTGCTGCTCCCTTTCAAACGATTCCAATCTATGCGGCTTGCAGAGGACCGCGCGGAACGAATCTACGAGCGTTTCATTTACACGGCGCTTCGATCCACCTTTTCACTCGCTTTTCGTCTCGAACGCAGCCAGCGGCCACCAACGCCTGCTACGATTTCACGTGCGATCGTTTCAACCGCGTTTCATCGAGTGCTTTTACCGATCTCCTTTTCTCCGGTCCGCCAACCGACGAGAATGAAAACCGCCACTCTGATTCTCTTTTCTGTTCTGTTCTCGTTTCCGTTGGTTGGATGGCCGGCGCGCGGTATTTTTCCTCGGTATGATTGTGCGTTGCCCGGGCCTGTCTGTCCGCGTCTTTCTCGATCCTGTCGATGACAAACGATATTTGAAAGAGACGAGACGAAAGGAGACGACCGTGCTTTCCAACGAGTCGAGAACGCAGAGAGGAAGAATGCTGGCGCTATACGGCGGATTGTCGCGAGCCTGCGAGCGGGTTTGTTGAACTCTTCGCGTGCGAGTTCGGAAGCGACGATCTTTAATACATCGATATAGATATATAGGGCAAGTGTATCCAACGTAATACTGGAACACGTGATTTCAGCCAGTTAGCTGTGGCGCGAGGAAGAAATAAAACGATCGTTTCGTTACAACTTAATTGCATTAGGTTGTCCGGAATGTTTCTTTCGTTTTATCAGGAAACGATAGACACACGACATTCGTTTTGTATTATTTTACTCAATTACGTGTGATCCATTTTCTTCCGTTTCTATTATTACGATCATACGTAATTCGATAAAATAATACGGAAGAGAAAATGTCGTGCGTCTAATATATTAATATTTATATATTATTAACTAATATATTACAACAGTCGCATTAGGTTTTGTCCGGAAAGTTTCTTTCGTTCAATCAGGAAACAATAGACACGCGACATTCTTCGTTTCCTATTATTTTACTGAATCACGTATGATCGATTTTCTTCCGTTTCTATTATTACGATCATACGTAGTTCGATAAAATAATATTTTTTTTATTTGGACGTAATTTTACAGTCAATTCAATAAGAATTACGAGTAAATTTTTCTGGCGTGGTACAATGTCGTGATTAATAAGAGTTTATTGCGTGTTTGATTCTATTTGAATATGGTGCGATAAAATAATATGAAAGAAAANCGCGCGTCTATTTTTTCTGATAAAAAGAAAGAAACTTTCCTGACAATCTAATATATTACAACAGTCGCATTAGGTTGTCCGGAAAGTTTCTTTCGTTCAATCAGGAAACAATAGACACGCGACATTTTTCGTTTCCTATTATTTTACTAAATTACGTATGATCCATTTTCTTCCGTTTCTATTATTACGATCATACGTAATTCGATAAAATAATACGAAAGAAAAAAAGTCGTGCATCCGTTGTTTCCTGACAAAGCGAAAGAAACTTTCCCGACAACCTAATATATTACAACAGTCGCATTAGGTTGTCCGGAAAGTTTCTTTCGTTCAATCAGGAAACAATAGACACACGACATTTTTCGTTTTGTATTATTTTACTCAATCACGTATGATCCATTTTCTTTCTATTATTACGTAATTCGATAAAATAATACGAAAGAAAAAATGTCGTGCATCCGTTGTTTCCTGATAAAGCGAAAGAAACTTTCCCGACAACCTAATATATTACAACAGTCGCACGTACTCCGTGTTTGACGAGTATACTCGTCGTCGTTTACTTTTTGCCACGCGTACACGCTTGTCGAAGATGTGGCAACAGCTAACTGGCTAAGAACGTATTGAACTCGCAACTGTGAAATTAATACGAAACATCGCGAAGGTAGCTCTTATTAAGAGCCTACGTGAAATCTTTACAAAAAAGAAGGAAACTCAAAAAAAGAAGAATCTTACGTAAAGATACAGGCGTTTTTACCGCGTGACCCGAGTAAAGCCGAATAGAGCACCCAATACTGTCCCTAGCATCTGTAACATTGGAATGGATCCAACTGTTTAGATTCCTAACCAGCGCAGCAGCATTCATGGGCCCACCTAGAACAAGTTATACGCTGCACCCAACATTCGTTCGATCTGCATACACGGGATAAGATTGCCGACAGTAGATGCAAATATCTTCGTTGTTACTGTCATATTTTTGTCTTCGTCGTTACCGCTGTCGCTATCCTCTGCACGACGTATACGATACGATGTATTAGGTTGTCCGAAAAGTTTCTTTCGTTTTATAAGGAAATAATGGATGCGCGACATTTGTCGTTTTATATTATTTTATTGAAACCGAAAGCTCGTCCAAAGTCGAAAGACTGAGTAATAATAAATAATAAATAAACAACAATGGAAATGGAACAAAATCGATCGTAGAAAATTCAATAAAATAATATAAAAGAAAAGAGAATCGTGCATCGATTATTTCCCTATGAAACGAAAGAAACTTTTCGGACAACCTAATAGTATAGGAAACGTTGATTTAACAGTAGAACTGCAGACAATTAACACTTAGCCAACCGCGCGCACCAGAGCCAGCTATACGCTGTCCACCGTGCATTTTTCCAAGTAACGAGGACTAATATTCACTATTTGAAAAACGAAGAAGTGTAAAAATTATTCAAGTGGTCTACTGTGTTTTGCGGTTATGATTTTATTTCACGATTTCACATATCCGTTGCACGAAACATCAAATTAAAAGTATATATTAAAAGTATAAAAAAGTGTAGGTAAAATTAAAGAAATTAAAGATGACTAAAGTTAAATAACACGACTTGAACGTGAAATTAAAGATTCATAATGCATTTTAATATTTTTTTACGGTGTGGTATCGTTCGATTATAACTTTATTTAGTCATAACCGATAGCACAACGTTTGAATTAATTTTAACACCACTAAATTGCTATATTTTATTATGTACCGTACTTTATAAAAGCAGAAAAAGTGGCGCAATTAATTGGGAGCAATTCCAGGTAAACAATGACTGATAATAACCAAAAAAAAAAAAAAAAAAAAAAAAAAAAAAAAAAAAAAAAAAAAAAAGGGAAAACGCATTGTTAAGGTCTAAAAGAGAGATCCTCCTATTCGGTTGGCTAAGTGTTAAGACGAAGCTATTTCTACCAAAACCAGTCGCAACGACTGGTCTTTAAGAAATACGCGATGATAGAATATCGTTATATCTATTGATTTATTACTTTCTCACACAAGGAATTCCATGTTACGTAGTACATTTCGTGATCCTTAAACGAGGCACGTTGGCACATTTATAAAATCGTAGGACCAGTCACTTTGACCGATGCGGTACTTGCAGCGTTAACAAGCTAAATGCAAAGCAAATTGCAACGTGGACAACGACCGGGTGTCCGATTTTGCGCCGATATGCAATTTCAAAAATATCGTTATGTATTATTGGAAAGTTTTCGTTGGACAAGAGCAGTAGGAGCGGTCAACTGTGATCGAGCTCCATCTGTTCAGAAGTGTAGAAAATTTCACGTAAGACGAGAATTGCGCCGAATGAACTTGCCAGGGAAAAATATAAACCTGCTAGACCGTATTATGTGTTATCATATATCGATTTTACAAATATTATCGTAAATTATCCGTATCGCTGCGGCGAATCGAAAGAAACCCATTTGCATATGCGCGGCTTTAACACGTAATACGACGAACAGCATAATTCGTGCCAGAAGCGTACTTACCTAGACGATATCGGTAGTCGTAGAGCTAACAATTCGATGAAAATCGCAGCACTCGCCGCGACACGGAAAGTATCATAACGCTAGAAAGCGGACGCGTACGGCGGTCGTATTTTGTTCGCGCATCGACCCGAATGACGACGACCGACGGCTGGACGCGCGAAAATCCCCAACCGTTTGAAAGCTTTACAACGGCAGCCTGCAATTTCACCCGTATATCGAATCGTTTCGGCCAGGTGTCTAATCGCGAGACGCGGTGTACCTGTTCGATACGTGAACAGCCCCTGAAAAGATCAAAGGACAGAAAGCATGGTTCGCGTAACGTAAACGCTTGAAAATTACACCTTAATGTTCAAACGTCGTGTCCGTCTGCTAACCAGCTGCAGGTGCGAGACCAATTAGCCGAGACTCGAGAACGTTTGTCAGAGAGTTCGATCTTAATCGTCAGTATCGGCCGAACTGTTGGTCGAAAAAGGAATTTCTGCCTACTCGACGAACTTTCCGAAGCTCGTTAAAAAGAGAGTGTCGGGGCAACGAACCAGGCGAACGAGCCAGGGTATCGAGAGAGAGAGAGAGAGAGAGAGAGAGAGAGAGAGAGAGAGAGGAGAGCAAGATTCGCGGCAGTTTCCTTCGACGCTTGTCCGGGAGCGCAGCCCTTTAAAGCTGATTAGCCGATGTTTTATATAAGATTCGATCTAAGTGGATTTACTTAATGCACTTAAAGCGAATCTGACCGCAGCCTTAAGGAGCTTCGGCCACACGCGACACCGAGCGCAACTGACTTTTTCAGACGCTGACGCACCGAAACGCGACCCTCGTTCTCTTTCTTAAGACGCTCTACGACCGCGGCTCGCTGTCTTGCTCGTCCTGATTCGGACACCTCTTAGCCTTAGACTATGCCAGTCGATGCGGAGGTCGTTGATAAATGACAGACACAACGATGGTACGAGAATGCGATAGGGCACGATGATAGCGATTGGTAGCGATTAACAGGAATTTCTACTTGCTTAGGAAAGTTAAACGTTCGCGTAAACAATGTACGCGATGCGAGAATAGAATATTCGATTGACTGGCGGTGATGGAGCGAGGAATCGGACGACGAGTCTGCGGCATAACGTAAGTTACAAAGCGGAGAGGTAGGTCGTTAGAAGGGAGATGTGAGAACAGATACGCGCGTCCGTGAAGTATCAAATATTACGAATGTTAACTGCGTGACAGATTAAAAGGGATATCGTTAAAATGTAATAACTTGTTCACTTTCGCCTTTATTGGGGAAAAAGCAGGCGAAAAACGACGAAAGAGAATGTTACCAAAAGTGCGTACGCCTGTTATATATCTAGCTGTGAAGTCGTAGAAACGATAACGAGCGGCGGAAAATGTTGTTTGGTTCGTTAGTTGTTTCAAAGCAACGGTGAACGTTCGTTGCTTGATTAGTTTGTTCCTTAGCGTGATACTGTTTAAATAACGAATGAATTTCTATATTTTCTCAGATATTACTCTTGTCATCTAGGGGCAAAATTATTTTTGGCCAGAGTTCGTTATTTGTTACAAAGCGAGATTAGATTCTGCGACGTGCACATCGTATGTTACAATATCGCGTTATAATCGGCCACTGAAACGTAAGCAATCAGTGAATTTAATTCGAAGCTTATATAGTATATGTGCATTCTGCTGATTATTATGCTCTTGCGTGTAATTCTATACCAATACACAGTCGTAGTATATTCCTATACGTAGTCGTATTTTACGTATAGCAATCAGATTATATAGATTCAAATCCTATAATCCCTGTAGAATTTCTACAAAGACAACGATTTTTCCTCTATCTCGTACTGGCCGTATCGCGCCTATCGCCTGATCGAGAAACATTAAACGATCATAATTTTCCCGTCTTATTCGAAGCACCGGAACAACGAAAAAGACGAACTACCGAAGAGACCGAAAGGAAATAATGTAGAAAACGAATTATGCATAGTACGAATAATACGCTACGTTTCTGTAACTTGAAATCGTCGTATGATTTAATAACCTACATAGAAGAAGAGAAGAATATAATATTGCTCTCAAACTCGCAGCCGTAACCCAATATAAAAGGACGGCAGACTGCACACAAGATAGCTGGGATAATGCTTTGCAATTATTCGGCCACAATCATGCCAGCGGAATGAGAACAGCTAGAAACGAGTACGCGATTACAAATACAATACGTAACGATAGTACGTCAAGTTATATATTTTTGCTCGTTACCGTTTATAGTTACTTGAACGATTTCAAGTTGCTTGAAAGTTTCTTTGAACGCAGACTGTGTGGGTAATTTGGAATTTTGACGAATCGCTTACGTAGCGAATACATTTCAAGTACGTTACGTTAGTCGAGTCATTTTCCATCGAATTGTATTCATTTTCCTATCGTTGACAAATTTTTCTAATTCCAGCCAATCAGTACGAAATAATTGTTACCAATTGTCCGGTTTCAATTTTACGTTCGAATAGTTATCGTGGTTTCTCGGTAATATTTCATACGGTATATATATTTTCTATTTGTGTTTCGATTGTTGTATTTGATGTTTACTTACCATTAGATCCTCGCAATACGAATATTTCGGAGAAGCAGGATTCGTTTCGAAACGAGGATTTTTTAACGACAGAGGAATCGTCTAAATCGATGCGCGAGAATTTTAATCTCAATCCTTGCAAATAATCTTGGCAAAAATTGGAAGAAATTTAGAGTGGAATCTATCGACGTTTGTTAAAATTTATATTCGCGAAGGAAAATAGCAGAAAATCGAATAATCCCCGCGTACTTTATCGCAAAGAAAGACAAAAATCTTATTGCTGTAAAACAATCGCCTAGCTAATGAAGAGTATAAAGCACGAAAGCTTTCCGAACGAACGAGAACAGCCGAGTGGAAAGATGAAATAAATGCATTCTTCTCTAAAACTATAAGTACAGAAATTTCTAAATAAATATCTAACGTTCGTATTTATTTAGGAATTTACTTCTACAAATGCGTATAGCAACGTGTTTTATGCAATAGTTGGTCTAAAAATCAGTCTGCACGGTTTTCCCGGCACAAAGCTCTCTTTCGAACAAAAGTTAATCGGCTTTCGCTCGACTACGGATTGCAATATTATGAATCTAAAAAAAAATCTTGCTTCGATAAAGAGACAAGGTCACCGCCGCTTGTTTGTTAAATGAAACAATGAATTTTTTTATCCTCCATCCGATGCACTTTCTAATTACGCCGTGTCCCGTTTAAAAGAATAAACGTGGCTTCGACCGTTCGTCGAAGTAAAAATTTCGTCCAAGTTCGCGCAATATCGCAATTTGCAGCCGACCGCAAGCTCATCGACTTTCCTTCTTTTATCCGACTATCGAAAACGACCGAAAGATCGCGGGAATTGTTTTTTTAGACCACCCTTTATACGAGTTCCTTATCGTACGTCTCTGTCTGAACCTGTAGGTTGTTGAAGTTTAGGCGCTGCGAGAATACAAGCGGTGAAAGCATAGACTGATTGTATCATGTAATGACTATGACTGATCATAGGTTGACTGTGAGTGTAAATGTTAAGTACGAGAGTTAAAGGAGTCGAGCTCGGTGGTTTGGAAAGTAAACGACAAGCGTGAACCGAAGAGAAACGTAACCGGAGATCAGCCCCAGCTCGGAGAGGAAGAGCTACGAAAAATAAATAAATAAATAAATAAATAAATAAATGATATAACATATATATATATATATATTTATTTATTTATTTATTTTTCAGCTTCACAGTACGGGGACAAGGACTTGGCTTACGTATTTCTAACTCCCATTCGTTTCCATACTTTAATTAGGCCATCCATCACGTTCAAAGGTCCACACCCATCCACACTCTCGTCCCAAACACACGTATTCCCTTTTACATCTAGCAAATTACGTACACATATATACGAAACATATATATCTCTATTTCTCTTAACCTACACACACTGTGCAATATTTAATCCATGTACCATCGCAGTAATACGTTTTCATATATTGCACGATACAGATTTCCCTATTAAAGTTTGACTTTAGCCGAAGTTTCGGGAAATTGAACATTTTCTCGATTGTAGCGCGTTTCCGTGAACTTCTCAGCTGTTGCAGCACTTTGGAAATTCAAAATGGCTACAAAGCAAGACCGCGAAAAGCGACGTTCATTATGCAACGACCTAACGGCAGAGGGTATTTCTTGGAATTTAGTATTTCATTATTTGTCAGAAGTTCCTGATAAATTATTCCCACGCAATCTCGCCAGACGTACAGCACACAGAACTTTGTATCGATTAGGACACTGAAACCAGCTACGAATTCTCCGAACCAGCCAATGCACAATCGAAACGCTCGAAAATAGAGGGATAGTACACAGCTATCGATACGTTCTCGCTACATATTCACGATATCGAGATATCGTTATGGATAATCTGACGTATCAAATTTCCCAACAGTTCTTCTATCAAACTTTACTTAGGCTCGACCGTATCGTGACCAATAACGGTTTACTCGATTCGGTTTGTTGCAGTTATTGCTCGAAATCAAAATTTTAAAGCGCCTCCACATGTACGGCGCTTCGAAATACAGGAAATGTATTTTTAAATCCTACCTCATGAAAAAGGTTAGGAATCTTTCCTGCTTTTACACTAATTGAATTTACGAATAGGCATTGCCTTATTTTATCGAAATCGTATTTATCGAGAGACAAAGAGAACTGCGGGTTTCGCAGCCGAAAGTTTTACATTCAAGAGCGCAGAAGTTTGTTACTAATATATTAATAAATATCTACATATAAATCAATAACATATCAAGGATATTAGTCGGCTACGAATTTGTAGCGCACTTGAGAAAGCAATTTGCTTTTGTATCGATCTTAAGCTGATTTTTGTCAAAATTACCGCGAATTGAAGCAATCAGCTTGTCCAAAGGTTTCTTCCGTTTCATAAGGAAATAATACATGCGCGACATTTTCTGCTTCGTATTATTTCATCGAATAACGAATATGAGCCGTTCTGATTTTTTTTTTGCAGTCCATTTTAATTATTACAATAATAACATAATATAATCCATATAATTCGGTAAAACGATATAAAGCAAAAAATATGGTGCATCTGTTATCTCCTTAGAAAAGGAAAGAAACTTTTTGGACAATCTAGTACTTTCTCGTTGCAGCAACACCTTCGATCGTATTTAGAAAATAGACGACGAAGTTGCATGGGAATTCGCAGTACGCGTCGATAACTGATCGACGATCGTTATAACAACGTCTGTGGTGCAGAAAATTCGCGATTCCGCTGCAGATTCGTATTCCACGAAAGTAGCCAAACGCGTATCGATTCATCCGCGAGGAATTCGACTAGGATTCTGTATCGCGTATCGGTCGATGTTAAATACAAATAGCTAAATTTAGGTCGTCGAGCTAGCTGTTAATTTATAAGCACCGGCGAAACTACTTCACGTCGCCGTCCGTTATCCGAATGGCCCTTACGGGCGCTCTGACGATTTATTAACGCCGTATTGTTAAAAGCTCTCGAAGCGTTCGCAAGCAGAAGAGAAACCGGCGTTGCAAGCGAAGGGGTTGTTCCGTGGAAAAACACGGCCAGTTGCGTTCCGTCCGGAACCGTTTGCGAAGTTAAGAACCACGCGAATCGACTTCTCGACCAAGACTCGCCCGCCGGTCATTAATCTCAGCGTCGAATCTCTCGAGAAATCTGCCAGAAAATCAATAAATACGCCTTTCTCGCGTACTTTTCATTTGCGTGGCCGAGTTGTTCTCTTCGATACGCGCGCGGCTATTACGCGAAGAAACTATTTCGAGAATTTCCTTCGCCTGTTTCCTTGTTACCTCTCCTTCCAACTACTGATTTTGCGAAATTTGAAAATAAAAAAAAAAGAAAAGAAAAATAAATGCAATTATCGTGCCACAGCTCTGTGACGAATTATTTTCTCGAATTATAGAAAGTCGCCCCGCGCCTTTGATTTACCGGATGCGCTTCCATAACGCGTATCCATAGGTATTTTTATAGGTATCGGATTTTTCGCAATTTGCAAAAGCGATAATTCCTTTCGCTCGCTCGTTCTCCGACGATGCTTTACATCCGAACGCTGCGTACTCAGTTAGTAGCTTAACGCGCGGAACATTTGGAAGAAGGGGCGCCGAATAAAGCGAAATAAACCGGCATTGTCATGAATTTATGATTCGCGCAATTTATCAAACCACTACGCTGAATCGCATAAACTGCAACGTATTTGCCGCTCTCTTTTTCGTAACGAACTCTTTCGCGCATCCACTCGGCTGCGTTTCGCGAGATTTTCATTAATCCAGCCACTCGATTAATCGTCGCTAAATTATCGCGGCCCGTGTGACGCGCAGTTTCGCGCCAGTAAATCATTTGCGTTCGCTTGCCGTTCTGCGTAATAATTGCGCAATCGATCCCGTTGGCGTGTTAATACGCAGTTCGATTAAAAAAAGCGAGACAAAAAAGCAGCAAAGGAAGGAAAAGGGGATAAGCAGAGGAAAAGGAAAACTAGAGAAGAAAATAGGGGAAAGAGGGGCTGGCGAAAAAACGAAAGGAAATAGCGGTGTGAAAGGTGACCTTAAAAGAATCTGCGTGGAAAATGAAAAATGCATTGAAACTCTTTCGTCCTCGTTTACTCCGTGCTCCATTACCAGAGCATTTTCTCGTACGCCAGCATGGGGACAAGGAGCTGCATTTAAGCGACGGAATATCTTTTTTTTTCCTCCTTCTTCCTCTTCTTTTCCTCCTCTCTTTCCTTCTCCATTTTTTTTTTTTTCCGTGAAAACCGGGCTTTACGGCGAGAAATGGGACCACGGGAAATGAGGAAACATCGAAAAGCACGGCAGATCTTTAACTGTGCGTTTCAATCGCGCGACAGCGCGTGCCTTCAGCTACGTAGCGAATCTAGGTGAAGATCGTAATTGCTCTTAAGTACAAAACAGCTGCAATATCCAGAAAAACCGATGTGGCTGCGTCAACGAATCTTCCCTTCACTCCGCTGATTCCACTCCGATATCGAGAGAATGCAACCCGTTGCCGATAAACAAAGAGTTTGATCACGATCGCGAATCGAAATATTTGTGTCCGACAATGGCACGATATTGGATTCGTTTATTCGTGTTTGGAAAACTGTAAATTTAAGGATCCAAGAATCGGTACATCGAGTATAGCCGTGATTTGTTCGATGATTTGTAACAATCACGTACGATTACGTAAGTCGTTCTACCGTTCCGAAACTCGTTTGGAAATTTTGAAGAGAGAGCGAGTTTAGGGAATATCCGGAAGGAGCGAATCAATTTGATGAAATACGCGAGTTTCGTGCTCTTACTAAATTTGGTTACCAGGTTTTCTTGAAAAATATTTCCATCAAAAATATTATATTATATTTCTCGAAGCTATCGATTCAGCGCGAAACTTCGTCAATTTGTCGTCTACACATCGTTGGACCGAACAAGTTGCTCCCCCTATTTAACTTCGGATATGATAAAAATCAGAAGATTAACAAAGTCGTGGTCGTCGTACTATTTATCATGTGATCTTCCCTATTTCGTATTCTGTAGTCGTATTAGATGACCAAATGGCGCGGTACATCTTGCCAGTACGAACTTTTCCATCTATTAGACACGATTCTATTTCGCAGTAATGGCGCCGAACGAACACGTAAATTGAACTGTCGCGCGGAATTAACGTTAACGAGAAAATCGTTCGCAAATCCGTTTCCCGACTTACGTATTTGCTTTGCTTTGTCCGTGCCTACGGAGTTTTGCCTATGTTCGTTCGTGCGTGATAATTTGCGCATACACAAGGTTACTCCCCCGAGATAGGTGCGCTTTGAAACGTTTGAAAAGCGAACGCTTCCTAAGGACCGTGCTTCTTTTTTCCCACCCCGGCGAAAAAGAACACACGGAAAGTTGCGCGGCGACGCTCCGACACTGTTAACACTTTGCCAACCAGAATTTCGAAGTAACATTCTTATCGAAGGTTACATAAGGACGCTCGAAGCAAAATTTCGTACGCCAGTCAGTCAAAAGTCGATTTACAATCGTTTTACAACGCGATGAAAACCACGAATTACGATCTCGTTGATAATTATTGGATTTCTTGAGCTAACGTTCTTATCGAACGTTACATAAAGACGTTAGAAGAGAAATTTCGAACGCCACGAGTAAAAGCTACTTTGACGATCGTCCGTAAGTTGCGATTAACAACGCGAATTACGATCTCGTTGACAATTATCTGATTTTCGAAGAAAAGAGCGATTCGACGTGTATACGATTAACGATTAATACTGGAACTACTACGGGAGTCAAAATGACCAATTCGTAATTTTTCAACGTTTTATTAGTGCAGTTTTGAGAATTCGAATGATTTTTACAAAATATACGAACGAGTAGTAAATACTTTTTCTTCTTGAATTATGTATCTCCTCGTATATACCTTTCATTTTAATTTCTCTCGTACGAGTTCCATTCTCTAATACCTATACGTAGTACCTATGTGATATAATACAGCATCTACCACAGTCTTATTCCAAGAATCTCTGCGCGAAGAAATCTTTACTCGTTAAACCCAATTCCCGATCAAGAATCTAGGCGATTCGATAAAGTAGAGGAATTGGTATCGTCGCATTACGATATATGACATTAACGTTTAAAATAGCCAGGAAAATAGCGAGGACAGGATATCGTGAAATATATAACGTCAGATCGAATTAATGCCGCTTGGTCGCATGGAAAGAGCGTTGGAGTCCAGTAGGCGGTTATGTATCGCGTAGTCCTCGAACGAAAGCAAACACATTCTCGTAACGCCGAGCTGTCGATCGTTACAGAGCCGTACACGGTATAATGCACTCCAAATGAACGCATCAAGCATCGTGCGGTGGCATCGATCGAAGCACCATGAACAATTTGACAGGTAGCACACACGGCTTAATTGGCAAGCATTTAAGGGGAATTTCCACGGGACAGGTACACCGTGGCTACTACATCGATCGTGATGCGCGTTGCGCGTGACATTTGCCGCTTGTTCGACGAGAGGGTAAAAAAATAAAAATTGTCATCGAGACTGGTCGCGAATAAATTGTCCGAGGCGATCGATTCCAACTAGTGGTAAGTCTACGCGTTATCCGTTCTATGTTTCTTCTATTTCGTTACTAAATTGATACAGGTACTCACTTGGACCCGGCAGACCATCAAGACGCCCAGCAGTGCGGGCATCAGCATCCCCTTCATCTTCCTTCGTTTGGTCGACTCTCTATAAAACTCCCCGCACGATGTCTATCTGTGTCGTTTCGATTTCAGGCCGGTTACGATTCCCTGACTCGCCTCGATCTTCTACGAAAAAACGACGACGCACTGACTGAACAAACGACAGAAACGTTGCTGAACAATTTGCTGTATGCAAGCCACCACTCACCCGCCGTATACGAGAGCACAGCGTACTACTGTGACACTGCTGCTGGGTGGGTCGCTTCGCGAGAAATCAAGATGGAGGTGAAGCGCGGCGCCGGTGCCGCTGAAACGATTCGACCAATCAAAAGCTGTCACTAGATGACCGCGCCGGAGGGTGCGTTCACATGCGCGCAATGGTCAGTCGATAATGTAGCGGGAATATCGTGATTTTAAACGGTACTACATACTTCGACGTACCTACGTAATTGTCAACTTTCGACAGATTTTCCACCGGAAATGTTGCTTTCAACGAAACACCTGACGTCTATTCCATCCAGACTACCGATAATAATCGGTGGAATAACTTTTACGCGAACCGATGAATTAAAACGAGTATTTCGAAATTTTCTTGTTTTACTCCCGACGTGCAATATCGCTCATCTAATTAAAAATAACTAAACCGAATTGCAGTAGTTTCAAGGAAATACGAATGTAATCACGATCTACGTTCCATTATTTAGATTGGAAAAATTGTATTTTAAGAGATTTAATAAAAAAAGAGTTGTTACAAATTATCTTCTAAAAAGGAGTTTACAGACTACCGTTTTTTATTTACAAAATCACCCTGAAAATGTTTTTTACGATAGCTTTGTTTCCGTGCGCGCAGGCGTGCACGTTTTAAAGAATTTTGCAATATTTCAATGTAAAGTTGAAAAACAAATTCAGCATATGAAAATAGAGAAAAATATGTATATAATATTTGCGTCCAATCTTTGTTCGAAACATTCGTTCTGTGAAAATTTCTCTCGTTTGTGTTTCGCTAAAAATTTGCAACGTCGGTAAAACCTACAAAATAGGAAGAAACTGAAATGCCAAATCGATCGATATACCGCGAAAGTAATTTACACCATAATTAAGATACCCATGTATCGTTAAAATTTAATAAGATTAAATTGATAACATTAGTATCATCGAATAATAATCGCGTTTTAACATATGTAATAAATACTGACCGAATCGTACAGTGCTCATTACCATTCCGAATACGTACACGATTAACAACGCATAATTGCATAAATATTCGGTTAAACCATAAATTCAATCCATCTATATTTCAAGCGTTTCAAGTATTTAATACGGCCAACCGAATTGTCCGGCCAACGAATAGAGAACTGGCTAATACCGAGCGATGACAGAATTTGGCGCGTCATCCGTCGCAGTCGATTGACACCTCGGGTTTCGATTTCAAATGGAAAAAAAAAGAAGAGGAAACCAGAGTAAACCTAGTATCCGCGCTCACTATACGTGCGCATGATCGAAAGGAAACATCGTCGAATATTTTTAAAGTCGGTCGATCGGGTTGACGATTTAGAGAAATTGCGCGTTAGTGAAGAATTGGAAGAGTTTGCTTTCAGATATTGTCGTTTATTATCGCTGATTGTTATCTAACTCGGATGATATGAAAAATTCTCCTTTGTCGATTTCCTTGATAATTGATCTCCATCTGGCCTTAGCCGTGGAAAAACGCAATATTAAGTTAGTAGTAAGTTAAAGCGTTAAAACACGAAGCAATGATTCGATTTGACGCGAACCTTCTCCAGCTAATCCACCCGCAACGATCTATTGCAGCGATGTAACGACATTCGTCATAAATAGCATGTTCATTATAAATATTGTTGATATAAATATTGTCACAAGGTATCTATGATTATCCGATAGCAGGCTGGTCTAGTACGATATAACGTATAAACGAGTCTAATGCAACTGTGTGCTATGATAGTCGTTAATTATCCTCGGAAATGGGCGCGACTAGAAAAGAAGCGATTCGATTCGAATTATGCATCCGTCGATGAACATCGAAACGTTAAAGATGATAGAGTTGTAACGTTTCAGGGGCTACTACCTTTCTACTGTGCATTTACATGATATCGTCGTCAATACGCGTCCGTAATAGCCCTATTAATACACGAAGTGTAATATACAACGCTACGACATCGTTTATATTCGTCTCTAATACCGTCCTACGTCTATAATGCGTAATGAAGGCGGGGCCAAGAGGAGCGACGAGGTACACGAAGACAAAATCAAACGGTATAGAATGAAATATCGTGAGCGGCATATATATCTGCACATCAGGGACTCTTTAAACCGGACGAATTGCCAAGACTGTTTCGTTGCATCCGCTCACTTCCCGGCTCTTGCCGTTTTTACGCTTTACAGAAGCGTGCACGTAAGTACGTACGCCTTAACAAACGTCTCTTGACATTTCATTTTTGTTAACCAACCGCATACCCGGCGCGTTCGACTTCTCTCTATTTTCCGTCTAAGCCATCGGACCCAGAGA
Source organism: Bombus confusus (assembly GCA_014737475.1). Classification (NCBI taxonomy): domain Eukaryota; kingdom Metazoa; phylum Arthropoda; class Insecta; order Hymenoptera; family Apidae; genus Bombus; species Bombus confusus. The sequence continues at coordinate 818,097 of JACXIV010000083.1, forward strand.
AATTACACATTCCGCGTGGCTTCGTCTGTTTTTCTTCTTCCCCGCCCCGCTAACCATCTCTATTCGTTTCTTCCTCTTTTTTTTTTCAGAAGAGCATGAAAACGCACGGAGCAGATAGCCTTGGCCCATACCTTTGCCCGTGTGTCGGCCACCGTACCCACCGGTTACCCTGGAAACGGTATCGATTTCAACCCTCAGCTATGCAGTAGAAACCAGCGGCACACCATGGGGGTCTCTTCGTCCCGAGTTTCGACAAGACAGCCCGTTTAAACTACCCGATTACAGCAGCCTCCGTCTCTATTACCGCCTTACGTTTCGTTTCGCGTGCTTCAGAAAATCAGCCGGCCTATAAACGTCAAAGTAGCGGAGTGGATGGGACGTCGTAAAATCGGCGAAATTTTAACCGGGGCTATCTTTTCATCGCCGCTGATCTCCGCTTTCGCACGCCGATTAATTCTTGCAGCGTGTTTACCTATGCTAATATAAAATCTTCTTTGTACAGGAGAGCAGCGGTAACGCGTTTACGATGGAACTACAGTTAATTCGGTGGAGAAATAAGAACACGCTCGGTTGGTACGGTGCGATAAATACGCTTGGAATTATTTTGAATTATAATTGTGCGTCGAGTTCAGGATACCTATGCTGTGCACGGGTGGAAATTTAATTAGTGTATAAAATTTAGCATACGTTATTTAGAAGGCGTGGGCATAACGTTTAATGAGAACAAAAGGGTTGGAAATGACGTTGCGTTTCTTTACGTGGAATTTTCATTTTAATTTTAATAGTAGGACGAATTTAAAAACTAAACAGGTTTAGGGTGTTAATTAACAACGATGGGCCAACTCGTTTCGCTTCTAGATTAATACTTTTATTTTTACCGTACAATTGATATCCTCTATAAGATTAAGATCCTCTATATTATGCGCTATTATCGTACGTAAAACGACGAAATCGAATTAACACGAAGCCGATCGATGAACGTAAAAATATCACGCGGTTCATCTCTTCATGGTTTCTGTTCCTTGGCAACTTCGTATAAACCGCAAACTTTGTTCGCCGGTACAGCTTTGTCTGCAAAGGTTAAACAGATTTTATCATTACGAGAGTTGAAAAACGTAGCCAGCGGAAATGTCAACCGCCGTTGTAAATTTCGAGACAACGTTTTCAAAGGAAAACCCTGGCTCGTGCGTTAAACCACACGCAAGCAAATTAACGTACCGATCATTTTTGGGTACGCCAGATTAAGGTTGTTCATTATGTCGACAAATTCATTTAGGGATTTAGATAATCTAGGATTAAAGGCTTTCTCCTCGGCCACCGTGGTTACTGTCCTACCAGAATAATCATGGGCAGGATACAGTCTGAAATTTGGTGGCAACGTAAAGATTTTCGAATGAACTGAATTGTACAAGACTTCTGCGGAGCCACCCTGTAATGCAAGAAAATTGCAAAATATTAATTTCGTCGAATACGAACATGAAACAATGAAACAACGTTTCTATTGCTACACGTACGTATAGTACGCGTGGATTTACGGACTTTTAACGAAATTTGGAGTAAACTGTTTCAAGTACCAATGTATCTACGTCGGCTTTTAAACTTGTTAGCGTCTAAATAAATGATGCGCGCGTGTATGCAAGAGTTACCGTGTACGATATTGAACCTGCACATAATTTTACTTCAACGTTTCCCGTGCAAAGTATCGTCGCCAGATTTTCAGACTAAACGGGCCGCACCATCCCCTTGCGGTTAATAAATTAACTGCGCTACGTAAAACGCCATATTTAGAAGGTTTTTGAGATTCTTCGTGATTGCGCCGGTGAAACATCGCGAGTTTAAGCGCTCGTTAAACAACGATATTATATTAAACGTTAGAGATTAATTCGGTGCCTTTGCATAAATTATAATTAACAAGCTCTATAAGAACAACTAGGAAAGATTATAAATTCATTCCAAATTTCTACATTTCCACACCGTCGCAAGACTTGAAAATTATACTCGTATTTATATCTTATATTACATTTTACAGTTGTAATTTTAGTTTCAAAATTACGCACGTTACATTGGAATAATCATTGAGGTATAATTCACAAACTCTTTCCTTATAACGTAGGTATTATCTTTTCGCACAAACCTGGAAATCTGTTCGTCCACATCCGCGTATCAACAAAGCATCGCCTGTGAATGCTATACCTTGTTCGTAGCATACGTAGGTAACGCAACCTATTAAAATATGAATATATCGATCATGAGCTGGCTGGCATTCTGATGCACTGGCATACAAATTCATTGAAAACTTGTGGTTTAACCCTGCTGCGTTCTTTACGTCATTTTCGATCTAATTTATATCTATATATCTATATCTATCTATCTATCTATCTATCTATCTATCTATCTATATATATATATATATATATATATATATATATATATATATATATATATATATATATTTATATCCATACCTCGTATTTCGAACACAAAAAGAATATGAAAAAAGTGCTTTACGCATGATCTCTCGTTTCAATTTTACACCAAACATCTCTATGCAAAAACAAAATTCAGACGCTGAATAAAATGTCCGCGTACTTACGATCAGTGGCGTTCATTCTTAAACACGAGTACTTGTAACGTGACGAAAAAAAAGATGGCTGACCTTCGGTGTGTCCGGGAGTAGGCAGCACCACTAAATTATGCTTGCCGAAGCTTATTTGGTCATCCGGGCTCAAGAGTATATCAGCCTTAGCGCCGCTGCTACGTGATATCATTGACTGGCAACCAGGTAACAAACTCTTCAGCTTTCCTGTTCCGGTGATATGATCAGCGTGCATATGCGTATTTACTGCAAAAGGCGTTTTATCCAAACGGTTATCAGTGATCGTGTGAACACACGAGAGCGCTCTTCGTCGACCACTATCGTCCATCTCTTTCTCGCCATTCATTTATAATACAACTAAATTAATTAGTTACAGCAAAAGCGGATAATCGAATTACTGGAAATGTGAGTAGTATTTCGAGTAAAATATAACCGCAAAATCGAGGTTCCGCCATATTAAAAATCTCACAGAAGCGATGACACTTCTCGCACAATGGTTTTCATTCATTTTTGTCAGAGCTAATGATAAATATAAAAGGAGCGGCGGAGAGCTGCATTTAAATTATTAAGTTTGTCAATTAAATCGGTACGAACTTAGAAAATACGAGAAGGAAATTACGAGCCGACGAATCGAGAAAAATGATAATGAAGAGGCGGAATATGGTAAAAGTTCCATTTGAATTTACTTTGAGTTTTATTGCGGTCGTAAGTCTATGTCCATCGGATGTTTCGTTGAATTGAATGAAATTAATACCTTTAAAACTGTTAGAAGCACGAACAAATTTCAGAAATACGAGCTGCAGAGTCGTTACTGTTTCGATAAAATTATATCGTTTCTTTTAAACTTTCGTTCGAACTTTAAATATTTCTAGTTAGAACGTTATATTCTAGAAAAAGGAAAGAAAAAAGATTAAACAAAGAATCATGGTCTTTACAAAACACTAGATTCGACAAGAAAAGCCAATCTGTGCCAATATCTTCATTCATTGCAATATACCGTTTGTTCGCAACTATGTTATATAAAATTGAATATCGCTTTTTGGCTTCGTGTGTCTTTTATTCGAAACAGAACTGCAGATCGTTCGATATTTTCTTTGCAATGATATATAATGAATATGCATCGTGCTATCTTTCCAGCTATCTATCTTAATTATATTAATATTAATCCGTTACATATTTTGTGTGCATAATTTATCGTTTTACCGCTTAAAATTTTTGTCTCTGGGGTTGGCAACTAAGTGATTGTGGATTTTGTCAATAGGTGGTCTTAGCACATTCTTTTGTTTTGTCACCGTTCAAAGCACCTAACCTATTTATTTTCGACATGTATGCAGCTCCATCCAATTGCGTGAAACAACGCCCAGAATACAATGTATAAAATCGTGCTTTGACTTTTTCAATAAGCCGATGGCCATATAATTACATGTTTTCAAGAGACTCTTTTTTACGTTTTAGCTCGTATAGAAGGCTTCGAGTGGCAATTTGAACAATTAAGCGCACGGTTTCCTTAATAATACCAGCACTTCATTTAAATTATTGAATTACTGGCTGCTGTGCTCGCGCTCAATAGTCTGCAGTTAAGAAGTTTTAACCGACAAGAACGTTTTTGACCTATTGTACCGGCAGATATATCAACACGGTACATTAAATCGTTCGAGTCTTTGTTTCATCCTACGCGATCTTTAACTGTCGCACATTTCTCCGGTGCGATGTAATCAGATTGAAACAACTGATGGTTAATTTAGTTGCTCGTTCCTCGCAGTCGGAACAAATCAACCGAATAATGCACTTAAACACACAGCTCGTACTACGTCCAAACAAGATTTGATGCGCTTCGCTTTTCTACAAGGTAAAATGAAAATCATGGTAAAATGGAGAACAATGAAATTGTTCTGAAAGAAATGTACCTTTAAGCTGTACGATTGAAGCTGGCCCAGCAGTACGCTACAATATTATAAATTTACAAGAGAAAACGCGTTTCGAAGGAAAATTTTCTCATGAAATTCGATGTTTTTTTAACTTGACGTGAATTGCGATTACTTCAATTGGTGAATGTAACAATCGAAAGAAACGATAAATGACAATTTTTTGATTTTAATAAACGATTGATTTATCGGTCTTTGTAATTCGAAACGACAAAACGCGAGTGCTACGAATTATATGCAAAGGTTATGTTAAATATATTTTTAAAGGAATTATATTTTATGAAATATTTGTTTGTTTCATGGAAGAGTACGTGTCACGATACGTCGCAAAGACAATAAAATGAATAGAAAAATGCGCAAACCGGTGATTAATTTAGAAATATGAAAAATTACCACAGCTGTGGTACGTGCCACTTTTTCACCGTTTCACCTTCGATTATATCGCTCAACGCAACTTTCAGTCCTTAAAAAATCAACTTTCATCGAACCGTTAATCTGTAATCATAGTTAATCTGTACTTCATATATGACTCGTGTATAATAATGCTTGATTGAAGATCGACTGATTAAATTTCATTACGATTCTCTGGTATTGGTACATATTCACAGATAATAGATGTAAATTTATACATCGATATGATACGAAAGAGCATATCGCAATATCACAATAATTAATTAAAAGCTAACTTAATCATTTACATATTGGCAGTGCGTCGAATTCGATTAGTTCGGAAATGTAATGTATCTGCTCGTCGCATGAACATACGTAGATATGTACAATGCAATGAAAAATTCATAATCTCCCGTTAACGCGCATTTGACAGCATTTTTGCAAATATCTCGACCGATATTACTATCCACGAGGACAAAGAGAAATTTTTTCACATATATTTTTACCGAAAGACCAGAAAGCATTATAACGGAAAACGTTCAATTTTAGTCCAGCTGAAAGTATATTCACCATCGAATAATTTTCAAAGTCGTTTCTCGAGAATGACAAATTTTTTCGCCTGGCAAAACATATTCCGTGGATCCAATTTTATTTTCTGCGCAGCAAAAAATGGTCAACCTATTTCCGGTTCTGCCGCGAATTTCAAGCAACAGCGAATGGAGAATGATTTCTGCGAACGTGATTATACTCTCAACTTACTAGCATATTTTAACGTTAATCCCAATTCCTGAATAATGGTTTTATCTCGTTCTGCCCATTCGATGACTGGGTCAATTAAGATCGCGGTCTTATCGTTGATGTCGGCCAACAGATAAGTATATGTACTGGACACGGGATCAAACATCTAAGAATTTCAATTAAAACTTGTTAAAAAGGGATTGGAAAGTGCTAAACTGAAATTTATGGAAGATTCTAATTTCTGATGAATTTACGGTAGACTACGATTAGTGATAAAATTTATGAATATATAAATGCTATGGCGAAATAAAAATATCGGTATAGACGAAATTTGCCTTAAAATTCTGTACGGATATATAAAGCAAAGGATTCTTTATCAAACTGTTTTGTGGGACATCATTTTTAGAAAAATCTACGTACTGTGGTTACGTTATCGATGACGAATAGACTGCGAATTTTTATAGGAAATTTGAAAGTGCAAAATTTCACAGAAAGCACTTACTCTGAAAAAAAATGAATAAAACATCCAGTAATATTTGATAAGTAAAACAACGTTCTACCGAAATTCTACTCTTTCAATTGTATTCTCAAAAATATAAATCTGCATAAAAATCCGCAATCTAACGACAAATAACTTTTTGCTATTGCACAATTTTACATAATTTTATTTTGCATGTAAGTTTATAACTTTGTATAATTCGCAATAATTCTTTTACGCTAAAACCCGTTGAAAATTATTACTTATCGGTTACTGTGGATAATGATTAATTGGTAGGATATCGAGAATATCCTTATCATCAAGGAAAATGTCATAACCACAGTCGTTACGTAATTCATAAAATTAATATTAAAGCAATAATATATATTACAAATTTAAATACAAACAAAAAAATTTGTATGAATCATAAATTAAGTTAATAAAAGAGTAACATGCAACGTGAAATGCGCATTTCGCAAAAATTGATTCTCTGAAACCGTGAATACATAAGAAATCGTCAGATGTCGCTACAACCACACAACAGAACGAAAATCTGCGCAGTTATTGACTTACTTGACGAAAAAGAAAATCTTTCGAGAAAGGGATTGGCTCCGTTAACGCTACGTCCTTACAACACGAATTCATAGTGATTAAATTATATTTAAAAAACGAAGATTTTAGATACTGTTGACACAAAGTTTTAAACATATCAAGAGTCTAATGGAACCTCTATTTTATGTCGTAGGAACAACGTATTTATATTCTCACTTGCAGCTACACGTTCAGCAGCACTGTTCGTCAAAATCAAAATGACGTCATGATTAAAATAAAATTTATCTTTGCGATTACGTTATCTTTATCAAGTATTTAGTTTGTATTTTGATGATATCAATAAACTTTGTAAACTCCTCGTTTGTATATGTGATGAAACTTACAATACGTATTTACATGTATAAACGAAACTTTATTTAAATTTTAGTATACCATAACATAATCGAAGAAGTAGTAAAAAGCTTCAGAATCTCGAAGATAAAATCTATATTCTTCGATTATGTATATTTTGATTATCGATCAAACAAATAATCTACTATATATATTTATTAAGACACGTTTCTATGTATCGATATTTCATGGTCGTTTCCTGTTAGTGCTGCCATTTTACAATTTGCTTCTAGCTCCATCTTTTTGCTACTCTCTTTCCGGTTGGCTTTCGGACAAAGGTGTCTGCGTTAGTCAGTTTTCCATAGTTCGGCGTATTATTGTAAGAAGAAAGGTAGTGTAAGTTATAAGACAAAGTAATTAACGTACTTTATATAATATTTACATGTATATTTATATACATGACGTACTTTATTTGAACTCTACAATATTATTGTTACAATACACGTGTGGAGTAAACGTGTACAATATTTGCATTGTTGACAATTTTTGATTACGATATTTGTTTCAGATGCCGTCTGTAACGCTTAAAGACGTTGACCAGCACAAATTCGTAAAGGCTTTCGCAGCCTTTTTAAAAAAGTAAGTAATTGTTTTTATATAGACGTAACTAACCTTAAAAAGGTTTTCATGACTTAGAGGCTTATTATTAATTAACAAAAAATATGCATATATCCATAACTTTTTTAAGTGTTATAACTATTGATTTGTTTAATATTTTAGAACTGGCAAAATGCGAGTGCCAGAATGGGTTGACATTGTAAAATCTGCACGCTTCAAGGAACTTGCCCCGTACGATCCAGATTGGTACTACATTAGATGCGCGGCTTTGGTTCGTCATATTTATATTCGTAGCCCAATTGGTGTAGGAGCAGTAACAAAAATCTTTGGAGGACGCAAACGCAATGGCACCCATCCCAGCCACTTCTGCAGATCCGCAGGTGGTGTTGCCCGTAAAGCTCTTCAAAGCTTGGAACAACTGAAGCTCATTGAAAAAGCTCCACTTGGTGGACGTAAGCTTACCAGTCAAGGTCGTAGGGATTTAGATCGCATCGCCGCACAAGTGAAAGCGAAAAGCAAAAAACAGCTTAAGCTACAAGAGACTCTTGTCCTTTAATTTTTCTGTTTCTATAATAAAAATGAAAAAATTGTATTTCGATGGCTCTATTTGTGTCCAAACCTTATTTACTTTACTTCAAGTTAATCTTGGTAATCTCGAATAAGTTAAACATCGAATAAGTAAAATGAACTTTAATAGAAACGCATAATTATATTTGGTGCTTGATGCTACAATATATTTTTGTATACTTGTTACCGTACTCCTAATCGTCGTGTTTTCATAAAGCTATAACGATCTATTCATAACTCAGGAAAGGTAGTTACAATAGTAAAACTTTTGGACGTACACCCAAGTATACATATATTCACATTTTTACAAATTATAAGATTTTTGGTGTTACCATACCTATGACTATAAAACAACATTGTCATAACGATATTAGTAAGTAATTAGATATATACTACATTATATATCTAACACGATATATCTTTGTAACATCACGAGTAATAAATCGAAACTTCGAATTGGAACGGAATTAATTTGCCGAAAATCACAATAATGTCGCAAGATGGCAACACCACCGAAGCCGAATAAAAGCGACGTTCTTCGTAAGCGCTGGCTCCGTGGTGAAGGTGCGAGCGTACGCAGCGCCGCCTCAGTGAAACTTAGACCGTGGACGAAAACGTTTCGGCACCGATCAGGTTGATTTTAGATCGAGTGGCGAGTAGGTGTAAAGAGATTTTTCTGGGACGCAGCCGCGTACGCGCGTGAAAGTGTGTATGCAACGCGAGCCGCGCGAACCAAGAAAAGCTGCGAACTATGTTTCCTCGCAGTCAGTGCAGGAAACTGCGATCAAGCAAAATGTTAAAGAAATAATCGTGTCGCGCAAGTGTCTCTCGCTGGTAGAGAAGACAGACGACCGTGTGCTTGAATTTTCTTTCTCTCTTCTCCTCTGTCCAACCCCCTTCCCTCTCCCTCTTCTCTTTGTGTCCTTCCCCCCTCCCGCGGGCGCTCCTCTCTGGGTCCGTTCGTCGCACCGGGACGACGTTTACCGTGCGTCACGGGAAACGGCATTGGGAGGAGACAGAAGGTGACAGCCCTCCCGCGGAATTTATGGTGCGCACCGGAGAAACGGTGAAGTGAGTGGTGTTGACGAGTGAAGTGAGTGTGTAACGGCACTAACAGTGCTAGACCGGTGACAAATTTCGGGGACTCCCGATAATTCCGGCCAATATAGGTAGAAAGAGGGAAAAAATGCCGGGCCTAATCGCCGTAAGTGAGTTTGTCGAGGAGACGAGGGAGGATTACAATTCGCCTACGACGTCCACCTTCGTCTCGCGGATGCCACAATGCAGACAGACAATCACATCCCTCGAGGAGGTAAATTTTCGCTACATACACACACGTTCCCTTTATCAACGCTAGAACTATCATAACAGACGAAACGTGCAATTTCCATTTGCTACAGTCGTACAATTTTTCAGATTTAAAACTGAGCTGTCGACTTTTATGCGTTTGCAGGAAATTTAACGATGCAAAAGTACGAACGAAAATATGATACTCGTCATAGTGGCTACGACGATTCTCTACGAATAATTCTCCTTCTTTTTTTAAATAATATTCATCAAAATATGAATTTCCGCACAAATATCCGCAGTCTATTTTGTCATAGTAGATTTTTCAGGATTTTGAACGATATACGTCTGTCAGTTGGATCTCGTTGATTACGGGTTTAGTTCTAGTCTAGTTGTAGTTCTAGCGTTAAAGGAATTAAAGTACATTTTTTGTCGACTATCAAAACCTACGTTGAAAACCATCCATCCGACGTAACCTTACCGAGGTTTCTGATCAGTGCGGTGGTCGAGCGCGTGTTCTAATGCGTGGGCGTTCCACAATTACGTACTTCATGGGCATGCCTTACCTATGATATCCGCTAACGCTATTGATGTAACGATTTTTCGATGCAACACGCATCGCATTAACCTCTTGCGAATGTCTTTCGATGCTGCACGCAACTTTTACCGTGCTCTCTCTTTCTAGCCTGCGTCTCTCGCGCAGTTTCCACGTATCGATGATGTAAATGTCGCTTACGGTCGATTCGCGACTTCCAGTTCGGGTAATGCACGCAGACATGCCGTCATTGCTGTATCTCGTTCGCGTAAGTCTTCCTATAGAGGAAAATAATGATCGGCGAGCGATTTTCAACGCCCAACACGGCCATCGATGAGTCTTTTTGCACCTCACAATCAATTTTCTTTCATTTGTACGGATTTTCATGAGATTTCTGGTCTTACTTCGACCGATCGTATTTCATCGATATTTTCAAAATGTTTATTTACTCCTTTTGCTAGGCAAAAATTCTCCGTAATAACGCTGGAACCGAAACTAAAGCTAAAAAGATAACGCAATAACGGAACGATACAAAACATAAATTTTATGCTAGCAGATAAGATAGATTCGTTTATATATAACAGCGTGTATACACGTATATATGATCTACACATCAATATGTGACATTTGATTAGTTCTATATAAATGTGAGAAAGATTTTGCAAGATTTCCTCGTGCAATTAATCAATCCAGATATTCATCTAAGAATTAAAGATATCTGTCGAATGGTGTAGATACGTATCTACGTTGGAGGTTATAGGAAGAAAAATGTAAAGCAAATGCGTACGTTTCCCGTTTCTCCATCGAAATTAGAAAGATTTCTGCGTAGTAATATATATTCAAAATTACTATATATATATATATATAGATATACATTTAATTAGATAAATGTTAGAATCGTTAGGCCTAAAGAAGCCCGTCGTAAGTATTTTAGCGCCGTGCGCCGTGTTAATGGCACTGGCGCACGCATCGAATCGTTCGAATTACCGGCAACCTGGAATGTTTATACGTATATTTTCTCGGGCAGCGCGTATACGGTCTGTTGATCGATGATAGTGTGTTTTCGCAGTATTACGTGCTCTTACGAGCAAAGCGTTACATCTATGGCCGGACTTTGAGTCAGATTAATTAAGAGGATAACGCAAGGTGCGTCTAGGAAACATCGTGGAATAAAATAGAAACGTTTCGTTGGAGAAGAAGGCGTCTAGCGAGCGCGATTCATGCAGATGCGGCCAATGGATCTTTTGTAACAACGAATCGTAATATGGCAACGGTAATTATTGGCGAAGAATGTTATTGCGCGTGCTTTTCGTAATTTAACGGGTATCGTAATTCTTGCGGATAGCGCTGCTTGGCTGAAATAAACGTATACGTGTATCGGTGGCCAAAGTAGTCGAGAACCGTTTCCAAGTTGCTCGAGGTCATGAAAATTTTCACCGATGGCTGCTGCTCAAATCGAAGCGCCCATAGCGTCTCGTCGCACTAACCTTAACGACGAACCATATTCTTTCGACTGTCCACCATGTTTGTTTACTTACCAGTTGCAACCTTTTTCGTGAAAATCGATCATTAATATTTTCAACGTTGTCCTTAAAGTATCAATATTATGTATATATATATATCGTTGCAAATCGCTTATTAATTGTTAATGTCATCCGGTGTCTTGTTTACTCGCAAGGTCCTTTTCCTTCGCGTCTTGACAATTGCGTTATAAAATATGACATTCACGTTTGCAGGAAAGTACATGTATAACGCGGCGAACGAACAGCGCCAAACATTAATGCATTAACGTGTACGAAATACCTATTAACGCGATATCGATATTACAGAAATTACTAAATATCGGTTTTCCTACAAAATATCGAAAATAACATTTAACCTTGTTTAATTGTATATGAACAAAAATTGAGAAATCGATCAATCAGATGATATAAGAACGTACACCAACTTGGACGAGCAAAAGAAATAACAATGAACGTAATTTTAAATCGAACAATTTTAAATCAAACATTGAAACCGATCGTTAGACCGGGTCTGGTAAGGTAGGTTAGTGTCAAGCGGATTTATAACAGATTGATTTATAAAGTATCTTCTACAGCTCTATAACTTTCGACAAATTTTTAATACATTTTATACGTTAGATACGGTGTACACTTTTACACAGACAAAGAAAGTTACACGCTACGAGGAAAAAGTTTCTTTTCTATCGGGCTGCAGCAGAATTTGTTTATCAAAGCGAACTAGGTCGATCTATGCATACGTATCGTGTTTCGATTAGTTCACATGGCGTTTAATTACAATCGGTGAGGAGTGATAAGGCGAACGTTATCATTGCGACACCTCTCCTTTGCATATTATCGAAACGTGGGCGTATTTTGTAATACATGTAGATAGGAAACTTGGCGCGGAAAGTGTGCCGCGCGGTCGGAAGTGGAATTTATGCATGGAATTACTAAACTGAAGTTTCTTTTCACAAAGGAACACTGGCCGCGAAGCCAGCGTTGATTTTAAAGTCGATAGCGCGGAATTCTCTCCTTCGATAAACGGTTGAACGGAAATTATAACGACGCGTTGTGTAAAATAACGTAATTATACGTTTATATGTATAACGCGATCCGAAGCTCCATTATAAATTCCGTTCTTCAAATATCTATCCGAATTATTAAAGGACCATAGAATAAACAATCGCGGGCGTATAATCGTTTAAATTAAAACTATAATTTCGTTTGTATCTCATGTATACAGCTTCTACACACAGCGTAATGTTATCCATGATTTTTCAACTGCTTCAAGGACACCTTGTTTATCTTTTCGCGCAAACCATAGCAGCTATTGATTTTATATCGTTCGATTAATCGACACGATCGATTCACGGAACGCTGTATTAGTTGTAATGCAAATAGAATAAGTATTCTTCATAATGTGTAATAATAGAGGCAAGAACGACGATGGCTTCCAATAATTTGAGGATCGCTTATTCCAACCACTTTGTCGCACGCTACAATATTCGATATCGTGAAACTTTCGATGACCCCAATAGGATAGCTGTAAAGAAAATAATCACAAACTATTCACAGCATTGTGTGTTCGTTGCTTCATAGTGAAATTTCGGGTGATAGTAGTACTAGTAGTAGTAGTAGTAGTAGTAGTAGTAGTAGTAGTAGTAGTTTATTTCAGGATTTGGCGGAGAAATAGGAATTTGGTCGCAAAACTTGCATAATGTGAAGCGTACGTTACACGTACGATATTTCTGTCACCGCTTTCTTCTACGGTGAATTCTTTTTAAATAAATAATCGTTGACGTCGTTCTTCTTCTTTTTTTTTTTTTTTTGTTTTGTAAATATATATTACAAGTCTATTATTTCTAAACAACTATATCTTTGATAAACATAGCCTGTTTGGAGATTCAGTTAGCGAAAAGAATGAAATGAAATCGTAAAGTAATAGATGCAGCAGAACGTTGTTATTCTCTATGTACGTTGTTCGTTCTACCGATATTGTCGAGATTAAACTTTTAATTTAATCCGTACTTAGTATAATTTATGCACGAGCATAAAATGGAAGCTAATAGAAATGCGTATCTATAAATAAAATTACGAACGATCAAATTATCACAATATGTGGTACAATAGCACATTGTTATCGTGACGATAAATAATGCCCACCCCTGACATTCATTTATTATAGCCGATAAATCAGCAACGAATACTATGCTGTTTAGAGCGTAATCTGAGAGTCACGAGTGCATTTATTCGACCTATTCGTTTCCTTTATCTTATGTAAAAATGTTATTTAAAAGTAGCTCTATATAAGAAGAAGTTCTGGTGAAACAGTATCGAATAAAGCTGCGCGTACTATTTTCAGTTAAATTACATGTATCTCGTACGCCGACAGCGGGTTAATTTTTCATTTATCATATTTATGATTGAAGTTGAACTAACAAAATCGAATATACGTTCTAGTAAATATTTTGAAATTCATTAATTTCTTTAAAATATCGAAATAATCAAATAAATTAGTATTTATATCGTTAGTATCTCATTGGGTAGTTTATAGTAGCTTATCAGTGTCTGAGATTTTTGATCGATTTGTAACGACAAGACGCGAATGTTACTAAAATAAAAAAATTACTAAAATAAAATAAAAAGATAAATTAACGACTTAAAAAATCGATACTCGTCACCTTCCTAGAAACGTGGTAGGTTGTAAACTCAAATTATTCGTCGGAAAACTTACTAAAATTCGTCGAGTTATCCGATTTCGGATATCGTCGTCTCAATTAATCGCGATAGTCCTTTTATCGGCTGAGAAGAACCTTTTTTTTTTATCTAACTCGCAGTTTACTTAAGACTCAACTTAGGGATAAAAATGCTTTCGAGGTAGCACAAAAAGAATCAAATTTATTACTCAATTCGATTTCAGCGTGGTTTCATTTTATTGGAAGACTAACACGAAAGAATAGAATCTCGCTACAGCTCTTTTTATCCGTGATTTTATAATTAAATTCTGTACAAATTAACGAGTCTTGTAATCAATTGTGTGAAAAATCAGCAAATGCCTGTACATTTCTAAATAAAGAATAGAACCTGGTTAGAATAAAGAATAGTAGCCTCGTTAGAATTAGCCAAAAAGATTACGTTATCCTAAAAAAATATCCTTATCGAGATCTTCGCGTCTAGTATGTTTTTTCATCGTGTCTTTCGATCGTTTCTTAAAATTCATCTCTCACTGCGCCATCGATATCGTGGTATTTTTATTATTATACAATTGTACCGATCAGTTCATTCGTGTCCAGTTTTCGAGCCAGAGCACCGTAATCTGAGAAACTGTAATCATATTGGTGGTTTTCTCTGATAAGAAAAGCAAATTCCGGTCGTAGGAGATTATATTAAACCCGTTGGTAGAATATTTACACAAGGGACGCGTATATGGAAAAAAGAAAGATAGGAAATATCCCGCGATAAACATCGTGTTTCATTATGAAGAAATACCAGAGAATGCCGCAAATATTTGTACCAAAAATATCAGTACTCTCTATATCGTAATACACTTCGCTATACTTCGCCGTATGCTTAATTCCCCTAAACACTGAAAATTGATCTTTCAATTTTTAATTTTGCTCGGTGCCGAAGCACACCGGGTTCAAGCGTAATCTCGTCGAGTATATCGCGTGTGTTACTTTTGCCTCGGTCGAAAGTCGATATCGGTGCACTCGCACCGCAACGGTTCACTTTTACGGTGCAATTCGACTTGGTGCTTTCTTGCAAATTATACTCAACCGCTTCCGTCTGCTTTGATGCGCCAGCAGCTTCCGGGTCAGTTCGTTTTCTCCTGCTTCTTCTTAACGATCCGAAGGACTTGGCGCAGGTTGCGTGCACTCGCCGCAGCAATCGCGTTTTTCTTCTTCTTTCTCATTTTTTCTTTTCTTTTTTTTCAACGTGCCATCGAGAATAGATACAATCCAAAGAGCAGGAAAATTCTCTTTCGATCGAAGCCACGTAAGTTCGTTCTGTTTCGAGCTATTTAAAGTTCGTCGAAGAAACGTGCTTGCGCTGCAAAAACCTTAACCGTACACGCTTGGTTCGCGACCTTTTTCGATCGCGTTACATCGTGCAATCGTATGAAACGTTCGATGACAAAACGGATATTTCAGTGGCGAATGTCACGTCTGTGCAGCGCACGACTTCAATACCGTGCGAAGAGGTTCAATCTATTTAAACCTGTAAATCAAGCAACATTAGTAGGCCAATAAGAAGTGTTCGTCGCTAAGCAAACATCAAACGGTCACCTTCAAGTGCCTGCAACGTATGCATGCTCCGATTGCCACCGCTTGAATCACCTATTACGCCTATCTACCATAAAAAGTGACGATAACAAGATGATCTCACTAGGTAGTAGCCCGCTAATAGGAATAATCTCTTTTCAGCTGATTTCGCGAATGAACGAGATATTGGAAAAGATAGAACAGACCGAAGAAAGACACTCGATTGGAGAAGCTTGTGGCAAAAGACGAGTAATTCTATCGCGTACTGAAATTTCGATTTTAGTTCGCAGGATGTTCCAGGGATGGAGAAATATTAGGTTGCGCGGAAAGTTTCTTCCGTTTTAGAAGGAAACAATGGACGCACCACGTTTTTCCTTTTCTATTATTTTACCGAATCACGTAGGATCCATTTTGTTTCGTTTCTATTATCACGTAATTCGATAAGGTAATACGAAAGAAAAAAAGTCGTGCATCCGTTGTTTTCTTACAAAACGAAAGAATCTTTCCGGATAATCTGATATCTCACGAGAGACCGAGGTTGCGAACAAATTATTCTTAAGCGCTGTTGTACAGGTTGGAAATCCACTTCTTTGATTGTTTTTTTTTCTGTACCTAAGGACGCGTATATCCGATGAGAGATAAATCGCGGAGATGAAGGAACGAAATGCAAATGAGATACGTTTATTTCCGTAGCTACTCGACCAATGTTTTCCAAATTGAACAGGAAACAGTTTCTTTTATCGCCGCGAGGGCGTGAAATTACGCGAAATTCATTTTCATTCGATCGACGCGGTTAACCTCGACGATGCGTTTTCGTCTCTGTCGATCGATGTCAGTCGATCATCGGTACGCGTGTCAGGTACGTTTCGCACAATGTCAAACGATCGGCCGATCATTCTGCAATCTCTCGGCGACTTAACACTGACCTTACCAGAGCCGGTCAAACGACCGGTTTCAAAATTTTATTTACGATTGTGCGTTCGTCGTTGTCTCTTTCGTTCGTCCGACTTTCTGTAAATTCTTACATCGACAAAAATTCGACGATTGATTGATCGGGTAATACAAGAATTTGCATACATTTCAGGCGGACGAAATAAATAACGACGAACGTACTGTTTCAAACTATTAGGTTGTCCGAAAAGTTTCTTTCGTTTCGTAAGGAAATAATGGATGCACAACCCTTTTTTGTTTTACATTGTTTTATTGAATTTTGTACGATCCATTTTCATCCACTTCTATCGCTACGATCATACGTAATTCGATAAAATAATAGGAAACGACAAATATTGTGCATCCATTGTTTCCTTATAAAAGGAAAGGAACTTTTCGGACAACCTAATGAAGTTTAGAACCGGTCATTTGATCGGGTTTGCTAAAGTTTGCCTTAACACTAAACCCATTACAGTGGTGAAATTGACCGTTTTCAAATTTCTACACAAATTTCACCATATTTCAACGTGTTATCGGATCGCTTGCTAATCTATGAATTTTCATAAAATACGCATACGATATATTCTTCGGTATTTATTTCTAGTTAGCTTTTTTTCTTTTTTTTTTTTTTCTAACAAATATTTGTAGTCTGCGCTGTCTATGGCGAGCGATAAATAAGTCTACAAGAAGCGTCGGTGGGTTTAGTGTTAATAATATTAGATTGTCCGAAAAGTTTCTTTCGTTTCGTAAGCAAATAATGGATGCACAACATTTGTCGTTTCATATTATTTTATCGAATTACGTATGATCGTAGCGATAGAAGTGGAAGAAAATGTATCGTACNTTTTTTTTTTTTTTCTAACAAATATTTGTAGTCTGCGCTGTCTATGGCGAGCGATAAATAAGTCTACAAGAAGCGTCGGTGGGTTTAGTGTTAATAATATTAGATTGTCCGAAAAGTTTCTTTCGTTTCGTAAGCAAATAATGGATGCACAACATTTGTCGTTTCATATTATTTTATCGAATTGCGTATGATCGTAGCGATAGAAGTGGAAGAAAATGTATCGTACAAAATTCGATGAAACAATGTAAAACAAAAAAGAGTTGTGCATCCATTGTTTCCTTATGAAACGAAAGAAACTTTTCGGACAACCTAATGAAGTTTAGAACCGGTCATTTGATCGGGTTTGCTAAAGTTTCTCTTAAAACTGAACCCATTACAGCGGTCAAATTGACCGTTTTCAAATTTCTACACAAATTTGACCATATTTAAAGGCTATCGTATCGCTTCCTAGTCTATGAATTTTCATAAAATGTGCATACGATATATTCTTCGGTATTTATTTCTAGTTTGCTTTCTTTTTTTTTTTTTTTTTTTTTTTTTTTTTTTTTTATAAGAAATATTTGTAGTCTCTTCTGTCTTTCGCGAGTAGTCAATGAGTCTACAAGAAGCGTGGGTAGGTTTAGTGTTAATAATATTAGGTTGCCCGAAAAGAAACAATAGACGCACGATATTTTTCGTTTTGCATTATTTTACTGAGTCACGTACGATCCATTTTCGTCCGTTTCTATTATTACGATCATACGTAATTCGATAAAATAATATGAAAGAAAAAATATCGTGCATCCGTTGTTTCCTTATAAAACGAAAGAAACTTATCGGACGACCTGAAGTTTAGAACCGGTCATTTGATCGGGTTTGCTAAAGTTTCTCTTAAAACTGAACCCATTACAGTGGTCAAATTGACCGTTTTCAAATTTCTACACAAATTTGACCATATTTAAAGGTTATCGTATCGCTTCCTAGTCTATGAATTTTCATAAAATAAGCATACGATATATTCTTCGGTATTTATTTCCAGTTTTCTTTCTTTCCTTTCTTTTCTTCTAAGAAATATTTGTAGTCTGTGCTGTCCATCGCGAGCGGTCAATAAGTCTACAAGAAGCGTCGGTAGGTTTAGTGTCAAAGAGCAAACATCTAATCCCGGTAAACGTACGCCTACGCAAACTTTAGGCCTCGTAGCAGCCTCCAAGCCTCGCTACGATAAACAATAAAGCACGTACACTATTACAGATTACGATCTTACAGATTACAAATGTAATCCGTTTTCCAATAAATGTAACCGATAGGGAGGTTTTGAAACGCCTACTAATTCTTCGTCCCATCGTTAGTTTCACGTCGAACGAAAACGAATACAATAAACGATACGTCGAATCTTTCTGCCGAGCATTTAAACGTTGAACACTCAGCCGGCACGGAACTCGCCTAACCCAGTATCGTCTTCGTTTACTCTTGACCCTGAGTGGGCCGTGTAAGTCACCCACTTTCCCGCTTTAGCGGCGCGACTTACGACACTGGCGCGCGCGCCATCAAAATTTACGTTCCGCCCGGCTATTTTCGATGCGACGCGGCCGCAGTCTATTCTCGTTTGCGCCGAACGACGCAAGGAACGCCGTTCTTCCGTCCCTGTTCCGCGATCCTTCGCCGTTTTCTTCGTCCGCGCCGTTCCAGCAAAACTACGCACCCGCCGCTGTCCAGCCGCTCGATCTCGTAACCGCATGCCGCGCAACTCGGTCGTCCGTGACGAAAACTTAAACGCGATGACTTTGTCCGCGACGCGCGTTCTCAAACGCCGCGCCATCGACTTCCGCTTCCCAGGTAAACCGTGCACCCGATCGCCAGGCAATTGCCTTTCCACCGGCCGAGCAGCGAAGCTTCGTCGGCCGATTCGCCGCTTTTCCTTCAACTTCGCGGGGTTCGCGACTTTTCCTTCAACTTCGCGGGGTTCGCGCGTTTTCGTCGAAGCTTGCAGGGTTCGCGGCGGCTCGAGAGTCGCGTCGTCGACGCTTCTCAGGAGGAAAGCTAGCGCGCGCGTCGCTCTCCCTTTTAGAAGCTTCGCGACGCGCGTTCTCAAACGGCGCGCCATCGACTTCCGCTTCCCATGTAAACCGTGGATCCGATCGCCAGGCAATTGCGTTTCGTCGGCCGATTCGCCGCTTTTCCTTCAACTTCGCGGGGTTCGCGACTTTTCCTTCAAGTTCGCAGGGTTCGCGGCGGCTCGAGAGTCGCGTCGTCGACGCTTCTCGGGAGGAAAGCTAGCGCGCGCGTCGCTTTCCCTGTTAGAAGCTTGGCGACGCGCGCGAGGCATCTTCAGGGCTGTTGCGCGGTCGTAGCCGCGAGGTTCTGCGTTTCTGGATCGACGCGCGCGGATGAGCGTCGCGTTCTCGTGGATTGCCGGCGGCAAGATCGGAGAATCTACTTTGCATTCTTCTGACAGAGGATCGAGAAGATCACGCGATCTATTCGCGTTTCGAGATAGACGCGGCTATTTCGCGATATTTAGAAGAATAAGCGAACAGCGAGCTCAGAGAAAGCTGGTTCTCCGCGTTTCCGCGAAGCAATCGCGCGCGTCGAGTCTTCGACTAAAATTCTCTTCGCACGCGGCAACAAACGCGTTATAAAGTTTCTTCTCTGTTGGACCGCGCGGGAATCGACGACGAAGTTCGATTTGTAAGTCAGCCGTTCTTCTTACTCGCGCTTTCTGCATGGAAATCTTCGTTATCAGTGGTTGGCGGTAGCAATTGCGCGTGTTGCAAAGTCATACACAGTCGTGTATACCTACGCTTCGTAAATTGCACAATCGTATTTCAATATTACACCGTTAGATCGCCATCGAGCGATTTATTTATAGCCGTCGGTAGTTTCTGCTTCTCTCGTCGGCCTCTTACATGTTCTAAATTAATGTAATAACGTACGATGGCTCGCGAAAGTACTGCAACCGTACTTGCCATAGGAAATTTTCCTGTCCGTGTTATCTTGCAACTTCGTTAGCACCGTGACGCGATCATCTCGGCCGAAGAAACCAATTTGAACGTTTGTAGATACAGAGATTACCAAATGTTTTTCGCGAACATATATTTGGTAAAAAATTACCCTACAGCTTGAGTAAGTCCGTCTTGAGCGCGTAACAAGCGTTACATACGATCCCGTTGAATATCGAGGTTTATTAATGGACGATTGATCGTTTAAATTTACTTTGGCGATGTCTGAGAAATATATATAGGTAGCAGTAATTGCATTAGAAATATGTCGTATTGTATTTACATTTGCAGCGGCAGAAGAAACCTAGCTGAAGATTCGACTCTCTCTTGTATTAATTTTTAGTTTCACGTTTAGGCGAATCTCTCGTTGAATCGACGATGCTCGACGCGCGATTCTCAGCTGCTTCGCTTAGACCACCGTTCGTTAGAAAACTGATAACGACGTTTGCAGGTAAATTAAAGTATAGGTTTGTGAATGATCGAAGCTTCGTCGTAGCTTCGGCATAGATAAGCTTGCATCGGTTAAAAGAGAAGAAAACTGCTTATTGCGCGAGCTTTCTATTTCTTGGAACGTTTAAATTGCAAATTCTATGATTCACGATACACGAGTGGGCTCGTACTCGTAAGTTAGCTATATTTAAACATTTTTTATTTATAGCTCGGCGTAGAACGTTGGGAAAAAAGTCGAGTTGTATATCGCGTAGACTTCAAGTTGCAACTTACATTTGGATTTTATTATTTTCGTAAGAAACGGACGCGCGAACCTCCATCTCCCGAAGTTGCCCACGCGTTTTCAGACGAGTAGTAGAAGGAAAATAGATCTTCGAAGAATTTACCTTCGTAAACACCGATCGACTTTCTTCTCGACGATCAATCTGGTTATCTCGTCAAAGTATTTGGGAGAAGAACGAAAGAGAAACCAATGGCGATAAAATAGTTACGTCGATTAAAGGCGATCGATTAGTATCGTGGAAAAGTAGTCCTCTCAAAGAATTTATTGCTTTCGAGTTTCTAAAAACGACGTTCGTACGTCTATGCGTTGATAAAAGAAAATAAAATCTCGATGTAAGATACGGTGACGTATTTTTCCTCTAAAATCTTTTCGAAGAAGATATTTCGAAGAAGTAAATGTGTTTTTATCGCATCGCGCGATCTACGTTTTATCGCGTTATACTTACGTAATATTCTGCAATTTGTTAGACTAACATTTTACAATATCTTTTAGCGTATTAATATTAGAAGAAAAAAAAGTATGTCGTATCTTGCATCGTTATGCATCGTTTAAGACGATTATGAAATATCTTCCGAACGCCTGATTAACGATAAGCGAATGTAAATATCCTCGTTCAGCTTCTTTCCCAAGAAAGCTGTATCGAGGACACTGCTACGTATCGTAAGTTCCTCGAAACCGATAAGCTTGCCACTTGGCTTCACGATTCTTTATCTTATCCAGCAAGCTGATACACTTATTTTAATAACTAACTTAATTAGCGTATACAATGTGTACATATGTACATGCTTAATCGGGTTCAGATATATTAGGTTGTCGGAAAAGCGTCTTTCTTTTGCGGACACGTCTTTTACAACAACGCGTCTTTATACGAACGTGAAACCTAATCCGCCGAACGTTGTGATCTTTATCTTGATAGAACGAAATGAATCGTACGTAAACGCGGATTAACACTAAACCTACCACTCAAATTGTATATTATAAATATTAAAGGCTATTAATAATTATAATATTTAAAGGCTATCGTATCGCTTCCTAGTCTATGAATTTTCATAAAATACGCATACGATATATTCTTCGGTATTTATTTCTAGTTAGCTTTCTTTTTTTTTTTCTAAGAAATTAGGTTTAGCGTTAATAATATTAGGTTGTTCGAAAAGTTTCTTTCGTTTTCTAAGGAAACAATAGACGCACGATATTTGTCGCTTTGCATTATTTTACTGAGTCACGTACGATCCATTTTCGTCCGTTTCTATTATTACGATCGTACGTGATTCGATAAAATAATACGAAAGAAAAAATATCGTGCATCCGTTGTTTTCTTATAAAACGAAAGAAACTTATCGGACGACCTGAAGTTTAGAACCGGTCATTTGATCGGGTTTGCTAAAGTTTGCCTTAAAACTGAACCCATTACAGCGGTCAAATTGACCGTTTTCAAATTTCTACACAAGTTTTACCATATTTAAAGGTTATCGTATCGCTTCCTAGTCTATGAATTTTCATAAAATACGCATACGATATATTCTTCGGTATTTATTTCCAGTTTGCTTTCTTTCCTTTCTTTTCTTCTAAGAAATATTTGTAGTCTGTGCTGTCCATCGCGAGCGATAAATAAATCTACAAGAAGTGTCGGTAGGTTCAGTGTTAAGTTTCGTTTTATAAGGAAATAATGGATGCACATTTGTCATTTTATATTATTTTATCGAATTACGTACGATCGTAACAACAGAAGTGGAGCAAAATAGATCGTACGAAATTCAATGAAACAATAGAAAACAAAAAAGGGTTGCGCATCTGTTATTTCCTTATGAAACGAAAGAAACTTTTCGGACAACCTGATACTTTCACGCGACTGCTGAACCAATAATTTCGTGAGCTGAAACTGAATGAAAAATCTCGAGGAAAAAGAATCGCGAGAATGGAACGTAGAATCTATTTGACAAACGCCTGGTTGGCAAACAACGAGGGTGAAACGCAGAGATGCTTTTTCGTAGCCGCCGTAAATGGACCTAAGATGCATCGGAAATAAGCTCTCTCGGCGCCGCGTAAAAACAGGAATTGCGTTGCCGGCTAACACGGACTCCGGTTAAAAATAAGCTTCCCAGCTAAAGCAAAGCCGCGGAACGTTGATTCCCTGCTTTCGATCGGATCCTGTAATTAGCCGTAGTAGACCGGCGATTCCGTAAAACACCAACTCTGCACGCGTTTCATTACAAGCGTATTCTTACTTTAAAGCGGCTCGATGCGATCGAAGCTCGCGAGTATTAGATTGATTTGAAAGTTCTGCCTGTTTCGAAGTTTCCCTCTCGAAAGAAAGGAAATCGACTGTACGCTTATTCGTCGATACACCGTGCGTATGTATATTTTTATCTCGAGGATTTATTTATTTTCCATTCTATAAGAGTGCGTTAGTTTTTCTCGTTAAAAGATTTCTATCGATCTCTCCGCTTTTTAATGGAGAAGAAATCGCTTCGTCTGGTGAAATTTTTGCCAACTAATTTCTATATGTATTTTCATTTATATTTTCCCACTTCGTTGCGTACATCATCGAGTCACAGATATTTGCCAATTTATTTCTTCTGTCTAGTTTCTTTTACGATTCTTTCGTTTTTACCGTTAAACGATTTCTATCGTTTCCCGCGTATCTCGTGCTTGGGATGGAAATCGCGCAAATAACAATATACACGATTTAATCGAACATCTTCATACACGCGAGAGTTGGACAATGTTTCACGCGCTGCGACAGCAAGCACAGCGTTTCTAATATTATACGCCTTGTCCGTGTTTTATGAACTTGCCTTCCGCGTTAAAAATAAACGTTTATTTTTTTCAAAGGGTTCAGGAATATTTTCACCGCCCTTTTCGTAATTGACAACATCCTCCCTTAGCCTATTCGTGATAAGACCTACCCCATTTGTCTAACCTCTTACTTCCAACTACTTGTCCCAACGAACCACCGAATCGATTAAAAAACCTCCTTAAAAGAAATTGTATTTATACAAAATAATAAAATGAAAAACCCATCTCTTTAGCTACCTTTTGAGTAATTTTTTAACGATTGTTACTCGTCCGAAGTGGCAAAACAGCCTCGTTATTTCTTGTATTCGTTCGATCGTAAAATACCGAATAAAATTGAAAACAGAACTTTCCAATTAACCTAATATATTATTAAAAATTAAAAATTAAAGAGAATTATTAAGCAGGGAAACATAAAGTACCTAACAAATTTTTGCGAAAGAAACTAAAACGATAAAAAACTAAGAGATCATCGGCACTGAGCGATTAAAATTTCAAGAGGAGAAGTATCCGGCGAAACCGTTGCGTGCCGCGTTTAACGTTTCCCTTTCAGTCTTTTTTCTCTTTTTTTTTTCGTATTCGCCAATCTTTACGCTTGCAACCGCAGCGAAACGCGTTTCGTCCGTCCGATAGAAATACGCTTCGTGTCGGTTGCGAGCTGGACGAAGAGCCGCGCGAGCGAGCGTACGATTTCGAGCGGAAACGCGGCTCGGACTTTCCACAAGATTTTCACTCGAGTGCGGCGTATCGATTGAAATAGTTGCAGGAAGCATGTTGCGTGTGCTTACCCTCAAAGACGGTAGAGGAATGCCGGTAAGCTAATTCCATCGACATGAATTCAAGCAGCATGCCACGTATTGGATTTTGCGTAACCGGTCGTTTACACGTTGCCGATACATTAACACGCTCCACATAATTTTTTGATAATTGTTCAACCGGCTCGAGGGGTTCTTTGATACCGCCGATTCTTTCCTCCATCGTCTTCTCTCCGATTTTATATTTACGCGCTCTCTATATATAACGATCTTCACGTATAAATATTTCCTTGATCGTTATCGTCGGTCGTCTTCGTCGTTGATCGTCGCATTGCATCCTTCTCAAGGTACGTACGGTGTGCTGTGTGTAATTACGCACGAGGAAAGAAACGACATTTTCCGCCTCGTTTCTTCGATATTTCCGGGGAAATCGCCGATCGTGCCTGCATACGTTCGGCGAAATTATTTTTTCAATGGGCAGGTTTCATTGCCGCCTCTCGTAACTGAGACGGAAGATAACAACCGCCACGACGAGCAACATTCGTTTGAAGATGTTGGAATAGAATTATTATCACGACCAGCATATCGTGTCCTCGTGTCCGCGGCCGATCGAGAGAACCTGCGGCAAATTCTAGGGAGGAAAGTTTACGATCGAGAGAAACCATTTGTAGGAAATATCGTTGGACTTGAAGGAACAGAATAAAATCCGCGTGGGGGCGGATATTCGAAAGGAAACTTCAGATAAGTCGGTGCACAGCGTACACGATGGATCGATCGAAGCGAAAGAAAGGAAAATCTACGAAACATCGAACGAAAACGTAACAAGATCAACACCGAGTTTATGTGTTTTTCACGGCCAAAGATAAAGATTCAGGAGGAAATTTCCATTCGTTGTACCTTCAGTTTTGTTCCACCTTATAACGCCGAAATTATATAAACGATTTTCTCAATTTTCCGACTCGATCAGTCTTCAAATAAGGAGAGACGAATGTATCCGATTCTGCGGAGAACGGTCGGTAAGTGGAAACAGAAGGAAGAGAAACAGACCCTTTGGAGCGAGAATTAATCACTGCCACGCGTATAAGGTATCAGAGAATATTGAAAGAAATTGCAAGAAAGTCGATCTACGAGCATCTCGACGTGTTCTCGTTGGAAAATGAGAAATCTGATTTTTTTAGCATTTGCGCGATATCCGTCGATAACTGAGAAGCTAAGAGATTCGCAGATTTCTTTGATTCGTCTATACACGGAATCGTAACGGAAACTGTATCGATTTGCGATCATCGTTTGCGATATCAATTGGCTACGATCAATTTCCGATATTAATTTTCCTCGGTGAAATCAGTTCTCGTCTGGAATTCGTTCGAACCGTGAAATATAAAACGAAACATCTCGAGTGATAGCGATTTCCGCGTCTCTTTTATTTGCAGTTCGCGTATTTGCATCGTTGCGGATGAAAAATTCAATCTTGGAAATATCCCAGTTACAAATTCTACGTATTGTTTGTATCGCGCGTTAGTTTCAGCACGTTGCATTCTCATATAATAATAATAATCAATGTCTACAAATGATTAAATCGAACATAGTACGCGCCTGGCAAATTCGAACATTGAAATTCAGCTCGTTCCGACCACCGTGATACGTTCCAGCGGAAATAAGCATTTTAATGGAATCAGTCGCGCGGAAATTCTGCACCTGCTCTATCAGCGTTTATTACGCGAAGAAATTTCGCGTTACGTGATTTTTTTACATTCCCATTACAAGCGATGATTTTGAATACGATTTCTCGATGCGAACGCGATTAAATTAAATTTACGTCTCGATGAAAACACGCGTGTTGAGAGATATTTATCACTCTGATCTTTTTCTTTTTTTAGTTTCCTTTTTTTTCTTTTTTTTTTCTTTTTTTTTTTCTTCGTTTTATCACAATAAAGCAAAACTATCTCGTTAATCGTATGTATAGTCAGGATACCAATACGTTTAATTTTAACATCTTCTGACAGGAAGTTGTGTAATTTAATCCGTAAATTAAATGATTATATCACGCTAATAAATCTCCGTTAAACAAGCTTTCGGTATCGATTTATTTTTCTTTGGTTTCGCTCTAGTTCTACGATACGCGTATGAAATTTGCTGTTCTAACAGAAAGTAAACTGAAAATATATACGTTAACGCCTCTGATGTTATCTAAGATACGCGTATGAATTTGTTAGAAAATATAATTCGTAAGTAAGACAAGAGACGCATAGCGGTGAAACGTGCTAATACGAAACTCGATATCGCGCGTCGTGGATTTACCAGCGGTTTGAACAAATATTCCATCGACATTTTACTGCTTCCGTATCTATTCCCTGTAACGCGATATTTTTCCCCCCTATACGAGCAGAAATTTCAATTTGAAATTTTCGAAATGTCCAATTTACTTCGTAGTTCGCAACTCGGCGTATATTACGCATCTCGTACGGAATTTCCGTAGATGGAAAAATTCACGGAATATCGCTGCACGATCTGTTTCGTTCGCTGTGATTAAAACTTCTCCAAATAGTCGATTCCACGTTGGAAATTCGAAGCGCGCTTCGCTGGTCGAACGAAATGTCGAAGCAATTGCGCGTACGACGAGGTTCTAACCAAATACGCGAAGTGGCAGCCAAAAGAAAGTTTAAACTTGCGTTTATACGGGTCGCCAGGCGCAAGTGGGACAAGCAACAACTTGGAAACGGCGAGAGATAAAAACGAATTTCGTTAGAGAAAATTACTCGCGTGAATGGGCGATAACTTTGTTTTTGGAAAGTGGCCAAACGAAAATTTTGCTCGCACGAACGTGGACGGTCGTTCGTACGCCACTTACTCGTCAAACGAAAAATATTCACGGCGATGCTCGTGACAAATTCTTTAATTCCACGATAACTCCTCTTTTTCGATTCTTTTTTTCTTTCCCTCTCGAAGAATGCACAAATAAACTGGCTTTTTGTTCGGGCGCGTCGCGAACAAACGAAATACCGTTTGTTTGTTTTAGGAAAATTTGCATTTGGAGGCGCCAGCTTCACACACGCGTGCTCGGTTATATCCGGTAAAGAAACGTTGAACGTTTCATACGACAAAGAACACGATTATACTGGAAAACCGGATGGTATGAATGGAAAAATAAATATTCTGCACGGCTTACGCTACGAGATATTGAGATATCTTCTCGCGCAGCGTATTTTCTTTCGCGTGCTTTGATACGTCTCGTTGAAAGAGGTCGAGCGTGTCCGCCATAGTCGAAGCATCGCGGTTACCTCCATGAACGTTTGCAAATCGGTCCAGGTAAACGACTCGGATACGAACGACCTACCAAGGTCGCGCGGCCAGGAATTCCTTTCGTTCTTAGTTGCCTCACCTGGTTGTCGCTATAGAGAGAGAGAGAGAGCAAGAGAGAATAGCAGCGAGTAAGAGAAAAGAGGACGAAGAGAGGTGGCGAAGAAGCTGGTTTAGTGGTCTAAAGTGTGCTCGATTCTCTCTGGTCCCTCTACGGTCCTCCAGTGACTCATCTGCTTTTTCGTGTCAACATTTATTGCATGCTTGTTACCAGCCTACCGACCTGCATCTCGCTTTAATTAGCTGCTTTAAGATTCGTTTCACGATTCCCGGCACGTTTTGTCATCGATAGGATATTTTTTTCCTCTTCTCTTTTTTTCCTGTTTTTCCTTTCTTTTTTTTTCTTTTTTTTTCTTTTTTTTTTTTTTTTTTTTTTTTTTTTTTTTTTTTTTTTTTTTTTTTTTTTTTTTTTTTTTTTTTTTTTTTTTTTTTTTTTTTTTTTTTTTTTTTTTTTTTTTTTTTTTTTTTTTTTTTTTTTTGTTACATAATTGTGGTTAGAGGTTTGAAAGAATTAACCCATCGGGGATCGAAGCAGCGAAATAACGCGTGAAACGAGAGCTTTAGCGTCGCGTATTGATTTTTAAAAATCAATCTAGCCGCGTCGTAATATTCCATTATACGTACAGCCGGTTATGAAATTTTGTATTTATAGGTATATTTATTTATTTATCGTTGCAATAGAACACGATCAATCGTATATAATTCGATAAAATAATATAAAACAAAAAGTGTTCTGCATCCAGTGTTTTACTCGTCAAACGAAAGAAACTTTTTACACGGCCTAATATATTTTTTATTTATTATAATCTTTGTCTCAGGATGGCCGACGATGGTTTCCGGTTTACGTCGTATTTCCCACTTATCGCTAACTTACGTACCGATATTCTTCGGCGTGGAAACGAATTCTTCGCGATTTTTGCGTAAACGTCGAAAGAACTTATTCGTACGTCTAATACGTACGAAACGTTGTAGAACTTCGCGTGTCAATAGCATGCGAGACAATGAGATCTCTGGAACGCCGCGGTGTTCAAATATGAAATGCGAGTCGCTGCAGATTCGCATGGCCGACGGAGATGTCCGCGGAGAGAAAAGCCTATTTTCCTTAACAACCGCTCGCGGTGCGCGGTTCTTACGAGTGGAGAGCAAGCTGAAAAAGCTTGTCTGGTTGCTCGCGGCCAGCCTCGTTGAATGAAACACCTTCTTTCTGCGGTTGAATCTCGCTCTGCCGTCCGCGTGGCCCATTACAACCGGAATGGAAGCTGCCGATGACGCGATTTAATTGCGATTTATTTCCGTGGGCGACGACGAAACGGATCGACATTTTCTAACCTTCGTTTATTTATTTATCACTTCTTTTTTTTTTTTTTTTTTTTTTTTTTTGTTCGTTTTTAGATGTATCGATATCTTGAAAATTTGATATCGATGTCACTTCGAAATGTGTTAGAAGCGACAGAAATCGTCGAGAGAGTTTGATCGTAAAAACCCTAAGACGCAAACAAATTTGTGGCTTCGGACTCTCGATACAATGGCGGGTATAATTTACGAGACGAAGAACGAATTACGCTGGCGTATTCTAAGATTTGCCTGACAAGGTGTAACAGTAGAAGGTTGCTAGAGTGTTTGTATTTCTAAAGGCTGGAAAGCCAGGCTGTTCCAGCTACCAGAAGTAATATATTTCTATAACGTGCTATAAACGACACGTCGAAGAACATAGTATGTTTCTGCTTATCCAGTGCGGATAATAGCCTGCCATTTATGGGATAATTAAGCAGCAGGCAGTAGTTGCTCTTACCGACTAAAGCGCGCGACAGGACGCTCAATAAGTTGAGAGATAATTTATCACACGAACGTAAATCATGCAGCCGAACATGGAGACGATGCCGGGTCAACTTGGGATACTCTCTTATGTTCACAATTGTACGTCATATCGTGTTATATTATGTATAATATACAGGGTGTCCTACCTAACTCTGTTTACCCTTAAGCAGTTAGCTGCCTTACCGCTTTTGCCACACATTTTAGGTACGCCCTTTACAAAATTTTCAAAGGTCGACTGGTTAATTAATCTCTCATCCGTAACGGTACAATTAAACGTTTCGGACAAATGTTACACCCTATAGACCCTTTGGTATATGCTGCGCTTTTATCCGATTGTTGCGAGGTCCTGAACGAAGGAACCTCGAGAGATCCCGAAGAGATTAAAACGACGTAGAAATTGCTCAAATAACTGGATACCTCCAGTATTTTATCGCGTGTTCTTGTAGCTGATACTCGGACGTTTTCGAAAAAGAATCGCGCCTTTTACGTTGTTCCTTTTGCACTACGACAGGGACGTTTGCACAGAGACGCGTCTCACAATGCTGACCACACCGATACGTGGCATCGGCGAGAGACTCGAGGTTGTAGTTTTTCCTAACGCGCGCAGAACAAACAGTCAGCCAGCTCCGAACGAAGTCATTTTCAGACGCTCCGTTTTTATCGCTTCGTCGAACTTTCAAATTTATATCTCGATAACAGACACGCGCGAGTTTGCAGTGTTTTTCGAGAACGCGGCCGACTGTCGGCGTGCGATGAAAAACGAAGGTTCGCGAGCAAGCGCCGTCGCAGGGAAAATTTCGGAAAAACGTTGGCTCACGCGTACGAACACGAGCGCGCCAGTAAACGAGGTTCATCGGCTGAGAGCAACGCGAAAACCTGTTCCATCGGCTTCGTCCCTACCATCCCGTTGGCGCGGCGAGAACGTAAGGGAGGTCAGTTCCGGAGGTGGGCCACGTTTACCAATTTCCCTGCGCCGGTAGCCGGCCTCCTCGCTTTTCGCAAGTTTCCTATCGGAGAGCGACGACGCGGCTCTTCGAGACGACACGCGATTTCCGTATCGTCGCTGCGCGATTGCACGTCGACTGTCTCATCGCGTTTAATTTGTTTGGCGATTAATAGAATTCGTCTTCCTTCCTTCGCGTTTCTCGTACAATTTTTATTCTCCCTCTCGTTGGCTTCAACACTGGAACTACCGCGTCAGTCAAAACGACTGGTTTTCTATCTTAAAATTCCCACTTCGCGTTACATCTTTTGCCCCCGCAATTACGTAACGACCTTTGCAGCGATGACCAAAGGACTAAAAATAACGAACTCTATTTTCATTTCTTTTTATCTGTCGCAAATCGAAGTAATTTCGCATCGTGGCTACTTACATCGATGCCATGCAACACGACCGACTGCTGCTCGTCAAAGCGTAAAAGATTCTCCTACGATCTGTTTACCGAATTATCCAGTTTCCTCGTTTTGTACAACTTGCCGCGCACGTTTATTTCAGTCCGCAATCACGCATGTTCGAGTATACTTGAAACTATACATTTTCAAACTCGATCTTCTCGGAAACGAAGCGTCGTACGAAAACATTTCATTCCGCGTTTCCTTCTTACTTTTTCATAAGCAGTCGCGTCGTATCCGGCTTGTGCCTGCTATTTGGCCGCATCCTGTATACGCGAGACGGCGCACGTCGCCTCGGATAATCGAGATTTTACATCGGAATCGTACGTATCGAGGCAAATATTTGCGAGCTCACAGCTTCGAACTTCCCTCCGCTGGAACGCCGACTCGAGAAACTACGAAACAGCCAGTCGGCGATAGATTTTCGGAAAGAGGTCGCGTATCGCTGTGGCGATAGCCACGAAAGTATAGACACAGGTGAATTCGCGTTTCAGCGTGCAACAGCTCGTTCGACGAGGCCAGGCACGCGAGATAATTTTGTGCGAGGGTCGCTTTCGTCCAACGTGCTCCTCGCGGACGAGGAAACTCGCGACTGGAGCAGACGCAGAGAACGACGACGCTCGACAGACGCGGCACAGTTTCCACGGTTCACAGCGAAATAACGCGAGATGCATGCGCTATTATCGCGCGTTTCGCGCCACTGGGAAATCCGTACGCGAGGCGTCGTTTTGTTTGCTGCACGCGTGCAACCAAAATTAGAAAACGCAATCGCGTTTGTCAGCCGTGTTTTAACGGGTTCGAGACGCCACAAAAAGAGAAACGCTCGCCATGGAAACGCCACGGTATTTAGTCCGCGATAAGAAGTTTTAATCCATTCATACCGCAACGTGGTTCAACGAGATCTGCTCTCTTCAATCTGCTTAAACGCTTAACTCGCCGACGTTGAATCGTCGTTGAACCAACTGCGCTACGTTTTTCCGCTTCTTCAAAAATCTTTTGTCTTTTATCTCCGCCCACGCGCTTCTTAGCGTTGTTTCAACCCTCTCTTATATCGTTACACGCGCACGACGTCGCACGTTATCGAATAAACGATGGTTTAAATGGTTGCTTAGAGAGAGAGAGAGAGAGAGTCGTTGGCTGTTTAACCTTACCAGGCCCGGTCAAACGACCGGTTTCAAAATTTCGTTGTAAGAATTTACGGAAAGTTGGACGAACAAAAGGAATAACGACGAACGTGCGGTTTTTCATAAAATTTTGAAACCGGTCGTTTGACCGGACCTGGTAAGGCCGGTGTTGTAGAGAGTTCGGGCGGAAAACGAAAGTAAATTACTTGTTACTCGGACCAGTGTAAATACGCTGTATTAAAATAACCAAGTTAATCGTTATTTACAAATAGAACGTTTCCATCCAAGAGAGATTGAATTAAATTAAATTTGTAATTTCTAATGACGTTTCGTATCCACGATGAATACGGCAAAATCCAGTTGACTCTCGGGCAACTCGTACGAAACGAAGCGAGTAGGTTTAGGAAATATAACCGTGCTAATTTCACGGTTTTACGACAAAATGAAACGGACGAGACGAGACCAAAATCTGTCTGTATACAGGGTGGTTGGTAACTGGTGGTACAAGCGGAAAGCGGGCGATTCCACGCGAAAAAAGAAGTGGAAAATATGGAATAAAAATTTGTCGTTCGAGGCTTTGTTTTCGAGAAAATCGACTTTGAATTTTCGCTCGTTACGCGTGCAATTTATCGCGTCTCGTTATAACGGATCTCACCGTGGATCGTCGTCTCGATCGACGTTATGTTGATAAACACTTCCAATGTGACCCAAGTGTTTTCCTACCTATTGACCTACTATCCGACTTTTTTATTCTATTTTTTTATTCTTATTTTTTTTTATTCTATATTTTCGACTTCTTTTTCCGCCTGTACCGCCAGTTACCAACCACCCTGTATAATCATTGCTATTAAATCCGAACGAGGAATAAAGTTTCGTTCGCAAGTAGAACAGAAGCTACGATTAAGTTATCTTTGGCATCGTTTAAACCACTTTTGTCCAAAGATAGACGATTTTCCCAACCCAGCAAACGTTTACTTTCAACTTTTCCAGACGTCTGCAAATTGGCGACCTTTGCCTTACGTGTGTCGCTGTTCTGTAAAATCGACGACACAACATACGCGCACGTATATCGACGAAAGTTTGCCGTAACAAGCGTTCAAATACCTTCGTGAATCACTGCGCGTTTAATGTTGAATTTCGTTGAATGACGTTTCGTACGAGCGTACGGATGCGGAAGCTGGCGGTACAGTCATCGAGTTTCCGTCGTTCTGTCTTCTGTTTTATTCAATTTGTTCACCGACTCTGCCTCGCTTACTGTACGCGTCGTCTGAACAATAGGCACGTTCATCGATCCGAACGTTTCCATTCCAACTTTCCTTATAGTTATAACTCGAGTGACGTCTTCGTTCGGCAAACAGCCGCTGTGTAAGATAACGGCGCGACCGAAGGAAAGTCCGCCGATTTAATTCTCAGCGTATCGACAGGTCCGTTAAGTCTCGGCTGAACAAATTCCATTATTAGCGACCGAGTTTTGCCAGGTGTTAATGCCACAAATTTCCTGCCGGCTCTCTTTTTTTTGCTTCTCCAGTCTCTACGCCAGGCTTCTCGGACTTTGGCGGTCTTTAGCAGCGCGTAATCACCGAGAGACCCTAAAACTATCACGTTGTGCGGAAAGTTTCTTTCGTTCTATAAGGAAACAATAGACGCACGAGATTTTTCCTTTCCTATTATTTCACTGAATCACGTATGATCCATGTTCTTCCGTTTCTATTGCTACAATCATAATATACATTAATATAATATATTAATATTATTAATTATAATATTAATAATAATAATAATATATCGATATTAATAATAATTATAAATATTAATATTGTAATACTTTATATGAATATTTAATATTATATATTAATATATAATAATATTAATTATTAATAATGTATATTATAATGTATATCACGTAATATATATTTGTGTCGGTTCAGTATATCCCGATTTTATCCACGGTTATCACGGTTTCGTTCAACTCGCGATTCAACTCCTCGTTTCTCTTCGAATCCAGAGATCGGCTTATGAACCGAAGTTACATTGCGTAAATTATCGCTTCGATACGTTTTAAGACGCCAGATGACTGGTGCCGCGTACGGGAAGCTGATTCGGTTCTTCCGCCGGAATTTTTGCCCCTGTTGGATCAGCCAGTTTGTTTCCAAAGATATTCTCGCGCAAATGCGTGTGCCAATCTATGCACGAAAATCCATTTGCTGGACATTTTCTCCATCTTGTGAAATGGTAATGCAGTAATACGCGTTCCGATGCAACGAAATTCTCGTTTCTTCTCAGCCTCGGTTAACTGCGCTCGACGTGTACACGCGTCGATTGAAAACACAATTTCGCTGCGGTCGTGGCATAATATCGGTCGCTCGGAGAGTTGGTGCCGATTTTTAAGCGATTCAACGAAACGATAAATTTTGCTCGCTACCTCACCATCGGCCAAATTGTTTTCGAGCGTATCGCGCTGAAAAAAGTTACCAGAAGTAGATACTTCGAATACGCTCGCGGATTTTTAATAGAATATTACACTCGTC
This sequence comes from Bombus confusus, assembly GCA_014737475.1. Taxonomy (NCBI): domain Eukaryota; kingdom Metazoa; phylum Arthropoda; class Insecta; order Hymenoptera; family Apidae; genus Bombus; species Bombus confusus. Next base: position 853,132 of record JACXIV010000083.1, read on the forward strand.
GAAGGCCGCTCGGAAGGTTCCTTCCTATTTTTAACTCTTTCGTCCACGTAAACAATCATTTTGAGAAGTTTCTCGCCGAAAAACCGCAGAGGTTCCGGAAGAATGGAATATTCCAGTTGTCTGAAAGATGGACAAAGTTGCGGCAGAGGACCGCACCAACGTAAGCTCGTGCAACGCAAACGTACGTCGAATCGAAACGTAAATCGGAACGAACTTCCCCACCGACCCTTTGCATCTGTTCGACCGCTTGAAAAATACGACTACCTGCGCTACCTGCTTGTCTACGATCCCCGGAGCGTTAATCAGCAGCCCGCGACAGACTTTGGAAACTAAATTCCGCGGGTTAACTGGCCAAACGCGTACGTCTGCATCCTGCCGTGCTGATACGAATCAGACGCAGCATCCTTCTGCCCGTGCCACACAACTTTCCGCCAACAGGACGCTGCAACACGCGTACGTTTGTCGTACGTCGCGTACCTAATTTCTGCGGCGCGTGCAATCGTTTCGCGTAGACCCGCTGATAGCGCGTTTCCAAGCCAAGTGCACGTACGAGGGACCGCGTGCGCGGCGATAATTAAACGTTGCACGTGTTGCCTCGTAACGCTGAATTGAATAACCAGCGACACGAGGTACGACGATAAATATCAGATAGCTTCGGATAAAGTCGACGCACAATGGCGAGCAGGAACGCGCGTATTTCACGAGTAACGAGCAAACCTCCCCTTCCCTTCTGCTTTTTCCCTACCTTTCGAGCCGCGCCAGTCGATCGCATCAGCGACGAGATACACCGGCCACGACGTATCGTCGAGCACGTTACGCTGACACGACACTTTGCTCGACGATTGTTTCTCGCGGAATTCGCGTTTTCCCAGGTTTCTCATCGGCGGCCAGACCTCTCGATTCCCGTCGCCTAGGCTAGATCTGCCAGCCGATGTCGACGGCGACGCGACGTCAGCAAGGAAAGTTCCATCTTGCTCGGTCTATTCAGAAGGACCGACGAGATTCGCGTGCAGTTGGAGCGACGTACGCGTATACAGGGTGGTTGGTAACTGGAGGTACAAGAAAGGGGGTGATTCTAGGCGAAAAAAAGAAGTGGAAAATATAGAATAAAAAAAATATGGAATAAAAAAGTCGGATAGTAAGTCAGTAGGTAGGAAAACACTTGGGTCACATTGGAAGCGTTTATCGACGTAACGTCGATCGAGACAACGATCCACGGCGAGATCCGTTACAACGAGAGGCGATAAAGTGCACGCGCACCGAGCGAAAATTCAAAGTGGATTTTCTCGAAAACAAAGCCTCGAACGACAAATTTTTATTCCATATTTTCCACTTCTTTTTTCGCCTAGAATCAGCCCCTTTCCGCTTGTACCACCAGTTACCAACCACCCTGTAGACGAAGTTAGCTGGCGATTTTCTTCTTAAACGTCGTATTTTTCTTGTTTGCTTTTCTCGGTTTTCGCGCTTGTCCTACGTCGTTGCCAACAAGCAATCAATTTGCTCGGAAGACTTTGCGGACGAACTCGGGAGGGTACGTCTTTCATCAGCTTGTTTTTTTTTTTTTTTTTTTTTTTTTGGATATCGAACCGGTAAAGGTCGGTTGGAATTGGTATAGTTGTTCCAGATTGTTCGATAGGTGGCAATAATCTTGGAAAACGACAACCATCGCGACGACCATAATGTAACGTCACCCGAAAGACAGTGCGACAGGCGCTGACCTCTCCTATCTCGAACAATCAACCCAAGGAGGTGTCGTAAATCTATCCATTGGCAAATTAGGACCTAATAGTGGCCCTTAAAACACTTCCCTGGGCTCATTGTTCGTTCCTGACATTTCGTTCCTACATTTAGTAGGAGACTTCCTCCACCTATCCTCGAATAGGAATCGTTTTAAACCAATCGGTATCTTAAGAGATTAACTTTAACCCCTCTTGGCCTAAGGAACAGCACAATCGACGAATCCGCTTTCCCCGTACACGAGACAAACCCCGTACGAACACGGAGTGGGAAAGTCGGTCTTGTCCCCAGCGACAAAATTGTGCTATGTTGAAAATAAAGTCTATTGAAAGGAGATTAGTTCTTTCCTCTTTCTAAAGCCACATATTTTACGTGACAATAACGTCGGGACGTGGCTCGAGTCTCTGTACGAACCTTACCAGGCCCCGTCAGACGAGCGGTTTCAAAATTTGATTAAAATCGTACACCCGTTGTTGTTTCCTTCGTTCGTCCAACTTTATGTAAATTCTTCTCTCAACGAAAATTGACAAACCGATTAATCAGTTAATCCAAGAATTTACATAAAGTTGGACGAACGAGAGCAGCAACGACGAGTGTGCAATTTTGAATTCAATTTTGAAACCGGGCGTTTGACCGAGCCTGGAAGCGTAACTCGGGCTGGCAAGCGCTTTCGAAACGTTACAGAAACACGAAAACGCCCCAATTTCGTATTTTTTCGCCACGAAAACTCCCGGACTGGAGAAAGTTGTACAAAGCGGCGAAAAATATTTCGAACGTCGATTTACCATACGATCGATCGTGTACGGACGGAAGAAAATTAAAAAGAAAAAAAAAAAAAGACGAACTTCTGCGTACACTCGAGATTAATTAATATTTACGTTAACCTTAACAAATAGAATGGAAACCTGGAAGGGTCTATAGCAGTACATTTTGGTCAAGGTCGAATTGGCTGCAAAGTATGCTTCTAGAATCCCTATCGATCGTTTTAAAGCACAGGTTGCAGATGTTTCATCGCGAAGCGACGCAACGTCGAGCGCAAGAAACGCGTTTAAGGCGTTCTCAAATTTGCAATTTGCGAAAATATTATATATATATGTTGCAAAAATATGTTAAACGTTCTTTGGAATTTTCTAATCCGTGGATTCCATTCAATTTACTAATTTTCTATCATCGACTATACGTCCGAACGATGTAGTACTGCGTTTAGCCGGTTAGCTGCTTTCGACGAGTATACTCGTCACGAAGAAATGGCGACATTTCGCGTTACCGCGAGCTCTGTCGGTAATAAAATGTAAAAACGAAACGGTCGTTTCGTTGCAATTTAATTCTACGTCGTAAGAGCCACGCGTACTCTATGCTCGACGAGTATACTCGTCGTCGCGTACCTTTTGCCACACACTTTAGGTGCGCGCTTTTCAAAATTCTCAAACAGGTCGCAACAGCTAACTGCTCAGACAGTTCAGCATGGTAGAACTGAGAATAAAAGGTTTGGCACTACTATCGTTTTCGCCAACTACGTCCAAGCTGCTCGTAAATACAATCTCAGGTTTCTTACTAAAAGTTTCGAGAAAAGGTTATTGCGACACTCGGCTACCCGACGACCAGTCATATACAACCGATCGGTTGATATTGCGAACCTTTTGAACGCTATTCACGTTCAAGGTGGAGGATTATGAAGGATGTAGAGAAACGTTCTGTTCATTGTATTTATTTTCACCGAATATAACAGCACGAGGACAATTATCACGTAAAGACCGTTTCAATACTGTTATATAGCCCACTCGAGCTTTACGATGTAGACTTATTGAATACTTTGAAAGAACCGCCCTTTCGGTGCTGTCGCAGAGTAAAGTTCGTGATGGGTGTGGCTGAAGTCCAGTCATAGCTGTTAAAACCCGCGTTGCCGAGTTTTCTCACAGTACACTGTAATTCAAATAACTACTTTGATTTTAATTATATTTCTGCCTGGTCACAAGCAGCTTAACTGTACAACAGAGCCAATGTTTATAAATGGGTCCGCAATAGGGGGGTGCGTAGACCTTCGATGGTCGTCCTGCCCAAAGACGCGTCTGATTCAGGTAAAGATTCGCTGAAAGTAACCGGCGGCCACCTCGAATCCCGAACAAAGGTTAATCTCGTATTTTATTTATTTATCAGGCAGTTGGTAAATAGTTGATCCTCAAAGTGCTGAACACTGTCCCCATCAAAGACATCTTCTTATCGTCAGGCGGTAATTAAGAAATCGTACGACTGTACCAGCGAGTTAATTTACTGTTTAACATGGTGCCATCAGTCGGTCAACGATCGACGCGTCGTTCGCGGCTTTTGTCGCACCACGATCCAATTAAAATAGGTAATTGAAGACTTAAACGCGGCTTTCTTGCGTTAATTAATGTCAGCCAGGAAGTCGTTGAATTAATTAACACGATTGTCTCCCCTCTGGAACGCGCGACTGTTTCGGTTATAACGGCCAAGTCGATGTAACGCGGAGCAGCTCGAACGACAGATATTATTCGAGATCTAGCCACGTTTTCGCGCCTCGAATGCGTTATTTGTATCGAAAGCGAACGATCTGCCGGAAATGGCACGAATACAGAGATAAGTGTACTTGGAATTTTACATTGCCTTTAATCGAGGGGAAAAAATAGGTTGAAATTAGAAATTTAGAAATTATAAACGAAACATTTACAAGGCGCGATTCGCAAAGTTTAGCAATTCTAAGTAACTCGTAGCTTCTCGCTTTCTGATTGCTCGCTCATCGTGTCATTTTCTGAAGTCAGGTTAAATACCGAAAATGGATCAATTTTGAAACGTTTAGACGCAGAATGTTTCACGAGCAAAATTGCAGAACGTTTTCTACGATTGTAGAGCAGAATATAGGATGAATAATAAGAGAACGTCGTAAGAACGATGTGTAAATTCCGTTTACCTTCCCATTTTCTTCCTGTTTTGATAATAATATGCGCGTAAAATTTACTCGCGCGCTGTAAAGTATATCTTCGTCGGAAAAGTCCGCAATTTGCAATTTTCCAAATGCCAACCGGCCATCGAATTTTATTTTATTCGCTGTCTATCGTCCGATAAATAATCGAACCGAATTATAATGCAATTTTCAATAGGAATAATAGTTCGTAGTTCGAGAACTGTTAATAGTATGAGTAAATCAAAGTGCCTTCCTCTGTCGCAGTTATAACGCGGCACCAAACGTTCTAATCCAAGTTAAACACCTGCCTGCAATTTCTATTTCAAAAAAAATCACATCTCACGATGTCACTGGTTAAACAGAGAGATAGACAAGCTCGTGTACAGAAACGAGATTTCAATTTCAGATACTCCGCCGAGCGAGGCGTTCGCCTCTGAGATTCATCGCGTTCCCATACATTCGCGTATGAAATCCAGGGTTTAATTGCCATCTTCTTCTCTTCTCTCTTTTTTTTTTGCTTCCTTTTTTTGCCTTTTTTTTTTTTTATTCGTTCGAAGCTTCTCTCGTACGCTGCTATCATCGGGATCGATAAGGATTGCACGAGCGCGCGCCTCTACCGTAGCGATGGAATCGAGTTCAATATGTATACACTAGAACGCGTCTTATTTATTCTCGATGAAAATTCTTTCCAAGGTTTTGGCTTTCAGGGTCAATTAACGAAAGAACGAGCTGTGAAAAAATACCAGCTCCATTGGATAAGGGAAAACTCCACTAACGAACACAATGTTTTCGTACAACGAATAATGTCCTTCAAACAGGATGCTCTTCAGGGACGACAATCAAACGTTGTTACACGTTGTTTTCAGCTTTTATCGATGGAGAAAAAAGAACGACTAGCACGCGTTTTAGTTTTCGAGATTAGAAAAGTAAATTTACCATTTTTTGTAGGTTTCTTTTTCTTTCTCTCGCTTTTCTTTCTTTCGTTTCTCGAAGAAGAAGAAAAACCTCTTCCTCTTGTGGCGGACGAAGTAAAATTCGCGAAATTGCAACGAAAAGGTACTTTACGATCGCTCGTATTAAACATACGCGTAAAGGAGGTATTTTTCGGTAAAAATTGTTATTTTTCCACCTCCTTGCGAACGAAAAATTCTTGCCGCGCGTCTAGGAACGTCTCTCGAGGAACGAACAACATTCTTTTATTAGCATTCATCCGAAACGCGACAGGAAAGTGGAAGAAAAAATTTCTCGAGACTGTAATTTAAGCCTTCCGCGCGGAAGGTCGAAATATTCGTTCGAGTCCGAGCACGTTGCAGTGTGTCTGTCTGTTCGGCCACCTGGTCGTCTTTTTCGTTATCTGGGATACCGATCGTGGCCAGAAATCCGATGACTTTTATCGACGATATTATCGAAAGTTTGGAAAATAATATCATCGGATGGTAAGTTCGGCAACCGCGCCATGGCATTTTTCAAATCCGCGAATAAAAGAAATACGCGAGCAACAGGAGCTCTCGTAGGCTATACTTTGGAAACGCGGTTTACGGCGATCGATTCAGCCGTAGAAATCGATGCGTTCTCGGTGAGCTTTGGCCGAAACGATGCGCGCAGTGCGGTTACCGCTTTAAGCGTGATCGTTTCGACGACAAGGAAGATCGTGAATTCGAAAGAGACGCGAAACCGCGCGAGAAAGCGGCCAGGCGAATCTCGCGGGCAAATTACAGGCAAGAAAAGCGAACGATAAGCGCGAGACGTGGAAAAAGTTTCGCGATCGACGACGATCGCCACGATCGGACGATAAAGTAGGGTGCAATCTTTTTTCAAGAGCGCGATGAAAATCTGTAATTACCATCTCGAGACCGGTGGCGTATTCGAGTACAGAGCCGCGTTCTTTGGATCCTACGGCATCGACAAGCGGAAAAGGAAAAACGAAGTAGGATTCGTATCGAATCCGCCGACCTTCGTTCGCCAAAGCTAAATTACTTGTACGCGTACGTGTTTGAGTTTCCCGTGTTGGAAGAGTCGCGAGCGCCGCTGTATTCGCAACCTGCTTCGTTGCATCGCCGACTATCTTTCTCTGCCCTTTCCACGGCTCTGCTTGTTCGCGCTCGGGTTTATTGAAAATGGTGAAAGCGCGGCGCGAAACGTAAAAATCGCTCGATAAGAAGCGCGTGGAACGAAGATAGGCGAATCTTCTGCTCGACGGAGCGTGAGCCGATAAAATGTATCGTCGCTGTGCTCCGCGCGCACGGCAATTCCTTTTTCTCGTCGTCGTCGTTGTTGCTTTTGCTCTTCGCGGCGCGGCGGCCTTTCGCGGCGTCCTCGATGCTACGTACTCGACCTCGCCGATATCCTCGCCAGCTGCTTACAAGCACCGCCAGAGGATCCCCGTGCAATTTCCTGATCGAACCGGCGGAACTGTTTGTTGCCTGCCGGGCGAATTTTTATTCCGATCCTCCGTGTAACTGGACGTGAAATCAGACTCGCGCGCATAGCTCCGTGTGTATTTTGCGAGAGTCACTTGGCGTTGTGTGCTGCGCAGTCTGAGTCGACGGCGGCGTTCGGACGGAATTTCTGATCGCTCGACTCCGCTGCAGATATGTCGACTTAAAAATAACTAATAAACTTAAAAATATTTAATAAACTTAAAAATAATAAACCTAAGTAAAAAATATACACCTGGCTACGTTTGTATCGGAGTACGAGATGCACAGGTGAAAAACGTCGCTGTAATACGCAACAGCTACCTTCTCCATGGAATCTCGCGCTGAACCGGATTGTAAATATTGAATTTCGCTGTTCTCTGTATTGCAGAGGAAATTCATACTTTATGATATACGTTTCAGCGTACACGATAAATATTCTTTCTCTTTACCTTGCTTTCTATCTCTATTGTTTCTTTCCTTCGTTTGCCTTTACCGTTAGCGTAGTCTTTACTATATATAATATGTGTATATATATATATATATATATATATATAAATATATCGTGCAATAAATATTAGCCGTCTAGTTGTACACGCGCATACAGAGTCCGGCCCAATAACACGCGGAAGCGGGCACGACGTGATTCCTTATGGGAAAGTAAGAAAATAAAGTAGAATGAAATTTTCTCGTTTTCGAAACGGACAAGAAAACTCGCTGAAAAAATATTCCTCGAGCGCGAAGTCGAAGTAGCACGGAGCAAAGGAGATTGGCATAAGGAGCTCGGCTATGCCATTATTACGGTGTACAAAGAAGGTATTTCGTTAAGAGAAATCGCGAGAAAATTGGGTATTTCGTACAATGGAGAGCGCTTGACGATGAAACGTTTTCGAGCCATCGTTCGCACGAGCCGTCACAGCGTTCGACCGAAATAAAACGAACGACTCGCGATATTGCAAATTACGAGCTGGAAATTGAAACAGAAGTCAATAACGATAAGACGTCAGATAATTTGGTATCGGTGACTGCAGTAAAAAAAAAAAAAAAAAAAAAAGAAAGAAAGAAAAAGAAAGAGCCCGTGCCGCTATTTGTTCTCGATGGTGCAACGATAATACGCATAGAAATCACATTTGCGGGTAAAATTTTCGAACGCGTAAAGATGAATTTTATTCGAGAGTAACGAAGATTAATTCGACCGAGATTCTATTCGCGTTTACAACGTGCGAATGAGCGTCGGTTACAATCGTCCGATTTTAACATCCAAAATAACGGTACTTTTAAACGTTTCTCGCGGAAGATTCATCGATTGAAACAGAATTTTTTATTTAAATGCAAGCTAGTTGCCGATAAATCCATAAATGAACAAATAAAAATGAAACGATTACGAAGATAGTAATATTTCATTGTTCCGAATCACCATCATCGCGAATGATTAAGATCTTCTTCGGCTACTTAGAAAAACTTTACGATTAATTGTCTCACACGTTGCCGATGAACGTGCACTAATTATCGGTAATGCGAACGACGATCGACGGTAGCCGAATGTAACCGAAAAAGATTTTTGCAGCCGATAATGGTTATCGGTAAACAAGATAAAATTTGCTCCTTCGATAATGGTTACTGGTAGCCAAAAAAAAAGAACAAAAGAATCCTGGTCATTTATATCGGTTATCGGTAAGGAAAATTAAATTCCCTCATCGATAACGATTACCGATAATAAACAAAATCTTGATCACTCGCAATCGTTATTCCCAATCAAAGTGTTCCGATTAAAGATATTAACTCTTACGCCACAACTTTTAAAGTTTCTCTTACTATATCGTTGTTATTATAACAGATACGATCTTACAAGGTCCGATTCAAATAAAACGTTGGTTAACCGCTCGATACGTCAGACGTTGCTCGGTGTGGATAATTCGCGAAAACATTGGACAGATATTTTTTAATTCGTTTAATCAGCGAATGGTAACAATTGTCTTATTTGTCGCGATCAAGCCGTTATCTACGCGCGACCTGCGTTATCGCGTATGCGCATATAATTAAGATAAAGCAGACCAACGAACAAAATAGTATCGTCCGATGATACTCCATCTTCTTCTGCCACCGATCGATGATGCAAATTCGTTTAACTGCATTCCGCTACGGCTGTAGCAATAATTCTCTCTTCATATATAAATTCTCTCTTGATAAATAGAAAACACGCGCGCTTAATGCACCATCGAAATTCAAACGGTATTCGGCTCTCCTGTCGCATTTGCCGCGAGTTAAACGTTAAATCGCTTAGTGTTACGTGGTCGTACTTGATTGAAAAGATTCAAGGCCAACGGTGTCGGTCTTAGTTAATTGACTTTTAACGTAACACGTCGACACAATGGAAACGAGCAGTGCATAACCCTGTTTCCATTGTTCGATGATTATAAAGGAGAAGCGCGTGTCTCCTTTCACTCGACCGCACGATCCATATCGCGCAATAAGAAGAATTCCGAGTCGAACGAAGTTTACCTAATTTTTTACGTAACTACTGTTGCAGACGCTGGACTTCGACAGAGATGGTCTGACGAAGCTGAAGAAAGCGATCAAAGCCATCCACAACTCCGGAAACGGTGAGTGCGGAAACGATTCTTTGGAAATTTGCAAATTGAAGAGGCTGTCGCAACAAATGTCTTATTTATTTATTTATTTATTTATTTATTTATTTATTTATTTCTTGGCTTCGCGGCCCAGAAGAAGGATTTGGCTTAAGTATCCCGATTTGCTTGCTATCGTTAACATAGATAAAATGCATAAGCCCGATAGAAACGAGGCTGCTTGTTCTCTTGAACTAAAATCCTCGAATTCAAATCGCTCGGCTGCAGATCGCCGAAGGTTGGTAGATTTTTGCGTAACGTAGGCCAATTAACGCGCGATAAATAATAAGCGACGCGAAGAGAGGTATACGCACGAGGAGAAACGTTTACGTATGTGTATAAAACACGCGGACGCAGTTGTTAATTATTTACGTCCACGGTTCGTTTGAAAACGCGTTAGAAATCGACGGCTGCAGCGTCAAAACGAAAGGAGATATGCAAATCGACGTGTAACAATTTGTCACGTCAAATGCGATACAGTTTGACGCAACTCGCAAACAGAATAATTATACGTACAAATGCGTATTCCCTTTGTCGAGGATCTCGTGATTCCAGCGCGTTCTGCAACCGAAGCGAACAGTCTGCGTTTGATTACCAGCTGGCACCAAACGTAGTAATTATAAACTTATTAACACGCGTGTTGTACAATCAAAAACGTACAACGATAACGAGCGCTGTCACGAATTTAACGTCGGTGTCGGCGAGAATATCGCTGCCGAATGAAACTCGCGTCGAAGCTTAGTTGGTTAAAATTAATAGAATTTTAACCGGAGACGTAGAGAACATGGGGCGAAAAATTGGCGGGAAATTTTAGGAGCGGACAATAGTATTCGTGCTTCGAATTCTCCACTGCGACTTTTCTCTCCTTTTTTCTTCCTCCTTTCATTTCACTCGAAGCTACAGCCTGGCCTAGTCGGCGAAATTACCTTCAACACAGCGGCGAAGGCGTTTTAATGAATACTCGTGCACAGGGATACGCCAACAATTAGAGATCGCTGTTGCGTGACAAATCTAATTACATATTTATATTCGACAGATCGCGCGATCTCGCTGCTCGTCTCAAAAAAAAAAAAATTCAGCCGAAGCTCCTTGCTTAAAAATAGCCTGAGCTTCAGTTAAAATTCGCATAACGCGTACACTCGCGCACGCCTACCTAATTAATTCGATCTGCGATTAATTGCACAGCGGCGAAGAAATCGCGAAGATCTCGAGAATTATGGTAATGTCGTGCGTTGCACGAAGAAAGAGGAACACGGCTTACGAAATTTCGATACTCGCAGATTGGAACGGCGTATTAACGTGCAAGAAGATGATGCAGTTCACGGATAACGAACGATGTTTCGTGACAGATTCGCGTTATAGTGACACGTTCGAGCCTCTTTTCTTCCTTTTTCCCTTTTTCTCTTTTCTCGCTTTCTTCTTTCTCCTTTTTTTTTTTTTTTTTTTTTTTTTCTAGCCCCTGTTGTTAGCCTCGCGCGTTTCGTGTTACGGCTGCTTGCACAATTAAGCTGCAAAACCGATCGTCGCGTCCGCGATAATTATAGCGTGGCTGTTTACGCGACTATAGCCACGCTGCGATGAAAATACGAAAACATACGCGGAATATGAGAATATGGAAAGCGAGAACTCGTCTAGGATCGTCGAATCGAAGGAGCTGACAACGAAGCAAGTTGTCCGAGCAAATCGCAGAGATCAGATTTTCAAACGTTGAACGTTAGCGAGTCGAAGTCTCACGCGACAGAATCAAAGTCTAAGCGATCGATGGTAGATCAACTTTCTCGTTAACGTTGTACCAACGTAATAAAGAAAGTTACGGTAATAAGGTGACCGAGAAACAAGGAAGCGGATAACGCGAAGAAGCAAAGGGTGGAAAATCAGACGATAGAAAATCATCGGAAAAAATCAAAATCAATCGGAGGTGGATAGCGACGAAAGAGCGATTCATCTTCTTCGTATGATTCTTGTGTTACAGCTCACGTGGACAACGAGGTGTACCTTGGAAGGGCGCTGGAAAGGCTCGGCGATGCAGCCTTGAAAGAACAGGAACCGGATATCGGCGCTGCTTTCTTAAAGTTCGCCGTCGTCACGAAGGAACTGAGCGCTCTCATGAAAACTCTGGTTTGTGGCAACATCTTCGCACGCGGTTCCACCACGATCCCACCAAATATACGTTTACGTTGCTTTAAACCCTTTGCGGACGAGTGTCAACAAATAGCCGCGCAAGTCTTTGCCGTTGCGGACGCGTGTCTGCATAACGGTCGGCCGAATCTGTTCACAGCTTTTTTTTTTATTTTATTTAGAGAAAATTACAATCAATTCTAAAAAAGAATTTTTGGTAAGTTTTTCTGGCGTGTTACAATGTCGTGAGTATAAAGAGTCACTTTAGATATTTTTTTTTATTTTATTTTATTTAGAGAAATTACAATCAATTCTAAAAAAGAATTTTTGGTAAGTTTTTCTGGCGTGTTACAAAGTTATGAGTATAAAGAGTCACCTTAGATATTTTTCTTTTTTTATTTTATTTAGAGAAATTACAATCAATTCTAAAAAAAAATAGAAGTTTTAGTAAGTTTTTCTGGCGTGTTACAATGTCATGAGTATAAAGAGTCACTTTAGATATTTTTCTTTTTTTTATTTTATTTAGAGAAATTACAATCAATTCTAAAAGAATTTTTAGTAAGTTTTTCTGGCGTGTTACAATGTCATGAGTATAAAGAGTCACCTTAGATATTTTTCTTTTTTTTATTTTATTTAGAGAAAATTACTATCAATTCTAAAAAAGAATTTTTAGTAAGTTTTTCTGGCGTGTTACAATGTCATGAGTATAAAGAGTCACCTTAGATATTTTTCTTTTTATTTAGAGAAATTACAATCAATTCTAAAAAAAAAAAGAAGTTTTAGTAAGTTTTTCTGGCGTGTTACAATGTCATGAGTATAAAGGGTCACTTTAGATATTTTTCTTTTTTTATTTTATTTAGAGAAATTACAATCAATTCTAAAAAAGAATTTTTAGTAAGTTTTTCTGGCGTGTTACAATGTCACGAGTATAGAGAGTTTATTGGATGTTTGATTCTAATTGAATCTAGTGCTTAAATCCAAGGGATAGTGTTTTTTTTAGCCTGCGGATCTGATCCGTCGTGTCGAGTAATCGACTGACTAGAGGGTTTAGGTGGTTGTTAACTCTTGTGCTATATCTATTACTGAATTTGGATATCTCTTCTTTGACTGTGGGTATCTCGAGGTCGCGATTTATCGTTTCGTTGGTAACGTACCAGGGTGCGTCTGATAAGGTTCTTAGGCCTGTTCACAGTTGCGGACACTTATTTTCAAGTGGCTGGCGTACGTCTATTCTTCTGAGCGATAATCTTATGCGTATTTACGTATAGTAAACTAAATAGTATTATGTTTTTGACGAAAGAAAATTATAGATCTTCGGAAATTTTATCTTCCGTTGAACGTAAACTCGCGATGTGAGATGATTGTCGAGTCAGAACGAATTTCAGTCTTTCATTAGCGGACGAATCAGCAAGATTTTCATATAATTTATATATTTTTTATACTAACTTATACACGATGTCTAAAAGATACAGAATTCACATTTTCGATAGTGATAGTCACGATGACGAATATTATTTTGAATCTGACAAGATAGACGACGACAGTGCTTCAGACAGTGGAAGCGAACTCAGTTCAACAAGGAATCGGCTCAGACGTTTCAATATTTCCAGTGATAGTGACAGTGATGATGAACTAACTATTGATGAAAATAATACAACCCTCGACAATGAATAACGCAAACGTTCAACGCGTATATTTTCTCAACTGCACGCGCCAATACCTCGTCCGCAAAGGGTTAAGCCTTTCTTTGCTACGACTATAGTAGCTCTCCATAAAACGCCGCGTATTGTACATTCTCGAGTCTTTTATTAGCAATCAAAATGGCGTGACAAGAGGCAGTTATGAATACCCTGTTTTGAGGAAAAGTTTTTCTTCGAAAAACACCGTCGAAGCAGCTGCTCGACTCTTTCAGCTCGGCTCTGCCGCACCGGAGAATCCGCCCGTAGCGAAACGGTTAACGATGAATATCTTACCAACGACTAAATATATTCTAATATTTCGATACGTTACAACTTCCATTAACGGAGAACACGGTTCTACCGTTTCAGTCGTCCTAACACCAACGCGCTCCGTTTTTAATCGGCTCTGTTACGTCGTCATCGTGTCTGCAGACCGATGAAACTTCCTTTCATCGAGTTTTGCGCCGAAGCCGGGATTCTCGGTTTTACATTCCTCGGTGTCTAAATATCGGACGAACATATAATATTGAAAATTGTAACATATAATGTTGAATATTGTTGTCTGAAAAGTGTCTTTCCTTCGCAGACACGTGTTTTACAACAATGCATCTCTATACAAACGTGAAACCTAATCTATCAGACGTTGTGATCTTTATCTGGATAGAAGAAAACGAATCAGACGTAATTCGATGAAATAATAGAAAACGACAAATCTTGTGCATCCATTTTTTCCTCATGAAACGAAAGAAACTTTTCGGACGACCTAATATATATGATATACACGTTCGGACGCTGAATATTCTGAATTCTTCGAGTACCTTCAAGATATTTAACACGTCAGGTTGCGAGAGAAGTAGTCAGTTGCTCGTCAATTGCTCAACTTTCCCACCATGTCGATTTTCATCCGAAGAAATCAGGTTTCTCAAATCAAACTGTCTCGCCGGTCCGCCCCCTAATACGCAGCTCACGTTCTTCTCGCGTTCGTCGTCTGCAAAATCTCTACCAGAAACTCTAGAAAAACGTAGCGCATCCTCGACCGGTTAGACCGCCGAAAATCGCGCGTTAGAGGTCCGTTGATTCTTCTTGAAGGCGATGCTCGATTAAAAATTACGTTCGATGGAAGACCAGAGCGGCTCCTTTCGATAGAGGAGAGAGCAAGTTATTCCCATCAGACTTGGAATTCGTCGCGCTAAGCTGAACACGCTCTCGTCCCGTGACTAAAATTGAGCCAAATAAGTGCAATCACTGCGACCGTGTTCCGTCTGTGCGCACGATCTTCTCGAGCGTGGTGTAGCGTTTGCCAATGCGAGATTAAATTTGCTCTTTCAGACGAGATTCAGACGCGACTAGACCATGAAAGGCATCGCGGCAACCTCTGTTTTCTCAAAATTGACGTTAGTTTGTCGTATCGCCGACTACGATATCACGTACTACCGTATCATCACGTTGATTCCAGGTGGCGTTTATTCATTTATTTATTCAACCTGTTACCCGATTATCGCCTAAGTTCGTAGCTGCAGTCTTGTTCTGTTTTACACCTCGCCTTCTCTTCTCTTTCTTCTTCCTTTATCTTTTTTTTTTTTTTTTTTTTTTTTATGTATACTCTCGTCACGATTCATCGCCAGATGAATCGACGACAACGAGAACGAAACGAGTAACAAGGATAACGCTCCGTTAACGCGGAATCTCGTTGAACAGATGCAGAACATCAATAACATCGTGATGTTTCCCCTGGACTCGGTGCTGAAGGGTGATCTGCGAGGCGTGAAAGGCGACTTGAAAAGGCCGTTCGAAAAGGCGTGGAAAGATTACGAGGCTAAGTACGCGAAAATCGAGAAGGAGAAGAAGCAGCACGCGAAAGAGGCTGGCCTCATTCGAACGGAAGTGACGCCGGCCGAGATCGCCGACGAGATGGAGAAGGAAAGAAGGTTGTTTCAATTGCAAATGTGCGAGGTGAGGCCGCCGAAACAGATCTGCAACGACCGACTGTAATACATCGCCGTCGTATACTTATTGCGCGACGATCGCTGTTATTTTCTGGTCTGCGGAACAAAGCGAAACTTTGGACGCGAGGAGCACGCGACAAGATTTCGTTGTCGAACCTTCGACATCGAATTTTCCACTTTGCAGACAAATCATTTTTCAAACGTTCGAACGAATAGTTTCATACGATCAGTAATGACACGTCCTCGATCTTTCCTACAATTTCGAATTTCCAGCTTGTCGAATCGAATTAGTTTGCTGTCCTGGGAAAAACTTTTTTTCGATCGGAGACGTTCCTGCGAACGAGGTCTCGCGGACGAACAGAAATTAATTCGATGAGTCACGATCGCAGATTGACGCGAACCTGGAAATTTCCAAGTAGATCACCGCCTTGTTGTTCGCATGTTGCGTTGATTATGCACGCAAGGGCAAGCTGCAGATTAATTGTTCGGAAAACAAAGACAGAACGCGAAATTATTTTTAGCTGGTAAGCGCGCGTCCTCGCGTAAATTATAGTTTACTCTACCGAGCGGTCGTCGACGAATTCTTTTGCATCAATTTCCGATGAATTATTCTCGGATTAAAAAATGGGGGGGGGGGGGAAAAAGAGAAATCGTAATACGTAGGTAATGAGGGAACGAGCAAAGTAATTTCTGTTTATCGATCTCGAGATATCGGCGAAGGAAGTAGCAACGTGAGATTCTGAAAATTAATATGCACATGGTATTACGCTCTTACATACGTTGTGCGTCTCTGTTTCGCAGTACCTTATAAAAGTGAACGAGATCAAAACGAAGAAAGGAATCGAACTGCTCCAGCATCTAGTCGAATATTACCATGCACAAACGAAGTAAGTGCGGCAACAAATCTCTCATTCTCAACGATAGCTTTCGTTCTCTATGAGAAGCTGCACAACTATCTAAATTTTATTCCATGATGCAAGAACGTCTCTTCTGAAACGTTCTTTAACGCTAAACCTACCTACCTAATTTCTACACAAATTTGACCATGTTTCATAAAACATGCGTACAGTATATTCTTCTATTTCTAGTTTGCTTTTTTAAGCAAGTGTACAATATGATATAAGCATACAAAAAGTGTCGGTAGGTTTAGTGTTAAATACCCTTCTCTTTGTCTTTTAAAATCAATTAAAACTTCCTAAAAAGAGAGACTAGATAGCCCGTTACGTTTTGCATCGTTTCTGCGCTCTGCAGTTACTTTCAAGACGGCCTAAAAACCATCGAACACTTTGGCTCGTACGTGGCGGACCTGAGCGTGAAACTACAAAAGATCAGGCAGACACAAGACGAGGAGAGAAGGCGGCTAACAGAACTGAGGAATCTCCTTAGAAGCTCAGGCTGCGACAAAGAGGTAAATTGGCCAATTTCCGTGCGATATTCGCATATCCTGTTGGCTCGTTGGCATAGCAATTTATTTAACCATTTAAAGTATCGTATTAACGTTTGTCATATATTGTTATGGGATTTCCAGTTGAACGTAAACGCGAATGCAGGATATTCGCTCCACCAGCTACAAGGAGACAAGCAACACGGCGTTACCAGGTCCGGGCATCTTCTGAAGAAAAGCGAAGGAAAAATGAGGAGAGTGTGGCAAAAGAGACGTTGCGCGGTTCAAGCCGAAGGCTATCTAGATATCTGTCACGCGGACGAGAATAAACCACCAACGAGAGTGAATTTATTAACCTGTCAAATCAAGCTAGTACCGGATGACAAACGGGGTTTCGATCTCATTAGTTGTAAGTTGAACTGTCGAGCTATCGACGATGAAGCTTCAAGGCGAGATTTCCAACAATCCTATGTAGATATTTGCTAGCCATAAGTGTTTGGACACCTCGTGTCCGGATATTGTTACACAAATAATTGAAAAAATAGATCTGTACTTGTACTTGATCGGTGTATCACACTTGACGTTCGTTCGTCGCAGACAACAGGACGTACCACTTTCAAGCGGAAGACGAAGCAGACCAGAGAGCGTGGATGTCCGTTTTGGTAAACTGCAAGGAACGTGCCCTGCTTCGAGCGTTCGACGCCAGTGGCAAGGCAGAGGCTGGCACAGGAAATCCAAGTTTAGTCGAACTTCAACAGGCTGTAATACGATGTGTCATGAGGTTACCTGGAAACGATCAATGCTGCGACTGTTCGTCGCAAAATGGTAAATTTTCATGCAGTATCCATAAACGTGATTCAGCGACGACCACGTGTAAAAATATAAAACTAATCGGATCCTTCTCTGTCCGATAGATGCTACGTGGCTCTCTACAAATTTTGGCATAATCGTATGCATAGAGTGTAGCGGAATTCACCGGGACTTAGGAGTGCACATATCCAGAATACAGTCCTTAACGTTGGACAACGTTGGCACTGCTCAGTTGCTTCTTGCACGGCACATGACCAATCAGGCGTTTAACGAAGTGATGGAAGCTACATTGCATCATAATCACAAGCCAACGCCAACTTCAACGATGTACGTGCGAGCGAGATTTATTTGAATTTATATAGGTGTGAATTTTCCTATAATTTCTCTCTGATTAAACGTGTTTCGTTCGTGTGATTTAGGGAAGAAAGATACGAATTTATAAGAGCCAAGTACGTGGATAAAAGATACGTGATGAACACTTGCGCAGATGAACGAGATCTCCTTTCTGATTTGGAACACGCCGT
This sequence comes from Bombus confusus, assembly GCA_014737475.1. Lineage (NCBI taxonomy): Eukaryota > Metazoa > Arthropoda > Insecta > Hymenoptera > Apidae > Bombus > Bombus confusus. The sequence goes on from JACXIV010000083.1 coordinate 871,297, forward strand.
TAATAACCGTGACCTGCAACAACTTCTGCAAGTCTATGCTGAGAATGTGGATTTAGCAGCACCCTTGCCTACCTCGGTACGATTTTTTTGATCGAACCGATGAAGAACACAAGACGCGTTATAGAAGGCTAATTATCTCAAGTAAAAATATTTTGCGCGAAAACATAGAATGTGAAAGAAGATAGAATGGAATTAATTTATATTATTTGGTAAAAAATGAGTTCGTATTAAGAATTTGTCAAGCCTCGAATGCGACGATACAATTGCATTAAAATGAATAAATCTGTAATTCAAAGATCTCTCGTAAAAACAACTTGTTCCAATCAATTTTAATAATTCGAGAAATTATAACTTGTCAGAACTTATATTGTACGTTGTTTTTCTGTAGGATCTGGGCGAGACGGCTTTACATTTGGCGATTCTACGCGAAATGGGAAACAGTTTGCACATTATAGATTTCCTAGTGCAGAATATGTCGACGGGTGGTATAGATAGAACTACGATCGACGGAGAAACAGCGTTACATCTTTGTGCACGACACGACAGAGCAGAGGCAATGAAGCTGTTACTACGGGCAGGCGCTGATCCAACACATCGAAATAAACAGGATAAAACCCCGCTTGACATTGCTCAGGAAATGGGACATCACACATGTAAAGAACTGGTAACGCATCAAACAATTGCCATCTAATTTGTATAACAATATCGTACGTATGTACACGCAATAACAGTTAACTGTTTCATTGTCCTCAGTTGAGTCATGCTCTACAAAGACAGAAAACATTGTTTGATAATGTTAACATCGATTGGAATCTTTCACACGACGAAGGATCTACTGATTTTTCTGATGATGAAACGATAATAGAAGACAGGGTATGTTTAAAGAATAAGAAGAATAAGAAGGCTAGAAGTTATTGAAATCACTTGTTTTAACAATTCATGTGCGTTTATTTTAGAATGGCTGTTTAACACCTGAAAAGAAGTCTCGCAGTAGGCCGCCTTCTTACGTAGGCGGCGGTGGTAGTGGCGGTGGTACCGGATCGGGAGATTCACCAGTGACTTTACGTAGTCGAAGTAGCACTTGCGACAGCCTGCAAAGCGGTTCTTCCCCAAGTTCCTCGACAAACAGACAACAAATGCCTCCACCACCACCACCTCAATCGAGGAAACCTGTTGTTGGTATGATATCGTATTGAATTAATATTCAATTAGCATTGAATACCGTGCAGATATTGTTAGTTCAACGAGTGGAGCCAAGTAGAATCGACCGTGTGATAGTTGCAGTGGTTTCGCCCCGTTCCCTTCTATTTCAATCTATTTCATAGTAGTTATTGTATATTACACTTTCACCTGCAAATCGTGCATTAAAATCTTATTGCTTTTTCAGTACCTGCTCCCATGGCTCCAGATATTTCGGTCAATATTCATGGATCGCTGAAGAAGCGTGTAGCGCCGCCACCACCACCGGCCGGAAGTACAGGTGGTATACCTTCTTCTCATTACGGTACACTACCTTCGTCCGCGTCTTTAGCAGCGTCAACGCATAGCCGTACAACGAGCGAACCGATCTTAGCTGGGCATTCTTTACATACTCTACCACATGCGTTAAATACATTAAACAGTCAGCATCATAAAAGATCGCCCAGTGGAGATTCTTCAACGGGACACGGTGCGTTTGAAAATTCACGCAAACTCCTCTACGAACTGCCGTCTAGTTCGGGTAAATTTGGACCTCTCCCTTCAATCTATTCCCGAAGTTTATTCGGGTTTCTCTGTTATCATTAGGTACGGATAAAGTAAACAGCTCGACGCTCCAAAGGCCGAGAAATCCTCCACCCCCGGCTCCATCCGGTATCAATTCGTCGAGATTGAGCAATGGACGTAGCAGCGAATCGTTAAGCTCTATGTGTTCCGATCATGGTTTGGGTAATCCCATTCCGCCTCCACGCAAGGTATGTTTACATTCTAAATTTAGGTTTATAAACATTTAAAATAGCTCGCAGAAGTATTCGAACATTTCTAGAAATGTTTTATGTATACGTATATATTAATCAAAATATGTTGATATATAATCAAATATAATATAATCATTCATCGTAATAGAATATATAGATCATAATATAATCAAAACATGTTGAAATCTCTGTAACGAGACAGGATTGTCGCGATTATATTGGTACAACTTGAAACAGATCTCAAAATCTACATAGAGGCTATAAGATACTTATTGGAAGTATATTCATAAAAATATTCTGTGATATGTGATCGGATACTTTTGTGAGCGACTGTATGTACGAAAATAGGATGGCGAATATCTTTTTTTAAAAAAAGGAACTACAAAAGTATTGAATTAAAGAAATCGAGGAATAACTTATTTTTTTTGTATTATTTTTGACTATGTATTGCGAATCCATTGAGATATTATTTCACGCTAAGGCGAATAATGTTTTATTTGTATTTTATTTGGCGCATATCAGACATCGATGCTGGTAGATATCTAATATATCCTTTTAACGCCATGTGTATGTACATACATCCGTTTATACGTGAAAATCGTTCATGTTAATATTAATGTATCACGCTAACTATGGAGATATTAACACAATGTTATTCCTATCACTGCCCCACGTAGTACTTAACCAGATAGCTTCTCTTCGATTCTTGTTTTTAAGAACTTTTGGTACTCTGCATATCATACTAACTACACGTGTACACCCGTGATTTAATATTCTTATTTATAAACATATTAGGTATATCTCTCATTCACGAATCAAATGTTCATTACACTTCACCAATGTTAAACCTTTGTAAAGTAATTCACATTTGTTCCTACGTTTGCATAAATCATAAATCATTAATTCATGTCATTTCAAAAAATAACCAGAGCAAAATATTTCAAATTCTAATACAGTAAATACTAATCTTATCAAGAAATTTTGCTAAATTTAACAACGCCATATAAAATTGTAGTATGACTTTAACGAATCAAGAAATATTAGTCAAAGAACTGAAAATTGTATTAAACAATGTCTATCCTTACAAGGGAAGTTAACAAATGACAATTAGCATAACAAGTAAATCTTTCTTATCAAAGTGTTATTTGAAGATTAAAAAAGCAAACAAGATATTTTCCACAGAGAAAATCGAGACACATGCTCTTTTTCTTTTCAAACTACCAAATTGGTGATTAGACACTGCATGTATCTCAAAGACAATGCTTTATGGTTTGTTATTAACCATTGTTGGTACAGCGAAGGGACCGGGCCAGGCTAGAGAGCTACGCTGAGGAGCCTTCATCTTTGCTCCCAAATCTGAATCTGGTAAACATCAGCCATCCCACATTACTGCCTGCTACACTTGAAATGTCTCCTGTCATTCGGATGCAATACTCTAGTGTAAAAAAACTAATACAAAAATTAAAAGCAATGAAATGTTAGCAAATATGCCACTTGCTATCATTGTCATTTATTTATTTGCATATCTCGTTTATTATTATTATTTACTTAGATATATTTACATATATGTATATATTGTTTACCTTGGTAATATTTGTACACATGTATTTCGGAGGTGATACAAATCAAAAAAGTCTTTCGGGAAAAGCGCTTTAATTGAAATAATAAAAATGGTAACGCAGAAGTATCATTGGATGTTCCTTTCAAGTGTAGTAACACTTTGCATGATCAGTCGTGCTGTTCGTAACCATCGTTCTTTCATGACAATGCTTTTAGTATTATTTCTTCTAAAAACGTGATCTCACTAATTTTTGTTCAATCTAATTCATCATAATTTTGTATCGTGATCGTACTTATATAGTTCTGACAGTTCTGTTCGATTTCCGGATAATTTCTGGTCTAATCATTTCTGGCAATAAAATGTGTGGTTAGGACACCTGTAACGCCAGTCGTTAACATGATTCTGCCAGCAAACGTTCATACTTTCCCAATCCTAATTGTGAATGTAAATCGAGATGTATTCTGTTGAGACTGTATGTGCTTTAGAACTTAATTTACGCATGAAGTTGTCCCGAATTTGTGTTTGATAATAGCACTTGAGCGCACTGAACCCGTTAAGTTATTCTAACGTAATATTACCCTCGTAAGCTTGCAAAGTGGATGAAATTAGCGGCAAGGCTAATAGCTACGATCCTACATGATATAGAAGCCATGCCACAATCATCCACCACTTTGTTACTAACAATCTTATTAATAGCTTAAATTTGACAATTGTAAATTATTTATAACAGGCATGAAATTGATGTGTATTATTGGAAATTCTAGTTCACTAAATATAGAGCATTTAGTAAACAGCAATAAACAAACTATAGGGAGATTAGATTTAAGAATATAATATTTCATATTCAAAAGAATGTAAATATTATAAAATTATTTTTTATTTACATTATATAAATAGAAATTTCTTTAATAATTATTTCTAGCAAAGAAACATAATTAAGAGGTATATTAGTTATACTTGTATAATTACATAATACTTATATTATGTTATAATTTTGTTATAAAAGAGCTGTATCACCTTTATAAATTTACAGACAGACATATCACAACACATTGCGTACAGCTAAAAAATGTGCTGCTTTTCTATTTTGTTTTATTAAATGCTATTTGCTTGCTACATTTCAGATAATTGAATCTGAATAATGCAGCTTATATTTCGCAACAGACATTCCTGCAAAGGAATCGTGAAACGTACTTGCTAAGTGCCTGCGAAAATTTAAGATAGTTTCAGTCCATTGTAATGCAGCTTCAGTATGTTGCAATGAAAGCATTTTGCATGTCAAAATGCGAACAGAAGAGCAGAGGAATTATTGATCACTAAAAGTAGATTGTGAAAAGTTGGCTTCATATAGTTTATAGTTCATTTTATGTTATCATTTCAGTCTCATTATTCCTCCATTTCTGAACGAATAGTTTTTATTTAAATCAATTTGTGAACAATCATATCTAAAAAAAATGTTTAATCTACTGCTAATACGTTTTATTTAAATGTATCAATAAAAAAATTATTTTTGTAGGTATGAATATTCATATTTAACAATGTTTGTTCAAATGAAACAAACAAACATGAAGGAGCACATGTTTTAATAACGCCATATTAATAATGTATACTATTTATGAAAATATTTGTTATAAAATCTTGAGCTGATTGAATATTGTAAGAATAAAATATGCGAATATTGGTTTGTAAAAGATCTAACTGTATTCATGTGATATTAACAATTGATGTATAGATAATCATTAATTTGCAAAAAAAAATATTACAATGAATCATATTTTTCTTATTAGAATCATGAAGTGCTTTTCATTTTTTAAGGATATTAGTTACATTGGTACGAATATTAAAAGTATTTCTTACTTGTACAAAATATATTCTCGCATTCTCCAATAATATTTATTAATACAATTTATTAATATAATTACTATCATCGTGTAAACAGTAACAAGCGTTTAATTTAACTTCAAAAGATATGAGAAGCCAATGTTATCTATGCATCAATGAAAGAAAATTAATAACATTTATTCTAAAATTTTGTTTAATTATCGAGTATCTACAAAAACAAAGGTCTTAATCTTTATCTCTATCTGTAAAAATAAAAATAAAAACAATCCTTTTACGAAAGCAAATAATTGGAACAGATCACTGTACGCAATGTGTTGGTCTCCTACCACAGATTCTTCAAAAACTAGCTTCTTCCGTGCATGATATCCACTACAATGTGAAAAAGAAGAACGGAAAAATAAATCAGCAAATCAATTAGGAAATAAAGAAAAAAAATAAAAGTTTACTTAATTGTGCACGATCTGCATAGGGTCTTGTCAAAAATCTGCCCTCTTTCTCTTTCTTCCATTTCTAGAATTTCCAATTTAGCTATCCTTGCGATCCAAGGAAGCATTCTTCGCACTGTTCTCGATCTTGACTCCCGATCTCGATGCTCGTGAGTTCGTGAAAGAGTGCTTGCTTCGTCCATGGAAGACTAAAAAAAAAAAAAGGAAAACGCACAAAAACGGACATATTCAATGTCTCATTCGTCCATACAGTTAACCACTCGATGGCTAACCATGGTCTTCATCCATTTCCTTTTAGCCAACTTCGTCGACCCTGAGCGGTCTGCGACGCTGTCGAGCCTTGTACGACTGCGAAGCGGACAACGAGGACGAACTGTCGTTCCGCGAAGGCGAAGTGATCATCGTGACGAACGAGCAGACTGACGATGACAACTGGATGGAAGGTGCCCTCGAAAGAGCGCCTGAAAGGAGGGGAATGTTCCCAATCAGTTTCGTGCACATGCTGCAAGATTAACATTCGGTAAGCCTGAACTCGTTGGCAAGTGTCTCCAGTACTGCCAGCTCTGTGAGCGTTGCTAGTCTCGGCAGAAAGTCTTGGTTGAGAAAACCAAAGGATTGAAGATGAAGGATCGGGCGTTTGTCTGGTGATTGTTTAAAAATCGTCGACTTCACGATGTCCATTCTTTTGGCACTTCTTCTCTATGTTTCTACAATATACTTGTAGGCCTCGAACTTTTGTACACGAAGTTATTATCGTTCGAACTAAACACGCGAGTGTACAAAGTGCTTCGGAAATAGGTAGCTTTAGTGCGGTGTTCTAACCTCCTTAAGAATAAACTTAATCATAACCTAACCTTAAGAATGAAAGAAGATCACTCGAACATAGGTTTGGGAACTCTTCCTGTCTGAAATATAAACGCTTTACGTTTGTGACAGGATATTTAGGAATGCTTAAAATGTATTTAAAGATTACTGAAAATGATTTCCGTATGTAACGATACACGCATCGCACCGACGTTTTCAGAAACGTACAAAAATTCCAGATATATTCTGAATTTTCTCATGTGCAGCAGTAATCCAGATTTTTAGTATTACCACGCTATCAATAGCATCACTACCTTTCTCCCCATTTCTGAAGCACACCATGTATGCTATGAACTCGTTCGATCTGTTGTTCGATCCGAACAAGATTCGGTATCCTAACTGCGTTTCCACACGAGCAAACACACATGGTCGTGTGTGTACTTTTGTCACAAATAGTAGCTTCGCTCGAACGTAAAAACGTGTTTAGGAAGGTAAATCATTGCTACGCGTTTGTACTAATGTGGAACGAATCAAATTAATTCATTGTATCGCTTGGTTCCATTGGGATAAGTTGACTCAGTTGGACATGTCGGACCTGTTTCTGGAGGTTATATGGAATTTGAAATAGTTTCTTAGCCTGTAGATGACAATCAGCTTGAAATTACTCCGTAGACACATACTGATTTTCTGAAATGGAGATTTTGACGTTTGAATAATGTAGAAAACAGGAAAATAAACGACGAATCTTTTTTAAAGATGCTTGTCTACGTCTGTGAGGAGGGGTCGAGTTTGATGACTCTTATGAAAGAAGTATCGTTTAATTAGGAGAAGAACAAGTTGAAAAAGATGGGGTTTGTCTTTGAGAGTAATTTAGAAACATCATGGAGAGTAGCTGCTATAGCCTGAACAAAATCAATTGGCTTTTCAAAGCCATCGAGAGAAGCCGCCGCTATTTAGCTGTTACGCAACTCGACTCAGGAAAAATAATCTGCAGATGTCCATTCAATTTTAATCATATTGTATTGAAAAACAGCAGAAGCGCGTAGTAAAGCTGCAAAAAGGGTGTGAGACGGTAAAAGAATTATTTAAAGGAATTATTTTGTAAAGTGAAATGCACTAAAACAAAAGCTTGAGCAAAATTGGAACTATAAAGAAAGTTGGTATGGTGAAAGTTTATGCTAGTAATATAGTTAACTTAAGGTATTTAATGTAATTACGGTAAGGATGATATATTGGAATAAAATTATAACTGGTATGTATAGAAGAAGAAAAGTATATTAGAGTTGTATTTTTTTGAATAATCTTATTGCAATTGGGTTAAAAAAAATTTTAGAAATCCAATTGACATTGTTCAGACTATTAGCCTCGGTACTTCATGTGCTGTATCAAAACGTGCCTACTCGAGTCGGATATTCAAGCGTGAAGGAAACGTGTCTTTGGCGATTCTACAATTCTAGAAATGCAAAGAATTTCGATAAAGGAAATGCATTCAGTGCCAGAAGAACAAGAACGTAACATGACTACTGATTGTTTCGAGCAGGACGTCGAAATCGAAGACTGGATCGATTCGCGGTTCTGAAAACCGACGGTAAACAAACAGAAAATGTGATATAAGATATATTTCAGTATAAATTATTAGTATTACGAATCGGGTTTAGCGAACAAAAAAAAAAAAAAAGAAAAAAATTCGATACACTAATAAAATGGCGCTATCGTGTTAATCAAGGCAGAGCTCTGCGATCGGCAAGTCCATCATAAATTACGATAATTCATTCGTAACTGATTAGAACTAAGCCAATACCAGTTTATCTTGCTGCTAATTATTATCGATTGTAAAGCCAGCGGGTACATTCGATCGGAATAAAAGGTAGACTGCGGATGTTTATGCAATTTTATATCTTTATGGACATTTCTGATAGTTTTGCAGCACTCGCAAACGAAATTGTTGTAAAATGGGAAATCACGGCAAATGAACATTCCTCGTTATTTCCATCCCCTCCCCTAATCTCTTCATCTGCATTCTGGAATCTTAAATTTCCCAAAAACGAGTAAACGTCCGCAGTCTGGAGATAAGAATCACGTTCGGTAAATGTGCACAATTTCGTCTATACAGAGGCAGACGTAAAAAACGAAAAAAAAATAAGTGTATGCGTGCGTGCGTGCGTGCATGTGTGTATGCGTACAATTATAAGGAGAACAAAAGCAGAAGGAGAAATACAGAGTTTGATCTGTTATCTGTTGCATGTCTTAAATATCTGGCGCACATTTCTACTCTGTACTGCCAATGCTGAGTATACTCTATTCTACAGTCGCGTTTCAGGCGAGTGAAACGAGAAAGAAAATCATAGAAAAGATTTCCATGAAATAGATGTAACGAGTGGCGTCGATCGTTGTAAAAGATATAATATAAAAGTAGGATGTCAAAAAAAAAAGAAAAAAAAAAGAGAGGCGTTCATCTCCATAAGAAAAGAAACGATGTGACATTAAAATATTGCATGACACCGATAGTATNTTTATGCGCCGGAAGCGAATTGAAATTTTTATTTGTTACATATTTTTACTTGAAACACTCTGAGACACGTACGAGACCAAAGAAAACATTTTTCGCGAGCGAGAGGGGAACCGTTGACGCTGTCTAGTTCAATCTTGCGTAAAAGTGGACTGTAATTTTGCTTTCTTTTCTTTCTTTTTTTCTTTCGAAGTAATTGTAAATTTTTACTATCCACTTTACTTCCGATACTGAACCGTGTGCTGGAATTTTATTTTGTTTTTTTTTCTCTCTCTCTCTCTCTCTCCCTCCCTCTCTCTCTCTCTCTCTCTCTCTCTCTCTCTCTCTCTCTCTCTCTCTTTGTATTTAAAATGTTTAACCGGGAAACGTCACCAAATAAATATATATAATTATACACGTATGTTATGTGAATGATGTGCTATTTATGGATTTTTCTGTACTCGTATCGGTTCAAACGGAAAGGAACCACGAAGAAGCCGCAAAAGCTTGAAACGGTCGATAAGGGACTGTGGTCCGTTGCCTAGTCGAAATCGGGATATTATTTATGTTTCTTTTTTTCTTTTCCTTCTTCGATATAGAGACTTTTGCTCTGTATTGAAGTTCAAATTTGAATGTATTTGTGATCGTTCGTATACATTTACAGTTATTTCACGAATTGAAGATATACGATTTTAATAATATATAATAATAAATAAAATATAATTTTAAATAGCGGAATGTCAATGACATTATATTTTACGAAGTATTTTCGAATTTATATTGTTTCTAATATTACTTTTTTGGTTGATATTTGCTTATATAAAAGAGTGAAATTAATAACTCAGTATAATTCATCGGTCTTTACATAAATTCTTTGACAAAAGAATTTAGAAATTAATCAAAAAAAGATATATATATATATTATAATAATAGTAATAAGATAAAAAATTAGGTTAATCTAAAAAGATGAATGAATTATTCGAAAATTCACCTGAAAAATAAAAAGATTAAGTTATTTCAAACATGTTATTCTTTGCTATAATAAACTACAAAGTAGAGTATTCGGAATGATATTATTTTCTATATATAATTATATGCTAGGCTCGCAACGTTTTACTGTTTCACTTGATCAAAACGAACGAAAGTTTTATATGTATGTATAAAAAGCTCCTGTTAAGTAGCTAAACAATACGTCGTTAATTAATAAACTTAATTAATGCACTGTTTATGTGAGAGTATTACGAGAATAACGATCAACGTGTTTCCAATAATCCCATGAAACTTTACCTTGTAAAAAATGACATCATGCTTGTTCACTTAGTCTTTCTCCAAACAATGTATATGATAAACAATAAATATTTATAACAAATATAAACAATAGGTCAGCGCTTAAGAGTAATTCAGCGGATAATTCAAAGTGATACTTGTTAAACGAAAATGGAAAATTTCGTCACTATCTTGCGTTTGCATCGATGATACTCTCAGAAAATATACGCTCTCAATAAGAGTAGCAAACAAAAGATTGAAAAACAGGGTTAGACACAAGTTTAGAGTCACGTCGCTGTGTAATGCCAATCTGTAATAAAAGAATAAAAGTAAAAGAAACGAAGAAAACAATCTAATCTACAGACTGCAGATTTTTATGCAATCTTTTGAGAATACCATTAAAGAAATAGAACCTTGTTACAATATCAGTAAGAAAATAGAAAATTGTTTTACATACCTACCAAGCGTTATATAGGAAGCACTGTATGCTGTGCATAAGCATTTGGACACTCGATGTAACCCCAATCAAGACATTGATGCATATTTTTATTATATTTTCAACATTATGATGGAAGAATGTTTTTCTATTGTTAATCCTGTACTTCTTTCGGTAACTGAGATCAAATGTTCTGCTAAATTGAAACTGAAACAAGGAATATGCCTGCATCAATTAAAGTCCATATTTAACTCTGATAAACAGCTGACACTACATAAAATCTGTATGAAACTTTAAAGTGTAGTTGTAAACGCATATTCAGCTCATTCTAAAATCTCAACATTGATTATGAGGATATACTAAGGTAGTAATACATAAATCATGTCACTTAGGTGTTACCGTAGAAACAATTTTCATCCAGCTTCAATTTCTAATATTTATTGACTATTGTTTTTAACAACATCCACTAACTGTTAGGTATGTGTATCCTTGTGCAATTCTGCACATTTAAATCTCCACCATAAATGCATAAGAATCCGCAGTCTACTAATCCGTTTAGCATTAAGCTGCCTTTAAACTTTGTTTACAACATCCTCGCAATTTTTGACGCCTCTAAACGATACTACTTGTTCATATATGCTGACAGAATGCTGAGGATCATGCCGTTTGTCGATGTACATATGTGTATAGAGCAAGTGAGCGATCGAGGAATGAAAGAGTCGATGTTTATACTATTTAAGCATACGATAAACGATAACATAACGTCTTAAGCATGTATTATATGGATATATTTAATGAAACGCGTCGATAACGAAAACAGTGAATGACTCCTGTTCCTTGCATAAAACTTCTGTTGTGGGTTGTACACAAGATGTTTATTTAAGATAAATGACAGGTATGGAGAAACTACATGATTTTAGTATATTCAAATGTGTTATGGATGACAGGACTTAAGTACTCTCTCTTTCTGAAAAAGATATGATTTTTTGTCATTTCAATATGTTTCTCATCTTCCCTCAAAATAATTTTTAAAAGAACTATCAGAAAATTACTTGGTGGAAAAATAATTTTCTATATAAAAGAAATTATACTTCTAAATAAAGTGTCACATTTATCATGTATTATATATACTATAACATGTTCTCAAACAAAGATTCTTGTAGAATAAATGTGTTCACAAACTAACAAAGACTACTTGTAAAATAATTCAAAAGTATATGTAGCAAGTATTTGTTCATTTTTCACATCTAATAAATCAAACATGTATTATTCGCTACCACAAACCGCACGAACAAAATGCTAACTTACTATTTCATTATAATAGTGGTAACATTTCTAGTGTAACGAAATTGTATTGGTCCAGTCTTCGAGAACAAAAGAAGTCGACATAACATCAATGCAGATTCTCAATGAAGAACAGGAGTCACAAGCGTACCACCTTGTCCTCTGAACTTATTATACTTTATGCATTTAAAGAATCGTTAAGTAGGCGATAAGTATTTATTACTATTTCGTAGTTACTTGTACTAGGTATGAAAAACGCACGTTAACACGTAATTATATTGAAAGGAGATTTGACGATATAAAGTGTTTTACAGAGAGAATGAATCTTTTAAGACGAGGCGATTATAAAAGGTGTGAAATAAATTTCTCGTATATTTGGTAATTTAAAAATTACATTACGAAATAAAGTTTATGAAATCTTGTTTAGGTACGGCCTTCGACGATATCGAAGCAGGTCTAAATATCGATATTATATGACGGTAATGTACTAACGTTTACTGTATCCTTCGTGACTAAAGCGCAGCAGGATTGTCTTTTGGACAATTCAAAAACTTTGAAATGTATCAGAAATAAATATCATAGAGAACTATCATAACGCCACTTCTTCTTTATTTAACAATACAATCCATCGAGGACCAACGTAACATCTCGTTTGAGATCAGTCTACACTCTACAATTCTAAGAATTTGCTCGACGGACGCAATCTCAATTTTGAGAATGAAATTTTATTTCTCGCGTAGTACAACAGATTCTTATAATAAATAGAATAAAATAAAATTTATACCACGGCTATCCGATAACAGAAAATGAACTTTTTAATAAATTCCAAATAAATAAAACATCATCTCGTACAGCGTACAAACCTCGAATGATAAAATCATTATCGCCGATGATACCACGAGAGCTACATTCTAAAACATAAAAAATGCCATCTTGTACGCTTACAAATATAACGCCAAGCGACTAACACATTTCGTTTGCCACATTAATACGTTACCACAGATTATGACATTTGCAGACCTTACAGTGACTCACGTTAACATTTTTGGACATCTCAAGAATTTTGAGAATTATTTAGCTTATTATTTTTTATTTAGAAAAACTATATGCGTTAGATGAAGAAAACATATGTTTATATCAGCTATAATAGTTGTTCTAATATATTTAAAAAAGCAGTCGACTAGTTGATTATTAGAAACGAATGTATAGGAATATTAATGCCACATTAACGTAACTGTACATATATAGAGAAGAACACAAGCACCAAGTTGTTTGCGTATGAAAAATTTTTTATTGAAAAATGTTCTTTCACGCTACAACGTCAGTATACCTTCGTCTATTTAACGTTATAACAGTACAAAAATTGCATTTTTACAAGTTATCCAGCTTACGTGACTAAAATATCCCAGTTAGCAATTTGATAATTCAAAAGCTACGTCTCTTAATAATTAACAGAAGGCGCCGTGTATAGCAGAGGCATTCTTTGGCCAAAACGCAACATACCAGTCTCAAATGGAGTTCATCCATCTTCGATAAATCAATCGGATCGATAAATTCATCTACAATGTGTATCTATCTCGTCAAATATCGACGAAAACTCTATCTCTCCTTTTTAATACCCGAATAAAATCGGCGTTTGCTTTACGGTTCGCTGAAGTTGCCCCTCGAAATTTCATCCGGGTCGATAGATCGATCTCGTTCGTTTCGCCACACACACTCACATAAGCACTCGTGTATCCTATTTTTGCGACGCGACTTGGAAACAGGAGAATCAAAGAGAAAACAACAATGAGAAAAGAAAAGAAACAAAAAGAAAAAAAAAGAGAGAAGTGTTCCGTATCATTCGAACCGTAATGCACAAACGACCGAATCGAACGCAATCGACAAGATACAAAAAGCTAAACACATTCGAAGAGCTTCGTGCGTGGACTTGTTAAAATTGAAACGTGTCGAATGGTCGCGTTCGTCGGCCAAAGCACACCTAAAAAAAGAGCAGAAGTCCTCCCAACACGAGGAGGCGTTGCATTTCCACGCATGATTACACACAGATCGTCTTTCTATTCTTTCAGCTGCTCCTGTTTCGCATAAACGCGTTTCTAAAGCGCATCTTCCGTTTTTGCCCAGCTTCTTTCTCTCGTCGAAGCAAATGTCAGTCGATGGTCGTTTATTTTGCTACCTGGGTTATCGTCAATGACGCTTTATTTCGGCCGGAAACTTGCTCTTTTTCATTCTCTTTTTTTTTTTTGTTCTTTTCTTTAATATATACGCTGTTAGTGAAAATTTATTTTCTCCCGTTATGTACGTTCTTCGAGACAAGTTCTTCGGCTACGTCTTCTCGCCTTTCTTTTTTTATTTTGTTCTCTCGATCTCTTCGAGATACACACTACGCGTTCGCCCTAAATATATAGCCTACGGATATTTATGCAAATTCATATTTTTATGTTAATATAATCAGAAGAATGGAACTCAGATTAGAAAATCGTTTCATCTATGAAATATTGTAAAAATTACTATACTTTGGATATTTTATATACACTGCTGGCCACAAATGTTTCGACACCTGACGACATTTAGTAAAAATCGAATGCTCTTTATTGCTTTCGTCTTGTAATTGTTTAATCGCAAACCAGTATCTTGTTCGCGCCATACATGTATGTTTTACTTTATGTAAAATAGTTGTTAAGGTAAAATTCCTTAGGATATCTCAATAAACGTAACGAGTTAGCGTCCCAGTGGCTGGCAGTGTATCTTTTCGTAACATGTGCCATTTTGTACACTTTCGCACCTTCAAATTTTTCTATAGATGCACAAAAATCCGCAGTTAAGTTCTAAGTAGTCGATCACCTGAAACGCAAGCATCCGGCCAAAGAGTAAATCCTGTGCTATATAGCGTTTTAATAACTCGTTTGTCCCCGCGCCGGTACAAGAGATCACATCTCTGAAGCGGATTAAAAGCAAATGCAACGAATGGATAAGCATGGCGACTGATCGTCGAGTGCAACGAAGCAAACGTCTGCATCCAGAACGTGACGGCCTGTCATCTTGGCCGCCATCTTTGCACTACTCCGGCCGGTTTAAATATCGGATGACTCGAAGCTTTCACAAATCGATTTCTTACCGATCGAAATTACCAAAGCATTTTCCGCGTGTATAGAGCATCCTTTTGGAAGAATTCTTTGATAGCGTTACAGCCAACTTTCTCAGAAATTCCATAATAGACTGACAAAGCTGGCTAGCTCTGTGAAAGATCTAATAGTTATAAGTATTTGAGTCTTAGATGGGAGCAATATAAAGCGTAATGTTAAGATGGACGTCTGGAATGATGAAATTAATGCATCAAAATCTTCCAAAGGCGCATGAGACGTTCTACATGTTCCTATGGGAACTGAATTAAATTTGAGATACGCAGTTCAACCTTATTATCTATCAGTTCCCAAAATGTTTACTTCAAATTCTATTTAGATGTTTTTTTAACTCTTAATTTAACTGGGATATCCAATATATAAAGTTTTATATGACTAGAGAGCCCTTCTTAAATAATAGTTTCATCCAGCATCTTTTTTCTTTTTCATCTTTTAAAACATGCAAATGTCTGAAGCGACCCGTGTCTTTTAAAACAAGTTATATTATATAGCTTATTATGATATAATTACTAAATATTTTCGAATCAATATTATTTAACGACGAAAGATAAAGGCGCAGCGAGGTAAAAATAAAAATGGCAGATAGTACATCTTAATCAACGAGGGCAGTAAAGTTGGTTACGTGTTCGTTGCTGAATTGGACTTTAGACATGTCATTGAAACGTACATGTTCTACGCTACGAATATATAAAAAAATACCGAAGAAAGATAAAAATAAAGGATTTCCTTTTTCTTCTCGAGTATAATTCAAATTTTATACGATTTAGAAGTAAAGAATTCACAATATCACATTTTTCCGATCGACTTATAACAATAACGAAATCTCGTAACGCCAGGAAATCGTTCTTTCAAAAAGGCACTGCTCCCGAAAGTCTCCAGAATTTCAACGGTGAGAATATAAATTTAATATCGTCTTATCCATTCGATGCCATCGAATCGCAGTAAGCTGTGTTTCTGCCGAAAGCCACCGCACCAGTTGTCCCTCACGGCTATATGAGGCAAAATTTGTGGAATATTGTCCACGACCAAACAATGGACTCGATATATAACGACAGCGTAAGTACTATAAGTGCAACGTTCCCTTCGTATTTCGTCTACGCGCGTGATGTACACAATAACTGCTTTGCCTCCTATCAAGATATTGGGTTCGATGCAGACGATTCTGTTCGCAATCGTGGCGCCAATGGGATGCTGACAGGTTCGAATTTTTAATGATTAGATTGCGAAGGTTTATCCATTTACGGGAAATTTAAATACATATATATATGTATATATATATGTGAATGTACAAGATATCTAGAGCGAAATATGTAATATTTAAAAAGTAGAACAAATTTCAACGTAAGTCCTATGTTCAATCGTATTCGTAAAAATCGGAGTAAACTCTCGCAATATATTAATGATATAATGCACGCGACCGTGTGCCCTTAATATTGGAATATACACGGTATAAAATTGTGGAATCGCATAGCGTCACTTATGCAAGAAATATCGCGTGGTTCGTTAGCATCGAACCCTGGCAAACAACGATTTTCTAAACAAAGACAGGGCGTCGACAAACGTATCGGATTTCGTATTCCTCGTTCTTATCTCGTTCGTTCGTGATCGTTTCAACGGTCGTCGATCTTTGGCAGAATCACGCTTCCGTTACATTTCTCTATCTTTTCTTCTCTTTCTTTTTTTTTTCTTTTTTTTTTTTTACTTTTTCTCATAAACACATCACGCACGTTCGCTCGATGCGGATAATATCTCTTTGCGTTTCTTAGCTAGTACAGGTCCTGCCCTTTTTAAAATCGATCGCCTTTATTTAGATACTGCGTTTCAGTACGAAATAATAAATCCTACGTTGAACGAGTTTCCTGAAGTCGTTTGGAAGCAGTCTTTCAACTTTTCTTTTTGCATGCGTTGACGCTAAAGTCGTCGTATATATTTTTTTCCTCCACCTGTTTTCTTTTTTCTCTCTAGATCTTTCCTCCCATCTTCGTTATTATCTTCTTCTTTTTTTTTTTTTTTTTAATAATTTTTTTTCTTTTCTCATTTTTGCATTTTAAATCGCGCGCGCTCGCCCTCGCTTTCACTTTTTATCCTTCATTCGTTTCTTTTCTTTCGTTTTCTTTTTCTTTCCTTTCCCCGTTTTGCGCAATGAAATGTACAAATAATATCTATACACATTTAAAACTGGTAGAAATTAGAAATTGTATTCGTATTTGACTAGCTTTTGACCGTCTCTCTTGAAAAATTATTACGTGTCTGTCTTCCTGTCTATATACGAAACTTCTCTGGGATCCTAGTCGGATATACGTAGTGTTCGTCAGTGTATACGAGTGTTTATGTATGCATGCTACATGTACGTGTATATGTATACGTGAATAGGATGAGCGTATACGTAAAATCGTATATGAAACTCGATTCTTTCGTCAATTTGTTCTTTTTCTCCTCACAATTATATAAAGGGGGAAAGAATATGGGGGGGGGATGAATGATCACCGCAAAATATCATATCGATCGATCGTTCCTCTAATTTGTTCCGTGTAAACGATTTTTTGCATTCGAACAGGCTAATTAATTAACCGAGAAATCACCGCGCGCCATTAGGTAGATTCATGATCCTAATAAGAGTATAATCGTTAGAATAAATCGTTATAACCTAGATATATAGCTAGCAAATTACTCTCTCGTTAACTTGACATATACTCTCACACGCACGCACATACAAGCGTACTCTCTTCTTCTCCCGCCCTTTCATCCAATTTTCTCTTTCACTCGATTTTCTTTCTTCATTCTCTCTTAACTCTCGCGCTTCGTTCTCTAATTCTTAATATTTTGACAGGTTTTTCCTTCCGCAGTCTTCCAATTGTTTTTATTCACGCGGCCGTGCAGCTGTCGTTCGAGAATTAAACGAATGCAGAAACGTCCGAAATTCACCACACGGCTCACGGCGCGTGAATTGTCAGTCTTTCGTTTATATATTTATTTTTTTTTGTTTATTTGTTTGCTTGTCTCGCATATAGTTTATCGATAAGTTATATCAGTTTATCGCTAATACTATTATATTTAGTTATTAAATTTAATCTTGCATTTAATCGCATCTTTACATGTTCCTTTTTCTTTCACTTCTGTTTCTCGTTCTTTCCTCATAATCATCATCATCATCCGTTTCATCTTTTTTCTTTTTCGTATTTACTTCTTCCTCCCTATCCTTGTTGCACGAAAAATATTATGCTACGGTTTTACTCGCGACGTAATTACGGTTAAAGTGCTAATAAGTGCATATTTATAGAATAGTATGATGTACGCTTATAATTTAAAGCCACAGATTTCGATGTCGCATCATGAAAGCATAATGCAAGTTCTTCTTTTCAGTTCTTACATTCCTCGACGCGTTTCGCTACATGTGTATATTTAATTATTTAGTCTTACACGTTTCTTAGCGTTCGTTAGCGCGAGACATATATACCTTTTTAAGGCCTTAAAAAATCCGTTTATTATTAATAATCTCTTCGCCTTCTTACGCTATTCGCTCTCTTTTTCCTTCAGTGCTTCCTATCCTCTTCCTTTTATAGTTGTTAACTGCGACTTTAAAAGAAGAGACACGTGGTAACTCTCTCTCGCTTTCTCCCTTATCTTCTCCCTCGCGTAAGAGTATAAAGAATCACGAGATCTGTGCGCAAACTACATAGTATACACACTGCTGCATGTCATCGTTTTCTATTCTTTTTTTTTTCTCCTACAATCGTGACGCCAAAGGCGAATTTAGAACGTGTACATGCGTTGGCGCTTCGTCTCTTTCCTTTCTTCCTTTCCTCTCAATGCATGTAACGAAGTAATATCGTGTATCATATCTTTTAAGTATGATTTTCCATTTCCTCTAAGGAGAACTATACAGTAATAATAGGACGATAGCGGGGAGAGTATAATATGTAATAGTATTAGCAGTACTCATAATAGTAAGAGTAGTTGTGAGGGCTACTTGTAGTAGGGTAATGGTAATAGTAATAGCATAGCTGATAGATGATAATAGTAGAAACAGCCGTAACGATAGGAGGGTAAAAATAGCAATAGCGTGAAAGCATATTAATAATGGTGTTAGTGGTCACCCGGAGAAATGGTAGTCAACAGTAGCAGTAATAAGAGTTTACATAGCAATAATTGTAGTAATAACTATAATAATGATGATAATAGTAACAATAATATGACAAGCAGTAAAGACAATGATGAACATAATGACAATGATAGTGTGGCGAATTAGCTATCGGTCGGAATAATAATAATAATAATAAACGATAGCGACAGAAAATAGAGTAATGAGTAGTAGCAATAGCGGCGGTGGCAATAAGAGAGTAGAACGGAGAGATAATTATCGTAGTAATGTTAAAAAGAAGTAAAATCAGTCAGTTCGTTAAAATGAATACATTAGTATATAATGTGTCCTGGCGCTTAAAATCAGACAAATTCCATTTCCCGAAATGGATAACACACGAAAATAATAATATTGCAAACATCGCACAATTAATGTGGTGTACCTTTTTCGTCCCCTTTTTTTTCGTTTTAATATATGCTATACGTTTTTTTTTATCCGCTTCCCATAAAATTCTATCGTATGTGTATACATATATATTCTTTATATAATACATTTATATAGATGCAGCAATTAGTCAAGGAAAGAATCTATCTTCCTAATAGCATTTGGCTTGCCAAATTCTGTCAGTTTCAATTAAATAGTATAATTGCATCAGATATAATAAAAAATATTTTTTTTTAGTTTTCCTTCGCGTGTCATTCTGACATCGCAAAACTGAGTTTTCTTGGTGTAAATGTCTCAAATGTTGGACATTTCATTTGGTAGGACTATTAAAGCGTGAGAATGCATGCACGTTTATACGCGCTACTTGTCAGCATTTATCATTGCTATCGGAGTCTCTTTATTCTCGCAAGATGTACGGGCATCAGTCTCTCCTTTGACTTTGAAAGAACGGAGCTCGGACACGTATGTCACGTTTTATAATTTTTCTGTTTTTAACAGGACTTACTGTGTAGATCCAGTCAACGAAAAAAACAAAGATTTTATTAGGCCTCACCGAAACCACCAATTGCTTGTTCCGTCATTCTTAAACAAAGAGATTCGAGACGAGAGTTGATTTCTGGCTCCGTTGTTTCGGATGCACTGTTGCTACTCGGGCTAAGAAAATGATCCCTCGGTGCACTGTATGTGCGCTGTAACGTTCTTTGTAACTGCTAAAATGCGAATAGAAATTCATTTTTCTCATGAAAAATCTCGCATCTAAATGCAAAATTAAGCTTAACAAAAAACGTACCTGTAAACTAGATTCTTGTAAACTAGGTCGCTTTTTGGTCGCGTGGACTGGACGTAAAGTATTCTGATTTACGCTTTGGTTCTGATTATTTTGTAAATATGGTGTAGATATACTGTTTCTGTGAGTGCTAACCACAAAAGAATTGTTTTGCGGATGTGTATTATGGACGTGTCCTAAGTTTAAACTTGGTTTTCTATTGTGCTGCTGCGGGTTACAGTACCTTCTATTATTGTAGCCATAATTATGTTGCCATCTGAAATTTTAATTGTACGAATGTTAATTGTATATCCAGCTATTTATTTTGAACTTTATAATTATCATGATTATAGAAGAAAAATTATTTCTTTTAGTTATTACTCTTTTTCTTACTTTGGAGTTGGTCGTGGATTTCCAAGTCTACTGCGCCATTGTTGTATCTTCTCCTTTTGATTCGGAGTAAAGCAATCATGCTGCAATACTTTCTCTAATACGTTAATACAAGCGCATAAAATGCCGTCATCCACGCTATCCAGTGCCAACCGGCTACATACTACAAAACAAACAAACACGACGTGTTAGAATATTTTTATTCTTGTTATCTGTACATATCATATTATCTTGAAACATTACATTAATAATTACGCAATACTCACGTTTTCCAAGAACCTTGGTGAATTGTGCAGGTATATCCTGAAGATCACTTTCTTGGCTAGGTTTCATGGGAGTAGCTAAGATAGTTTTTAATTCATCGATCGTATTAACCAACACTGTCGGACCTTGTAAAAACGAAGCCGATTGTGTATTATCGCGCGTTGGTTGTAATAAGTCTTTCTCTAAATTTATAAGTGTTGTATAGCGTTGTTGCAATTTTGCGATAGAAAGGGCTAATTTATGTCGCGCCCCTTTCGTCACGCCTTGCTCTGCTAATTGTTCCTCAGTTAGCTGGAGCATTTCTTCGTAACTGAGAGTAACAAATAGATAACTATATTTATGAAGGCGTAAAGTTTTAAGCCACGATGGGACATCTGAGAAATAAATAATATGTTACTTTTCTAATCGATGAACTGTAAATTTATGAAATTATGTACACGTACCTCTCATACCACTGGCAAGTGATCGAGTAGATGTTTCATCTAAGCGCCCTTCGCTGCCGCTACTTGCGCAAGAACTTTGAGGACTCAATGGGCCTACTCCAATAAGATTGCCTGCTTAGAAGCCAACAATTATTCAAATAAAATAAAAATATAATCGAAATTCTCTCGTTAACATTAACTTCAAATTAAACTAACTTGTATGATCTCCAGATACGCTGAAGCTTCGTGGCTTATGTTTAGTTGTACAATTTGCGTTGTTACTGCGATCAACAACTTCTAAATGATGGGGCGGAGCGACAGGTGGTGTTAAACTGTTCGATCGTCGTTGACGAGTTACAGGTGGAGGAAATTGCAAATTGAAGGCAGTGCCTGGTTGTGTGCCAAATAAACTTGTCTGTTCACTTTGCTGTTTAGAATTTCGCTGCCATGCATTATCCCATCTGAAATAAAAGTAAATAGAATTAATATAATAAATAGATACATAAATATTATACAACTGTTTCTAATTCACCTAATAGTACTATTAGTGTACTCCTCAAGACTATGTATTGGTGGTGTACCACTAATACGTTCTTCGAGATGTCGAAGCCATTGAGTCAAAGAACGTCTATCTTGACTAGTTATAGCTGGATGAATCAAACAATAACTTAACAGTTGTTGAGTCTGTTCGGTATATTGCCCTGTAGTTACACAATGGCTTACTAATTCTGGTATTGCTACTAAGTAACATTGTTTGCACTCTATATTCCCAGGCCTTAATAATGGCAAATGTGTTAAAAGTTGATTTATAGCAATTTCTGTTGATTCTGATAGCAATGAGTTAATAAATGCTACAACAATATTTTTTGTTAAAGATTGTTTACATTTGTAGACTCTTAAATTTGTGCATACTAATCATAAAAATTACCTGGATTATTGGCATTTAGTTCCTGTGTGTCCAATTCAGAAACAGAGTGCAAGGAATGCTGCACTGCTTGTGCAAGAAACCTTGCTTGAACTGCAGGAATGCGACGAAGTAGTGCATATAAAACTACAGTTTGCTCACACTCATTCCATTGCGAGAAAACTCGAGTTAATTCACCAACTTGTTCACAGAATAGAGCACCGGGTGACCACTTCATTTTTAACAGTGCTTTAGTGGTAAGGAGCAAATATTAAAAGCTCCAATATTTTTTGGATTATTCAGATTATGATTCAATTGTGTTCCAATGATATTTAAGCAAAACCAGGTATGTATCAGCGCTCTGTATTAAATATAAAGGATATTTACATTTTTAAGATGTACTTTATTTAAAATAATTTATTAGGAATTTAACCCTAATGTTCTCCCAGAATCTAAATGATGATTATATTTCAATAAATATTATTAAGATATTTAATATTTTTTGCATATTCTAAGTTTTTCATGAATAAAGTATTGCAAAATTGGAAAAGATAGTACCTGATACGCATATAAAAAGAAGTAAGGAGAACAGCAAAGTTAAATATTTAAAAATAAAATTATACAATATATAAAGGACAATTTAATTCATTTGAAATTTATTGCTAAAATATTGTTCTAACACCAATACAATACATTTTTAATATTAAATTCAATAAGATAATGGTAATAATGATTTTATACAAGTATATACATTTATTTGTATGTAATATATAAAAAAATTTCATTATATACATGATTAAATTGCATGATGAATTAAAATACATCTTTAAAAACTATCTTTATGTTAACTGTATTATAATACTCAATTAGCAAGAGTTGCAGATTTCAATTATTCGAAATTTAATTATTAATTTTTATATCTTAAATCACCCATAACTTTATCTTTTAAACCTAGTATCATTAAATTAATATTTAACATAAATTAGCATATCAACTTTCTAGAACAGTGAAAGTATGCAGCAAGTAAAATCGAACATCTAATATTAATTAGTCTTACAAAATTATTGTATTAAACCTACTTGTATTTATTTCAAAAACAAAACTTATAACGTACAACGGACCATAAAAAACAATAACAATAATTTATTACAATTAAGTACACTAAATATTCAAAATAATTTTTTCACAAATTATAATACCGCAAACACTATTTTATTTTTTATGAAAAAAATATATTAAATCTGTAATATCGAATCGTCGGATTTCTTCGGTCTTTATAGGCGTATAACGAAGTCTAATGCCCAACATAACCTCAAAATATCTGTGTACACTGCATCGACATGTAGGTACATCGATAAGAATTCCACTGAGGTCAAGTTTGTTTACCCCGCGATGCGTGTGTATTTATAGCTTTCCTGTTACGATCCATTCGGCGGTGCAATGGCACCGTGTGCGAGACTTTACATGCCTCTAACACCGATAGATAAGATACGATTCTTTCTACGGACAGAAATAACGCAACTGTCCATCAAAGTTCCACCAAAACCTCTAAAGCCCTCATATGATAAAACTAAATGTTTCTTAGAAAAATTTCATTTTGTATTTCCGTAGAATTGTTCGAGTCGCTTTCGTCGGTGCCGCTGCTATCTTTGTATGCGTGGGATACAGTAGAGGGGAAAGGACAGAGAACGAACAGAGAAAAACAAGAGAATAAAAAATAATTCGTTTGTGTATTAATATTAATCGCCTTTCACAGTAAAACGTGTGTGTAGTAGAATTATCGAAATTGTCGCGAAATAGGTGAAAGGGATATTCTATAAATGTAACGAATATATTGCTACTGTGCGACTAGCACTCGGCCATTGAGCCGAACAGCAAACAACAAATTGTATGCTGAAATCGGTCAACGCGCTTACGCTATATAATATAGCTGCATATTGATATAATTACCGTATGCAAGGCTGGAGGTGGGTTCTCCACAGGTTCGTTGTACCCCTTGCAAAATAACAACAATACACAATTATAGCATTTTAGACGACGTCGAGTTAAAGGAAACATGTATCCACCATGCGGTATGGTGGGCTTACGTGACCACACTGGTTCGTCGTCGCAACTCGTTGCAGAACTTCACCTCTATCATTGGACCACGCTCGAATGATAACAACCAATCACGTTATAACTTGGGGCGCGGTTCATTTATGTCTCAAATGTACGTCGATTTTGTTTGATTTTTTAGTATACGTTCAAAATTCAATTAGGTTTCTTTCTATTTCTAGCGTATATTTATTAATAAACTAAGGATTTTTATGCAATTGTGAGAAATTGAAAAATATGAAAATGTAGAGTGCATTAATATGAGAAATATATAAAATATTCATAGTACAATATCCGTTTTAATATTTGGGGTGAGTAAAACAAATATTTTCTGAGGTTCTATTTTATTAGTATTACATATTGGTAAAAATAAGAATTTGTATAAACATCCGCAGTCTATTTATTGATCAATGTAGATAAAAATATGATTAAAATATTATTTATAATAAACTAACAAATTCTCTGAGATTTATTAAGTTAATTAATATATTTGGTCATAGTTTACAATTTATCTTACTTATTCAATATAATCTATATTTTTCTTTACAATAAATTTTAATATAAAAAAACATAATATTTTAATTTTAATTCTAACACAATAATAGACTGAACCTTTATTTTAAATCTGACCTAGCATGAAATACATGGTCAAATGAAAAATATCTTTCAAATAATAATATATGTTCCATGTTTACAAAAATATTAGATATTAGATATTAAATATAAGTCATTATACACTCATACAATAATTTTTCTTTTGATTACTCCAAATAATGAAAGAACACAGAGAAAAAGGACAACTGATTTTCCACTGACTATAAAGTATTCTTATCCTATGGCGTGCTACTTGTGTGTACGCTATTAAATATTGTCGCCCATTCCATCGCTCTCAGTGACTAAAGCACGTTCCAGGATGACACGGCCTTCCTTGTATCGTTGATTATCGTCTGTGGCAAATTCATACACCCACCCAAGTTTAGCATCACAGTTTTTGCAGCTGACATCTCGGACCATGTGACGACCCGTCAACATCACTCTATCCTGTACCTCGCTGTGTATCATTGTAGACTAATTAAATTATGAATGGGCAAAAATCATATAAGATTATTCCATTAGTACAATTTCTTTGAGATTTTGTACATTTACGAATGGTATCCTGTGTGCTAAATAATGTTAAAAAGCTACATATGTATAAACAGGAAAATCATGTACCTAAGAATAACATATAATAAACATAAAATAAATAATAAAAGTTACAAACGTTTAAATCATTAATGAAACAACAAAATTATTTTTGTTTGAAATAATGATAAGTTTTTTTAGAATGACAAAGTTTCTTTAAACTGTACTAATAAATCTTAACGTAATATACAAATAATACAATGAAGATATCAAAACAAGATGACGCCATGTTGTACCTTTGTAATTAATTTTACAAACAATTATTACAGTTCTCTTTCCCTTATGTTTATACACATTCTCCTCTAACGGATAATTCGAGTTTTTGCTTAAATTCAACTCCTCTGTCCCTCTTTCTTAGGTACATGAGTATAATAACATTCCACCTTACACAACTGTCTTTGTCAAGCGCGAGAATTTTCAAAAGGTAGAAATGTAAACATAAACTTATTGTATATTACGTTTGACGTTAATTTATTTAAAGGAACAAAGGAAAAACGCGAATACCTGTAATTCAAGTTGACGACTTTGTTAAATAGAAAAGCACGGCCTGTCGCGCCCGTAAAACGCGTGCTTATCAGCTGACCTCTGTTTGTAAGATTGGTGTCACAGGAAGCGCAAGAGAACAACCGAGTACCTCCGATGTGTTCCAAGAAAATTACGCCCATCCTGAAATATCGTAAATCGCTTTCCAAGTATCTACTGTGAAATAAAAACGACTTGGTAGATTCAATCGAACTGCATTGACTCTACAAACAAGCAAGTCATGTAATTTGACGTAGCTGTCACTACAGCGCGATACATACACTACGCTACGCAACAATACCATCCAAACGCTTGAGTCTGTCAAGCTGTTTTAATCATGATTCACAGATTTCAAACTTCTAGATGGTACAACTGCCTACGGAAATTTTAAACTCGTACGCTGCGATCAGAGCGACGCTGAAAAAAATACGAAAACTACATACAAGGCTGTAAATGTAAAATAACATTGCGTCAAAATTATTTCATGGTTATTTATAAAAATACATGTTCCATAAACATATAATTCTTTTAATTTCGATATAAAATTATTATCTCTAATATAAATTTTCTTTCGATATGAATATTATTACATAGATAATTAACAGTTTAAAAATGGTTTAATAAAATAGTGAATAATTTGAAAATCAAACATTTTGTATACAAATCGTAATTTAAAAAAGAGAACGCAGTATTTAGGTAAGTTTAAGTTGAAATTAAAAGAACTATATGTTTGTAAAACCTGTGTCACTATAAATAGTCATGAAATAAGTTTGATGTAATGTTATTTAACAGTCTTGTATGTATGTTTACGAAATTTATGTACTAATATCAACATCAATAGCGATACGTGAAAATTGATTATTTTTTAAATTAACAAAAAAATAGAAATGTGTAAAACGAAATACCAATAAAAGGATGAATAAGATAGATTTGTAATCTTAACGTTAAAAATCACAGCTGAAAAGAAACATGTATATATACTATCTATATTTATACACGAGCAAATTAAATAAAACATAAGCATCATAATATATTTTTGGAAAATGACGAAAATGCCACAAATACATATTACTCAAATATTTATTTAATTTCATACCTCATACAAGTATTCGTATGAATTACTATTCATATTCGCGTCTAAAATACGCATACGAATTGGGAATTATTTTTAAATAAATACCGTAAATAACATTAACAAACCTCTTTTAATAAAAGTTTTAAAAAAAATTTCTTTGAAAGAAGTAGTAAGCTTACTTTAGAGTAAGGTTCCTTACGCATTACTTTTTTTCTTTTTTAAAATAAACATACATTGAAAAAATGAATAAGTTTCTTCAGAATAAGGACTGTTATATATATTATCCCTTTTGTATTCAAAATATCTTGTAAATAATTTCGAGAGATTACATCAAAATATTATATCTTTATTATTTATATAAACGGTATACAATATGTTACAAGTATATATATAATATAGATATATATATATATATATATAATATATATGTTCGTGTAAATTATACTTTTAAAGCTAGGTACATAGATGTTTGTGCAGTAAAATTCAAAACACTTTCCCTTAATTTTTTCTTTTATAATTCCAAATATTCGGACGTTGGCCGTAAAAGCCTCGCTATAATTATGTACCGCAACCACAATTAGAAAATGTGGAAGGTATAAATGTGAAAGCCAAAAAACATTTAGAATTATGAAACGAATCGAAAATATATTGTTGGTCATTGTTTAATATCTATGTTCATATTTCTTCAAGGCACATTTGAAATATAATCAGTATACTCATTTCCATATTACAGAGGAATTTACTAACGTTAATTGTTCCTATCATTTCACTAATAGTGTCTGGAGTTAGACTTCAATGAAATTAAAAAAGTGAGAAAGAAAAACGAGAGAAAAAATCAATAGAAAAATATAAAATATTAAAAACTCCTTTAGCCAAAATCACAGACAAGTCCCTTACTTTCTCAAACAGAGCACAGAATCGCATTTTTCATGGTCTTAATTCTAGAATAATAGTTATATAAATATTATAAATATACATTCATATATATATACGTAGTCTTATCAAATTATATACATACACGTATACATACGCTTTCTGATACTGAACATTCGTTAATAATAAAATTTACATTTTTTATTTTGCATACGTAACGTTATTATGTATATTTACATGTACGCACGTACAGCATATAAACAGTGGTCTCTCTCATGTGTACATGTATATTGCGTATGTATATATATATATATATATTTATACATATATATTTTGATTATATCCTTTTTTGATATTCAGATCATGAAGGATATCTTCCATAATACTGCACCTATTTCTATGTACATAAAATGTTTACAGAACATAATGAAATATAGATAAAACGTACGCCGATGATAATAACAAAAATAGTAACAAGTGACTTTGCAATTATTACGTGTTATCGTTACTACACATAGATATGATAAAATGCCCTGCTCATCGGCTTTGTAAAGGTTCACGGTTTTGTTACCGTCCCTTCTTCATAGTATTTATAATATTTTATATTAAAAGAATTAATTTGCAAGATCAAATCCTTGCTCTGCCAATATCATCATAATACACGCTCACTAACACTCTTTTATTGCATGCACCTTTCCTTTCCTTCAGCGAATATTTACCTAGTCAGGTCCTATATGACTATAATACGTCCTTTGTTGGAAGTTGCACAAATTTCCCAATGAATATCAATATGCGGGCATTTTTATTTCAAGTTAGATAAATGGCTATCATCTGCACTGCAGGTATTTATTAACAAGTATAGAATGCTTGACGTAACATTTTAATAATTACACGCAACGCAAAGTGAAAACTAGAATCTTTCTTCAGTATGTAATAGTAACAAGATTATTCATTAACAAACTATACAAGAAACTATATTCCATAAACCACATTTGTGGGACATTCATGCAACATAAAAGAAATATTTTTACATTTTGAGTGACGAAATAATTATAGCAGTCACAGTATTAATATTCATATTAACAGCGATTAACGACATAGATATTAACAATAATAACGTAGTATATTTTTGATAAATCGGAAACGTTATTATTATTATTTTTTTTTTAACAGCAATTAAAGCAATTACTTCAATAATTCAGCTAATAAGAAATTGTATTAAGAAATAAATGAATAAGATTTTGGTTTACTTAGCACAAGTTTACGTCATGAACGACTGCTAAATATGAAAAATATATATCTCTTATGTATTATTTTTGGTAAGTTTTGTTCTGTTGGCGGCAACTGCTGCAAGACATGCCAGTGCTTCTAAGTCCGGCGATGCACACCATGCTATCAATATTTGCACAATTAATTAACTTGACAATAATTAAATAATATAAACTTATATCGTATTTATAATAACAAACATGAAACGTAATATCCTCTATTTTCATAATCTTAAATATTTTAATTTTAAAACCAAGAATGTTTCCAAATTAAAAAAATTTAAGTACAAGTGAAAACTTTGCAGATTGGAACGTAAATTTATGTTTTCTAACTCATACATAAATACCTTATAATATAAATTCAAGCTTTAGTTAACTGAATTCTAGTTCCTAATAAAAAGTACAATTTCTTCTTGTAACTTTCACTTCTTTATAGATGAAAACACAGATAATCTAAATAAAAGATAAGACAATTTTTATAAGTTTTCTTTCATAAAAATAATAACGTTCCAATCTGAAAAATTTACAAGAAATATTTCTGTTGATATTTATGAATGAAACACTAAGAAGTAAAATGAAAGTAAGAAATAAACAATACAGTTTATTTCGTCTATACTTACATTTATTGGGTTCCTCGATCTCAATTTGCTTTGAATCATTTATAGCTGCCGTGTTACGTGTAATGCTTTGTTTTCTTGCTTTCCTTTTTTGACTTCCAACTAGAAGTTTCTCAGTATCTTCTGAATTTTCGCGTTCTGTTTGGGATATTTTTGTATTGTTTTGACTGTTTGCTTGATCGTTGCTGTCGAAATTATTCTGATGCCTTCTATTATTCGAAGTCGATGTTAATTTTTGTACAATTTTTTTCTTTTTCGTACGTTGTTGCTTCTTCTTTTCCTGAAATTCTTCTAAACTTAAAGATGGTAACGCTTCAATTTTCTTTTCTAAATTAAAGTCCCTACATAAGAAAATGAAAATAATACATTTTCGTTGTATATTACACAATATTTTAATGCGTAACGTTATAAAATGACATTAAACTTACTCAGCTCGAAACCTTTTTCTTGCAGTCCATGGTCCAAAATCAACTTGTCCTTCTGCACCTTCAGTTTCTGTCTCTTCTGGTTTCGATGCTTCTATATTTCCCTCGGCGCTTTAAATAATACTTATATTATTTCTTTTCGTTTGCATGTATATAATAAAAATGCAAATAATAAACGAATTTAAATTACCTTTCAACAAGATGCTCTAATTCGCCGCGAGAGCTATTTCCACCTTCACTACTCAAGGAATCTGTTTTCTCACTGACATTTGAAGAAATAGAGTTTCTTCTTTCAGTTGCTTGACCATCAGTGCTAATGAAATCATCAATCAGAAGTAGGTTATTAATGATGAAACCATATTTTATATGCAGTACAAGTTTAATGAAATACTGTAATTATTTACCTACGATTTCCAGTTTGTCTTCTTCGCTTAGGCTGCTGTCCCGATGCACCAACAGTTTTCATTTGTTCTGCAAGGAACTTTTGATAACGTAAACCTTTGCATGTTCGTTCACTTCTAAAATTACTTTCTT
Organism: Bombus confusus; assembly: GCA_014737475.1. Classification (NCBI taxonomy): domain Eukaryota; kingdom Metazoa; phylum Arthropoda; class Insecta; order Hymenoptera; family Apidae; genus Bombus; species Bombus confusus. The sequence goes on from JACXIV010000083.1 coordinate 902,383, forward strand.
CTGAAGGCATGTTTGTAGTTAAAAAATTATTTATTTCTGTTTTTTCATCTTCTGTATCCTAAACACAATTGTTAATGTTAGAAACGTGAAATTTTAAGAAACAGTACAAATATTTAATTATTTAAAAGTAAAACATTTAATTAAGAAAAATTTGATTAAAAAGGTCCCTTACATATTGATGCACATTATTATTTGATTCAGATCTTTTTCTCTTTTTTGCATCAAAAAGATCAGCTTTACATTCTCTCTTATTATCAGATGAAAAAGGTACTTCTAAATATCTTTTTTTAGGAGGTTTTGGAACTTCAGTATCATTTTCAATCACAGAACCATTAATAGTCACTTGCTCATCTGCAGCTTGTGTTTTCTGAGGTGTGAATAACGAACTGAGGCCACCAATTTGGGATTCATCAGCTAATTTTCCTGGTTGAATTGATTGTCCATCTCGCTTATCAGATTTTGAATAATCGGAAGACTTGTTCTCACATTTCACACTTTCTCCTAGTTGCTCATTAGAATTTGTTTCTGCCTTCTTGTTCGTAGGCCTAGTATTCAAAGTACGTAATGGAGGAGCTGGTAATTTGTACCACTTAAAATCAGGATTTGCATTTAAGAATGCATCTTTGTACTGAAAAATTTTAAATTGTAATCATGAACATTAAAGTTAGAAAAATTAAAAATTTGTAATTAAAGTTTCTGATATACAACTTAAAAAGTATATTTAGTTGTTAATAAAGATTTGTATAAAATTGTAAACAGTATTGAGTTTGTAAGATTTACAGTGGACTATGTCAAATTACATCAACAGTATAATTACTAGCATGACATTTAACTTCCTCATTATGCAAGTAATTTACCTCCTGTGCTAGATTTGTATAAGAACGTTTTTGATCTGGATGAAGAGTGGCCCACCATTCTCCAAGAACTCTTGTAACTGCTCGATTTTCTAAATGTGGGAAACCAGATCGCACAGAACCACGATGTCGTTTACAAAAAATAAGGAAAGCATTCATTGGTCTCCTTGCATGATGGGCTGGTTCTCTTAATTCTCGTGATTCCTAATTATTAATACAATTTGATAAATCTATTAATACGTATATGTTTACAAATATATATAACTGGTTAATAAAAATTATATAAAGTAATCTGATTGAAATAAAATGTGTGTGTGTGCGTAATTATTTTCTATTTCTATTTAAATATAGTAAAAATATGTTTTTAATACTACGTTAAACAATTAATAAGATATGAATTAAAATATTTGTAATTAAATTAACAAAAATATTTAGATATAAACAGAAATACCATCTCTTAAATTAAGCAAATCATAATTATTTATAGAAATTAATATATATTACATATTTAGTTGTTATTTGTTGCAAAAATTATGTAATATGACATATCACGATAAAAAAATTACATATATTTTTAGATCACAACAATACTCAGTTATATTACAGCACTTGTGAAACCTTAAAATCACATACCTTGGCAGATTCTAAGGTCACATATGCTTATCTCTACATTCATAGATAATAGCAAGGTATTAAAACTAATTATTTATATTAAACGTACAATTTAAAAAAAAATACACAAAAATATGTTGTTACCAATTTATGAAATGGACGTATGTGCATACATTACACATCTATGTGTGTATACCTTTTTTAACATTGAATAAGCACAAGTGTCATTTAAACATTTTTTTAATGAAATATTTATTAAAGACAATTATTAATATAATATACTAAATGGTAAATAATATGTTTTTCAGTCATTTATTCAATTAAACATATTAAGAACGAAATTATAAGAATATTTTATCATTTTATGTAAGGTATATTAATTTTATAAAAATAATTTTCTTGCTAAAAAAGACTTTATTGATTATTTTATTACGAGTGTAATTAAATGCATTACTACCCATAGTTTTTCTAATGTTCTATTCACGTCCATACTTAACGAATTGTTATACAAGTGATGAAAAAATGTAAACGTGAATCAACACACAAATATGACGGAGATTGTGCATATGCACGTATGCAACGCATACATATATACATAAGTAAATAAAATAAAAGCAGAAATATATCCATTTTAATGGAATGTAATCTTTTCGTTATTTACCCTTATCTTTTTAATATTTTTACCTTCACGATAAGTCAACTTTATTACGAAACGAGAGTGTAACAAAAATATATTAATTTATATTCTCTGCACAATATTATGAAATCGATCGTAAAATTTAAACATTAACAGTAAAAACTCATGAGAAGGATTCCATTTGCTGTGATGTTTGTAAAAACGATTTTTCCAAAAAAAGATTGCGTTCCATGATAACTCTAAGACAAAAAAGAAAATCACGTCTATTTATGGTACAACGAGGAGAACGATCTACAAATGCTTTGGATTGGTAGAGAATCCAATGTCAAAGGAATGAAACATTCGCCACATTCCCGAAATATCTCGTAATCATATTGACAATATACGATTAATATTAAAATTGACGGTAGTGGTAGTAGTAGTAGTAGTAGTCTCATTGAAAAAGAAGTATAGATATCCGCCGTCATAACAGGCATATGTTAATTTTCGTATTCTGTCTAATTACTTCAGCTGCACAAAGTCCAGAATATTTTCAATATGAAATGTCGCAATGCCTCGTTAATTTCGATTTATCTAAAAGTCGGATGGTTAGTGAAAAATATGATGAAAAATATAATGAAGGAAGTATCGTCAAAAATTGTTAGGGCATGTCGGTTGTCATACGTCGCAGCTTTCGTTAATGCTATTGTACGTTGATTGCCTCGATCGCACTACCTATCTCTGTCAAATTCGTATGAGCTTTCGATGTTTTGAAAAAAAATTTCCAACATATTTCATATGAACCAGACATCGAAGAGAATTGCACATTGCGCATTTTTTCCAAGACCTCATGACACCTTTCCGATCATCTACTGACAGCTGCTTGTGCAAATGTAAATACTGCATATAACAATTTATACGTCTTTCTATGCACCGATGATCTGGCAAATATTTGAATGAAGTGAAACGTCCCTTGAAAAAATTCCCATTCACACAAAACGCTGCTATATTCTTGTACAATTCGTTCTTGAGTCCCTCTAATTGTCAAATATTTATTAACATAGAACTAAACCCAAGACGTTGTTGTTCCTTTTAGTATGACTAGTCTCGAGACATTGTATAAATCCCGTTTTTTGACTCAAAATCATCGCGAATAAATCACACGTTCGACCGTTCAGAATGATAAATTTAACCTTAGACAGTATTACGAATTTGCTGTTAACACGGACGTATCGAAAAGCCATTGGCAATTCGAGAAAAATACGATCTATTTCTCCCTACTTACCTTGCGTTGTTGCTCGTTGGCAGCCATTTCTGATTTCACTTGACAATTCACTCAGCGGCGCATAATAAAGATAAAGCTTCGGCACTGAGTGTCCTCTCTTTTCCTCCGTGTCTTGCTTTCTTTCTCTGGCTCTTTTCCGTGCACGAATTAACCTCTCCTTCTTACGTACTATTTCTATCTTTTTCCTCCTTCGATGCCTTCGTCCACATTTGTTTCTGGTGGCCCACGTGAAAGAAAATTCTGGCAAAAAGTCACGATATTTTATCACATTTCACGGAATTTATTAGTCGCTTTGAAAAACATTTCGGACTATGTTTTACTCACAAGTTACACGAACAGTATTATTCCAGCGATTTGTGTTTGCAACTAAATCATTTGTCGTGCAAACGTCACGAATCTACAAACGTCACTGTTAAAACCAGTCACGCGCCTATATGTGCTCGTCCCAAAAGAATTAATCTGAATGAATGAACAGATTCTAGATCGTATCGACTGCTAATATTATTTTAAGTCTCTAATGAATACTGAATTCTTGTTTCGCTTCGTACAAAATTACACGCACTATCGAGAGAGCAATACGTTAATGTTGTACACATTTTCAGCATCGTGCGCATTGTGTTCAAAAAAATAAAAGGTTCGCGCGTATGAACATATCAGTGTTACCAATTACACTATACAAACATTACTAAAAGAGATTTATTATCCTTGAATATTTTACTTGTTAACCCTTTAAAATGAAGGATTTGTATAATATTTCTCAATTAATATAAATGACAATATTAATTTTTTATTATAAGTTACATATTACCTTTGAGGTTAAGGCATTGCTTAATAATGAAGATATTTTTCAGTTTCTGATAAAAATGCTGAGATGATTGCCAATGAAATATAATGAAAAATCAAAATAACTATGCAAAACATCTACAGCACGATCATATGAGTAAACAGTAAACAGGTCTCGACACTTGCTAAATAAAACCGTTCGAAAATTGAGTCGTGAAAAATAAACATGGAAGACAAAAAGGGTCTCGTTCTGTGAGACAGACAAAGATGAGTAGACTGTCTTTGTCTCTGTCTGAGACATTCGTAATATCTACGTATATGAATATACGTTTCACATATGAGCACAATGAGACCATTTCTTGTCCTCTATTTTGATTCTTTTCGCCTCAAAAGACGGACGGAATCGCCAATACCTTCGATATGGAAATGTTCAGATCTGTTTATAGTTAATAAGACCGTGATCTAGACACCCAGATCTGCCTTATATATTGTTGTATGAAAAACTTTTCCAAGATGAAGTTACAGTATTTCAATGGTCACATACAAGGGTGGAAATAGATATTTAGATGATACCATTTAAGTAAACCACCCTGTGTTTACAATTTTATCGTTTGAACAAAAAGATATAGATATTCAATAATTCTTTCATTGTGTACTTTTAATATTTTTATAGTAGTTTAGTGTACAATTTCATACTTCACAATGAAAATGTAAATTTATAAACATACAATATATATATATTAATCCCAAACGTGTTTTATTCAACCTTTTATGCAAATATAGTATACAAGTGAAAAGTACAAAATATTCTTTGGCAGTCATGCGTTCCTTACCACAATGGGCAAAATTTATTTAAAAAAAAATTTCGATATAATCAGTAAACAAAATTAATCTTTCCCTACTACAACTATATACCATGAACAAAAAACCCAAAAATATTATGAAAAAGCAAGGTCACAAAACGCAGATCTGCTATAACAGTTTCAAATACCTCCAAGGGCAAACATGAAATAAGCCATTATAAAAAAAAGTATACATTGCTTCGTCAAATTATATCACTTTGTACTTGTTATAATATAGTGAACTGGAATATCAGTTTGATATATTTATCAATCTCCTTCGCTTTCCTGTTATTTATATTATTTATTCTTTGTAGAATATTTTTTCTTTTCGTCACTTTCAAAACCAGAATCCAAGTCATCGCTTAAACACTTTTTTAGTGTATAAATTTTAGAATGCTGCTGCAAATCTCTGTTTTCAATTGATAGCTTCTTTATGCAGCTTATTAATTGTTCAAAAAAGTTAGGATAAGTATCATACCCAGGAAACATATTTACATCTATGATCGCATATTTTTCAGTATGATTTTCAATAACAACATCCACACCAACCAAAAGCAATCCAAAAAGTTCTGTAACTCTCTTAACAATCTTCTCTAGTATTTCATGTTTTGGTTTTACAGTTAATGGAATGTCTTCCTCTGTCAGAATTGACCATTTAGACCTGGAATCGCTCTTACATATATCATGAGAACTAAAAAATATCGTGTTTAATGCAGTACAGTCTTCTTCATAAAAGTTTTTGAAACTAGGTCTTTCGACTACGTGAAAGTTTTCTCCGACTATATATATCTTATAAAGAATTGCATTATGGTTGACAAATTGTTGAGCCACACAAGGAGGCTGACAATCCTTCACACCCTCTTCATTAAAAATCACCATCATCTAAAATGCATGATTATTATTAACCTTTGAATAACATTCATATGTTTTCCAATGATCGAATTACCTTATGTGCATCATTGGAACCCTGAGCCACAAGTGGTTTACAAAGAAATGGGAACTTAATACCTGCCATTTTTAACAGCGATATATTCTCAATAACATTTTTACTCTTAATTTCTACAAACCTTGGAGTAAATACCCCTTAAAAAAGATAGATCATATAATCATATATATCACGTATATTATATATAGATCAATAATTTATTTGTAGTATTAAGAATTTGTATTTACCATCGAGTTGTAGCTGTTCTTGTAAACTTTCATATGATTTATAACGATTTATTAAAATTCTAATATTGTCCAAAGGGTCAATAACTATTATTTCAGGATGTCGGTAGAAGTATTCTTTCATTTTTGAAATAATCGCTTTGGCCTGTAATATAAATTAATTGTCATAACGTTGTTAATCATAATAAATATAAAAAATTTGTTCGTACATTTTGATCACCATATTCAGCATGTGCTAGTTTATCTGTCATTTTGTATATAAAAACATGAAATGGTCCCTGAGATTCAAGATCCGAGTTTATATCAATCTGAAATTAACGCATCGCTTCTAAAATATTTGATAAAATATTATAGACGTATATAAATTATACATAAAACATTTTATACATAACCTCACATTATTATAATATCATATGTGGCATAAGTATTTAATAATAATTCCAGAATGCTTAAAAAATTATTTACCATTTTTAATAGAAACCCTTCGGACTCACAAACACTACAAAAATCATTCCAGTTAAATTTTTGTCGTTTTTTTTCAGATATCGAGTAACCGATGACATACTTGTCGCACATTTTTTTTCGCGTTGTTTTCTTATGTTGAATATAATTTCTATCCATTAAAGCGTATACAGTACATTATTTCAATAATAATCGTTAGAGAAACTATCCTTTATTAATGCGTTGTCTCAGAGATTCTTGTGTCAACTAATTTCATATTTTTCTCGAAATGTAAGGTTATGTTTGCGTCATTTAAAAAATATTCTACGGTATTATTGTATTCCCTTTGATTATATACATTTTACACAATCAGTTTATTTTCTCAAAGCAAAGTATTTTCTCAAATTTTATTCCAATGTACAACTTGGATTATCGTTATATTTATTTTATAAAAAGTGTATTAAATGATCACAGGTTATTGCGATATAATAATGACAGGCACATTTCACATTATTTATGCTTAATTACACGACACTTATAATAATCCAATACATAACATGATTATCTAAAATTATCATTTTATTTACAATATTTTCATGATATTTTTCATCGCGTATTTAATGATCCTTTCAAATCGTAAGTATTCGGGAATACGTCACCGTCGTTGCATCTTCAATTGCAGTATTTGTAATGCACATAGTTCGTGCTCGGCTATTTTGTACGATGCGCTTACTATCAAATCAGCAATTTTAAATTTCTCCTATGCTCTGTACGAGGGACTAAAAATAAATCGATTAAGTATAATTAAAAAATATAGTTCTCATAATAAACGTTTGATTAACGATATTGTAATGTAACATTCACATTTTTTTAAATAATTTAATTTCTTACTAAGATCTTAATTTTAAGATTTTAATTTACAATAATTCTAATACTAATATACAATAGTATAATTTTAATATTATTTCATATATATATGTATATATATATATATATACATATATATATATTACGAAATTTATTATTTTACCTTTGAAGATTCGTTCCAAGAAGTCAACATCTCTTTCGTAACGAAAATTGCGACGTTATTATCGAAATTATCCGTGTTTTCGCCATCTGATCGACTCTTTGTCAACCTTCGAACTTCTCCGAGAGAATATGAACCGGAACTTGGCATGTATACTTCCCCTTCGGAGTGTGAAGTATCAGACGAAATTTCCATCTGACAATTAGACGAAGAATTGAAAAAATATACAAATTTCAATATCGATTATTTTTATTGATTTCACTCGGAAAACTTTTGCGCATGGAATTAAAAATTAATAAAAGCGAGCGGAGCGAATTCGTTTTGATTCTCACAATTGCGAATATGATAATATATATTTTTAATACAAAAGGCAGGAGACTTTCTGCTAAACGAATTATTGCTAGACTACTCTATTAAAAATGGATTATGAAAAATTTCAAGATGCATAGATATACGGAATACGTAGTAATATTTAATAGAGAAAACAAACTCCTGCCCAGATTCTATTATTTTCATTATATTCGTAGAAACGCGAATTCGTATAAATATTCGCAGTTTAATTATTACGTTGGAAACATAGAATGCTGAAGAGATATTTATTACCTTGTTCGATTCTATCGTAGATATCGTGGACATACCATTAGAAAGCCTGTAAAAAGTATAATTTGAAAATAGTAGAATTTCAAGGAAGTCGATTCAAGAAAATAATAACAGCAATGAAATAGTTGTAGATATAATTTCATAAATATTTTTCTAGTTAATACGACGAAACCTTAAACGTACAATGACCAATTAATTAATTGAAACACTTGAAATTGCGCGTGTTTTAAGGCATTTCTTTTACCTCTGACGCTGATTAAGCGAACTCGAATAATTGATATTGGCATCAAGATGCGTAGAAGAGAAGAACCTTTTGTCCACTGCGTCGTACACATCGGATAAAATGTTCTTTTTCCCGAATAAGCTATCGAAATGCGAGTTATTTATATTCCTTATTTTATCAACGATCGCATTACTCGTTTCGATCTGCTTAAATTCATTCGCTTCCTGTGAAAGTTTCGCATTGTTCGATGAAGTTTTCGAAAGGTTTCTCGAGGAAGATCGCAGAGACGCGCGATCGCGCAAAGAATCAGACGATAAACCCTGCGAAACATTATTATCAATCCGTTCGTCTTTCCCCGCATTTTCCATCGAACACCATTCTACGGATTTCTCTTTTCTCAATTCAGCAACCGCGTCGTTCGAAGATACCGATCTTTCGTTCCAAGTTTCAGGGTCATCGCGCTTCGCGTCTTTGTCGTCGTTCGTTTTCAGCGAGGTTTCGTTAATATCTTTCACAGCTGCCTCGTTGTTGCGTAAACTCATTCTTTCGTCGGCATTCCGCAGCAGATTATTTCCTAAAGTTTCAGCAAAGTGGCATTCTTCGCTTCCGGTTGGCTCGTGAACGATATTAGACGCAGTTCTCGTAGACACTAAATTTCCGTTCTCACTTACTTCCATACGCAAGTTCGCGTCGTTCTTTTCAGCATCGTTTCTCGTATTATCAACTTCGTCGCTTGTATCAACGTCCTCCGCCGACCCGACATCGCAGTCTACTTTATCCGCAGAATGTTCGTTTCTGCATACACCAACGTTACATTTTAAAGACGACCGATCCTCGGCATTAGGAATCGACTCGTGAAGAGCAGCGTCGTCGCGTTCAGATTTATCCTTCATGGAAATATCCTTCTCGAAAGTTTCTTCGTTCGAGTTCGTTCCGCCCCGCGGACGTTCTAATCGCGAGTCTCGTTCCTCCGATTCGTTATCCGATTTCGTCGCTGCGACCGTACGAACGTTATTCGAAGCCGCGTTGCATATCGGCGATTTCGCAGGGACCTGCGACTGCGAGTTTCCACGACTCGCTTCGTCGTACTCCAAACTCTTCAACAAGCTCTTCGCCACCAGAGGCACTATCTCGTCTACCTTCAGGATGTTCTTTATTTTATCCTCTGTGAATCGCGTTTCTTCTCGAAGGGCTCGAGCGATCAACTTTTCCTCGAGCCTCGCCTCCGCTGCAACATCTTCCAGGACAGCGGGGCGAACGATATTCCGCAACGTGGCGCGATCGAAATTACCTGCCCGAACCTCTCCTTTCTTCATTTCCAACGCGTTTAGCTGGAGAATCGCGGCCCTCTCGTCGCGAGACTCGTCGCGAGACTCGTCGCGAGACTCGTCGCGAGACTCGTCGTCGATCGTCGCCGATCTGCAGGTCTCTTGCGACATTTTCGTGTCGTTCGCGCTCTTCGTATCCGTGCTCGAGGACTGCGGCCAAACCGAAGAGGCGGTCAAGCTGGAGCTATCGTTCACGATTCGAAATAAACGCGTTTTACGAGGAAAAATTTCTCTCGTCTCGTCGGTCCCGGTCGTCGTCTCGCAATTCCTGCTATTATCCTCGCTCGAGCCGGTGGTTTCTTCGTTTCTCGATGTACTCCTCCGAGAGGCCAGTCGATCCTTCGTCCTCAGACTCGCTGCGAAGATTCGCGCGGAGAATTTGTCCGACACTTTCGGCGCGGTACACCTTCCCCTCGAATCATCCTCGTTTCTCGTCGATGCAGACCGCTTCAACCACGTTGTGGCTTTCGTTCGTTTCATCCTATCGACCTCCCGTTCTTCGTCCACGTTTGCTTTATTCCTCCTTGGCAATCGTTCATCTTGCATCGTCGGTTTCGTCCGGTCTCGACGTTCTTGCGACTCGATCTCTGCGCTCCGAACGCGTTCCAATTTTTCTACTTCGATCGCTGCGTCCCGCTTTGCGAGTCTCTGCGATCCGATCGGCGAGCTCCTGTTCGCTTTCGATAGCGCGCTGTGTCGCGCGTGAAACCGATCGGCCGTGGTACTTTGCTTAGTTCGCGGACGAGATAAATTCTCCGCTGCATCGGTTTCCAGCGTTGCGATCTCCGCGCTGTTTATCGCGACCAGATTAGCGGTACATTTTCCGCCGGATTTTCCTCTCGTCGCATCTGGCGCGCGATATTCGTCGAGCTCCGGTCGCGAAAGAAACCTGTCTATCGTTTTCGTCGATCGAGCCACGTTCTCGATTATCCTGTCGTACGAGAGCAGCACCTCGTCCAGCTGGTCCATGGAGGGTTCGTAGAAATTACAAAGATCGTCGGATCCTTCCGAACCTTCCGCGGAGATCGCGCTCGACGACGAAGCGTTGTCGTCCGCGTAATTTCCCCACTGTTTCTCGTCTCCGTTGCAATACGTTTCAACGATGCTCGCGAAACGTTTATCTATCGCTTTATAGCGCTCATCCTCCCGCGTTCTTCGCTTCTCGCGAACCTCCTTGTGTCTTCTTTCATTGGTCTTGCGCTTCTCTTCCACTTCCTTGCCAGATAACGACACGCGCTCGTCGTTGAGTTTAAGTTTCCTCGACGAGCCTTTGGATCGTTCAGCTCTGTCGTTCGAAGCTCGTCGCCGGTCCAAACGTTCGACGAACGTCGACGGTGTTTTCGAATTCTCCTGGCAAATTGCATCCGTTCCTTCCGCGTTTTGCAACTGCACGCGACTTTCGTGATTTTTCGCCCGCGGCGCACCTCCGTCCTCGACTATTTCCTCTTCAGCGGATTCCTTGCTCTCCGAGATTCGCTCGTCGAATCTCACTTGCTTCTGGCTGCCCCTGGCAGATAGTTTCAGCGCCGGATCGGCCGTCTCTTCCTCGATAATCTCACTCTCGGCTTCGTCGTTCGAAACGTGGAAGATCGTTTCTCCACAATTCTCCTCCAACGCGACCTCGTCGTCGCGATCCGCCGATTCCAGGCTTCCCTCGCTCTCGAGATCCCTCGCTGCCGCTCCGCGCTCATCTCCCACGTCCTCGCCCGATTTTTCGCCCGATTTTTCGCCCAGTTTTTCTCCCAATTCTTCGCCCAATTTTTCGCCCAGTTTTTCGCCCAGTTTTTCCTCCTTCAACGAACTATCGCCGCATCTCTCAGCCGCGTCTCTTTGCGATCTCTCAGGACCGCGCGCCGCGTCCGATCCATCGCCAGCTTCCACGCGGTCTCTCCAACCTGCCCTCTTCGATTTCCCGTTCGTCCTGCTTTCGCCGTCCTCTGCTATTCTCGCGACTTTCTCCCTCCTCCTGGGAGAGTGATCCTTGCGGCGGAAGTCACGGCGCACCACGTAAGTGGCGACGTTGCGACTTTCTTGCACGAACGAGGGATCCGGCGAGATGCGAATGCTTGCCAAACTTTGGGTGACCAGGTCTCCTTTGATATTCACCGAAGGTCCCATCCGCACCGAGAACGCGTTCGCTCTTCTGTCGTCTGTTCGCGTGTCCTTTCGCGGAGAACTTGTTATCCGGTCTTCGTGCGCGCGCTCGTCGTTCTCGGCCGCGGCACGCGAGGAGGAGAGCCCGAAGCTTTGAACGTAGCGCTTCCTTCGTCGCGAGAATTCCTCGTAACGATCGTCGGAAGTTTGAAATTTAGGCGCCGTTAGGTCCACCATCCTCTTGGCTTTGATCGCGTCGCGTTCCTCGCCGCCAGGTCGGTGGTCGCTGGCTTGCGCGTCGATGCAGCCGTTCGCTTCTTGAAACTTGTAGGCCACGCGCTCGCGGATGTACAGCAGTTGGTCGTTCTCGTCGTCGAACGCAGCCTCGTCCGGATGTCTGAAAGAAACGTCTGGCTGTGTATCGATATGGTTGAGAACACGCAGGAGCGAGAATATTTTTAACGCCTTAACACTAAACCTACCATTGCGGTCAAATTGGCCGCTTTCAGATTTCTACACAAATTTGGCCATATTCAAACGTTATCAGATCGCTTGCTAATCTGTGACTTTTCATAAAATATGCATACGATATATTCTTCGCTACCTATTAGATTCTCCGAAAAGTTTCTTTCGTTTTATAAGGAAACAACGCATGCACCGCATTTTTTTCATATTATTTTATCGAATTACGTACGATCGTAATAAAAGAAACGGAAGAAAATGGATCATACGCGATTCGGTAAAATAATAGGAAACGAAAAATGTCGTGAGTCTATTGTTTCCTCATAAAACGACAGAAACTTTCCGGACAACCTGATAGTTCGTCACGAAGTCACGGTTTGCCACATAAAATTACAAACTAAATACACCGTGTGCATTTATCGACCGAGAAGAAAAATCAGCGTTGTTCGCGGCTGTATCGATCGTATCGCAAAGTATCGGGTCGGTATCGTAGGGAAATGACCATATCGATCGAGACACTTACACGTCTATGCAGTTTTGAAGGCGGCCGCACCTAGCGGACATACTTATCTCCTTCATTTGGATCTGCGCGTCCTTCATCAATTTTTCTACGTTCTCGAGAACGGCCGTTGTTTCCGGACTGAGAACCGGTGAATCCGAAAGCGTTGCGGTGGATCTCTTGCTATCGAGCTGCAAACGAGGCAACGAATAAACCATCTAAAATCCAAAAAGAGTCTTCTATTATCCAAATTATGTCCAAACAACGTGCACTCGGCGTATTCATAGATACGAGGAAAATGGTGGAAGGTAGATGATACAAAAAACTTTGAAAGATCTCTATATAAGAAATTACCGAAATCTTTTTAAGAATTATTTCTAAGAGATCCGCACGTACGCTCGATATTATAATAATTTATCCCATCGGTTTGAAATAGCAAAATTAATTCCCTGTCTTGTCTACGTCTACCACATCTTACGAGCGTTAGTTTCGTTATCTTTTTCTTCTTCTTTTTCTTCTTCTTATCGCTCGTTATTTTGATTAATTTTCATGTTCGCGTTTCATACGATCGCGTTCCTTGTTACACCGATACCTGTTCGTCGTCGACCGCTTTCGCAGCTACCAATGCAACTTTTTTCGCGCTTCTGGCCGTTTCTGTTCGAAGAACGGAACTTCTCGACCCTCTGGTACCGCTTCTTGCGGATCGAATCTCCTCCCTTTGTCGCGCTATCGGCACGCGAGTTTTGCAATAACAATCGCACGCCGACTGCGACTGCATTCTCGAATGGCAAGACGCGGCCGATCGAAGAGGTGGCTCCGTGCACAGGTCCAGGTATTCTAAAACGTCAGGCTTCTTCCTGCGAACCAAAGTAAAACAAACGGTATTTATCGGTAGAACACGTATTTGTAAATATCGTAGATAGAATTTATATTCTTATAAACGTAACTAAATGGGCACGTTTTATTCGTTGAAAATTTTAATGGATCTTTATCTCTCTACGTTCTTAAATTTCCCGTGGATGCATAAAAATTTGCGATTCAGCTATAAAGCTTTCAAAAGGAATTTATCGCTCATCCAGTAAGTTATTATAAAAACACGACACAGTAAAAAATATTTTACGAATCGTTCGTAAGCTGGAATTACAGTTAAGAAGATTCCATTAAAGATTGCGCTATGATCTAATTTAATCTACAGGAAATTGAAATAAAGATACGATTTGTGTTCACCATTTTTCGTAAATCATATAAATGAAATTTATACGTACGTATATGTAAATTAAAATTTTATGAATCGTTCGTAAGCTAGAATTACAGTTAAGAAGATTCCGTTAAAGATGGCGCTATGATATAATTTAATCTACAGGAAATTGAAATTAAAGTACGACCTGTATTCCATCCGTCTTTCGTAAATCATATAAATGAAATTTATATGTAGGTATATGTAAAGTAAAATAAAATTTATACAATTTAAATGATTTCAACGACGAATTACTACTCGATACCTAAATAACAGCGAATCTCCTGTTTCTTCCGCAAGAAAAATATTCTTACCGCTCTATCGATTAACAAAGAACGTAGGTACGTTGCGAGTGGCGACGTTACGTAAGAACGAAAGAAGGAAAGATAAAAGGTGCCGTCGTTTAAAAACAGATGAGTCGAAGAATCGACGATAACAAAGTTTCGGATTTCTTTGCAACAGGGGTGGTTGCCCTCGTCGAGCTTCCACCTCTTCCTCGTTCCGTGGTAGAAAATCAAACAGTACATTACGTCGTCAGCATCGTGCAGGTTCTTGGCCACGCTAAAAGCTATCTATACGCGGTAATATCGATCCTTAAAGGGAGTCGCTTCTTTCGTCGATTATCGATTTCCTGTCGTCCACCAAACTGACCAGTTTCGCAATCATCGAACGTGTCAGTATCGACACTTGGAATTTTCGAATCCGAGCAACTCGAACCTCTATCTCGTTATCGCGTTCTATCGTCCAATTATTTTATTCGCCGATATTCATTATTCGTCGTCGCTTCGTTACCGCGTGCTCGTTTCGCTCGTTTCACGATTTTTTGTTTCGTCGCTTGTTCTCACAGAGAGAAAAATAAATGGAACAACGTTCCTTTGAATCAACGAGATCAGCATCAAAGCGACGATAAACTCGCGAAAGAAGATATCGAACGAATCGACGCGAACGCTTTTGGCGACGACGAATATTCAGAAATATCTACTTTACGAACTACGAAACGTTTATTCGTTTATACAACGTGCATGCAAGTGAATATACCCGGAAAAAAAAATGTACAGAAGGAAAATACCGAGAGCCTTTGAAGCCGAAACTTTCGAAATAAAGCTACGAGTTTTGAAGTTTCGAAGCATGGAAAAACACGGAATGCTAAAATTTCGAAGCTGTCCGTCGAATAACCGTGTATAAAAATTCAAAATAATTCATAGACTTTAATAACATGATTTCAACGCAGAGCAGCATTAATATTTATCGTCGTATTCATAGGCAACGATAGAAAAATCGACGCTGGAATTTCAAATCGCTCGATTAAACGCTCGGTTGCTTGAATAATGTATAAACATCGCCGTAATAAAGATCTTCTCTCGTTAGATGTTTCGTACGTTATTTTCATTAATTTACCTCGGCCGATTCCGGATAAAAAACGCGAAGCAAAGGGAACCTGAAATAAAGAGAGTAGGTATCGTACAACCTCTGAGATTCGTATCGCTTCGAATTCCATTAAAACTTTTCAACGATCGCTTCGACGATTAAAACTTCCTCCACGACGATTCCGAAAATCTCTGGAATTTTTATAAATTGTTCGCCATTCGTCTCGTTCTATCCTCCAAGAGACGAAAGACTACTCCATTTTGTTTAAAACGTTTCTTACGAAACAGAGATAAATAGATTCGTATCCGTATGTATTTCTATATTAATTTGTCCATTGTGATGGCGTTGGAAGCACAAAGCAGACGATCGTGCGAAAGATCGCACAATTTAACGCGCACTCTCCACCGTTAACGATAACATCAACGTTTCCCGTTTCCTATTCGAAGGAAAACGAGTTTCTCTAATTAAATAAATTACCTATTTTCACAATTCGAGTAAATGGCGGATCACGGTCACGCTCGATAGCAGACACTCTTCCTTAGGAGGCAGATATTTTATAAAGTACCAAGGGATACGCTTCTACGGTAAGCGTAATCGTAAAAGTTTTAATAGAACTCTAATGAATCAAGATCTCAGCCTGTACGAAAATATAGAAAAATGTGTATGAAAAGAACGACGCTTCGTACGTTTCGGAACTACTCCTCGGACCTAACCTCTCCGAATTTCTTCGTCGGATAAGACACATAATCGCGAATGAAAGATTCGATTACGGAGGAATAATATAAGGCGTAGGCACGTTCGCGGTTGAAGAAATCGTTGGTTATTCTTCCGATGTTTCGTGTACGCGGGTTTTCTCGGTATTACGGTATACGCACGAACGTAAAAGATTAACGCGTTCGCCGCGCATTACGACGACTCTTAATATTCGGACTCGATGACAAAACTTTGTTCGAGGTTTCTTTCGCGCCATCGCCCGGGACGTTTGCGATTAGTAAAGAGATAATTTGCGCAAAATTTGAGTTCGATCGAATAACCGGGAAAACCTGCCTCCAAGCCCTTGAACGTTCAAATAGATATCTCTTTTATCATCTTCTACGTTATCGACTGTATCAAAAGACGACGCATAATTTTCGGGGGGGGGGGGAAGAAGTGGAATAAGAAGACTGAAATAAATGGATGAAATTATTTCTTTTATCTTTAAAATTACAGCGTGTCCTGATCGTTCTCTCGTCGATAAAAACTAAAAATAACGCGTAATTTTGAGTAATTTCATCCCTAAAGGACCATTACAATGAAAGAACATTGTCGTACAAGAAACTTTTGTAGAGAATTTGTTGTATATTATTGAAGTTGATAAACAACGTGTCGTAAGGAAGAAGCAGGTTAGATGGAAAATAAATTCTCTATTTATTTTTGACCTTTGATATCCGTTTACAAACATTGGCTTCCAGATAAAGCCTCTCTTTTGTAACCAGGAAATTTTCGGCGATAATCATTTCCAGCTCGAAGAACATACACTTTTTGTTCCCCGTTTTTCACAAATAGTTTGTTATATTTTTCCGTTAATTCGATACGACAAAATCTATTCGACAGCTATTTTCTTCATCGGCAATGGTCGTTGTGACGATAACGTTACGAAACGATAATGACCGCTAACGATCTTTAACCTTGTAAGTTAATTCTTACTAAGCAATATCGTTGCTTTCGTATACTACAGTGCCACAGTGTTACAAATTGCTACTTCCAGCGTAATAAAAGTTGTCATACCACGTATAAGGGGTCTGTGTTTTCTACTATAGACGGCACGTGGTCTATATCCACCCTAATCGACCTGGATTTATACGAACACCCAAAAAATCCTATTAAAATAAATTACCACAAATTGGCTTATAAAGTTTTGTTTATCCATAGGAAGCCACCTTGTATGAGCAAACTTCGACGGTAATTATTGATCGTGCGTTATTGTTCTTTGGTAGCCGGACGACGGTTCTCGTTATTTTCAGCGTACGTGACTTCGTAAAAGGTAAGAGTAACTTTTATTCAAACACGACGTAAGAAAAATATTCATTGTCTCTCAGATTAAAACAAGACTGAGCCAGCCTAGTCCGAGAATAATTTTACAAAGATAATAATATTTGAGAGATCTTTTAAAAATCATATGAAATTTAAACAAAATGATGCCGAAGCGTTCAAAATCACAGACACGTTGTCTTTAGTTTTGACAAAAAATGATCAAGACACGCTTTAATTTTCAAAATTACAAAAATAATAATATTTAACTAACACTTTTCTTCCGGGCTTTTTTCACCGAACTCCTTTTCTTCATTTGGAAAAATCCTATATATTGTTCTTTGTGTATATGTATCTAATGTTTCGTACATTGTGTGTGGGTTATGTTTTTTGTTGGAACGGTAAGCAAACTGTCAACCGCTACACATCCAGCATCGTAACGTCGATGATTTTTTTTCGTGTGTATCTTCTCTCCTTCGACGAATATACAACAATAACACCATAATTTCAAAGCAGTAACAACACCATGTAACAACGGAAGGAACTTTTCTTCTTTCCTTGTCTTGGGAGATTTGAAGAACCTTCTTCACCGTGAGTGGTAGCCAGCCACGTTAGCTACTTCGTCAATTATCAGTCCCATTTACGAAGCATATACTCTACTATTATTACTCGTAATTGGACTGCAGACTTGTAATTACATGTGAAGAGGACTAAGGCAATGGAACCTATACGGTAACTTGTCTTTGCGAATATAACACGATCGTTATAATACGACTATGATAAATCGTAACAGTTATAATCTGTAATCATGGTAATTACGTGCGTTAATTTTGCTGCACGCTGTATCTTTCTATTTCATCGGCCGGGAAATTTCTTCTATTTGACAGAAATACGAAAGAATCCTCGTTGCTGGCGATTTGTCCGATTCGCGTATTCCATTCCAACGATGGAAATTCCCCGTAAAAATTCTTCACCGATACACGACATAGATAGACGAAAATTCGATCAGCGGATGAACGCATTAACCACGCTGAACAACGCGATGTCTATCCGCTTTAAAGCATACGGACTCACTCTGTAGTTGCGCAGACGGTGAAGCGTGGCTGGCATTCGAGCCGTCTGGTAAAGGCAGATCAATATGCTGCTTTTGCCGTTTTCTTCCTGTCTACGTTCCTTCTATACGGACAGGCAGTCTCTTTCTCGCTCTTTGGCCCAGCTATCGCACCAGCTGAACATTGGCATTGATTTTCAAAGTTGAGGAAACGTTGCCTGCCTGTGCAGGGCCTCGCCGACTGTTCGCTGTGACCGGGCTACAACGTTGCATGCACTTTGCCTGTGTCGACCGGATCAATACGCTCGATACCGCGTCAATTTTGCGCAGAGGCCGCTCGCTTCGTGCCGGAACTTATGATCCCTGCGCTTCCGGCCGCCAGGAAGCGTACAGCGCGGGAAAAATATCGAACGCGTACGGTGTACGTAATATCGTTAGCCTCTTCGAATTGGAATACTTTTTCCATTTGAAAAATCAGAAAAAAAAAGAACGAATATGAGCAACGTCGTAGATTACGTAACCATCGCGAATTACGAGTAAAAAAAAAAACAAGAAAAGAATTCTGATATATCGTACGGGAAAGACTCTACGATTTGTCGAATTCTTTTAGAGAGAAAAAGCAAAACTTTAGAAACTCGTTTTAGAAAGGAGACTATAGCTGTAAGTACTTGCTTACATGTGATAGATGAGAAACAATTGGAAAGAATGGTAGGAGAGAGGATGCACAATTGTTACACATCAACACATATATTTTTCTTTTGCATGTTGCATACATACGATAAACAGTATAGTGTTTACGCGTTCCTCGAGGTATGGTATACTAGAAAATTTCATTATCCACTACTACAATTGCTATTCGACGTATTATTTCGTTATTTCCGCTTTCCTGTGTACTTCTGCTGTGTAGCTATCATGATAGAGAGAGAATAATCGATAGGAAAAAAAACAAAAAAAAAAAAAAAAGGAAAGAAATAAAACTGAACGAACAGGGGTACAGCTGTGAGAGAAACACACACTGCTCGTAATGATTCGTACAATATATATATAATACATTATTTTTCTTTCTTTGATTCGCCTCTGGAACGAAGATTACGCGTTCTTGATGCATCTTGGTTTCGCTCGGAAGAAGAAAGGAAAAATGGGCAAAAACGACGTCTGACGAGAAAGTTTCTGGCTTTTCTGTTTGGTCGTCGACAATGAAATTGGACGAATGCAAAATGCGACAGGCAAAAGGGGCGGATTTCTAAACACTATATAATTATCCAAGATTAGTGTAAACAGTCATTATTAATATTATTGTTGCTGCAACGAAACGATCGTTTCCTTTGTGCATTTCCAATTTCGCTCATCTGGCCGACTGACACAGTATAAAATAAAGATTTCGAAGAAAGGAAGAAGAAAATGAAGAGGAAAAAAAGAAAGGTAAAACCTTTGCTATATTCGCTTAAAGATCAACGCATACACACACACTGCCTGAGGGAACGATAAACGGATTCGTACGTCGATTATTTCCAACCGATATTCTTCGTTTGTTCCGCAAAACATCGTCCAAAAATAGTAATCGGAAATTGAGCAAGCGTTTGAGAAAAACGATCGCGCGCGAACAATGCGAAAGACAGCAAAACGGACAGCAAAAAGAGCAAGCGATCGCCGCTCGGACGACCGATTTCGACGATCGAGATAGTGCTTATTATTGTATTGTATCGATGCATCGAGAGGATAAAGGCTCTCTCGTTAGGGTTAGCTCGTAAGAAATCGATTTTTCTACAAATAGCGGGCTGAGAGTTACAGCGATGTAAGTGAAAATTATTACAATTCCATTCGCTAGTGTTCCTCGTATCTCTTGGAAAAATCGCTCGTTTAATTTGATTCGGTAGGTAGCGTGTCGTAAGTATGGGAAATAAATGATATATTTCAGTACAAGAAATTACTAATTTTAACGCTCGGTTAATTTTAAGCGATATATCGAAACTTTCAAAATGATCTTTACGAACAAAATACATATATACGAGATATCGTCGTAACGTTGTCGCGATCGGCGATCGTTTTTCGCATCGCCGTAATTTTCAGTCCGCCAAATGTGACGCGGGAAAAAAATATTACATCGCTCGGACAGAAAGAGAGTGAAGACGGTTCGCAAAATCGCGGAATACGAGGAGAAACGAACGGGATACAACAACAACAGGGGGGATGGATCGTATCTGCGCGAAGAACTGTGTCTTTTCTTTCATAGTGAGCCTTCTCTTCTTTTTTTTTCTTTTTTACTTTTTTTTTTTCTTTTTTTGCCAGTTATCCTCTTTCGTTTTCTATGAATGTTTTCTCATTTTTTGCAAAAATGGGGTAGATTGTATAATAAACCCTTTTTTTTCGAACGAGCGCTTCGATTAACTTTGATACCGAAGGTAGGAACTACCTTGCCTCGGACTAAAAAATATCATGTACAGCCTCTGTAAGTATTGCTACGATCAATTGTGCTCTTTTCAATTTCGGCCCTTTCCTTCTCGTTCGCTCGCATTCTCCGCTCCTCTGGTCTTTCCCTTTCTCTCTTAAACCTTTCGCTACGATAAGCCCTTATCGAATTATAATTTTCCAAAAGCGTGTATACAAAAATCTTCTACGGTACAGAATCGTTTCTATTTCCTCTTATACTCTTATACGACTATTAAACTCCTACACTCCTAACTCCTGTCGTATTTCTTTTCCTTTCTCAATGTGCAATTAGTTTCCCAACAATACGTTGCAGGGAACGAGTACTTTTTACGCGCGAAACAAACGTCGCAACAACTGACAGTATTTTATAGCGACAGACATCGGCAAGTACTCCGGAATTTTTCCAAATTTTTCCGAAGCAAAGAATCATATAAAAAGAAGTTGGTCTGATACGAACGACGATCCGATACGCTACGGGAGAGTCAAGGAAAGTTGCTCGCATCTGTATAGGAAAAAATTGTCTAGACACTGAAGTTGCAAAGGTATATCGTAGCAAAAGGATTAATCCATCTTTTGCTCTTTTCCGCAGTATCTCGTTACTCATTCTTTCGCACTCTCTTGTCAATTTTGCACTCCTCTACGCTGGTACAATAAATTCGCTTACGCTAACGCAGATAGCCTCTACACTTAGCCGCTACGACCGCGATTACCGCGTCGAAGCAACGTGTGATTCGAAAAAAAGAGCGCTGTTGGCCAACAGAAACGATTATGTTCGTCGAGTTCGGCGGCGGGAAATCCGAGTCCCAACGACAGAGTACGAAGCATGCGTCGCCTCTGCAGAGAACTTGAGCCACGCGAACGTACGATTGTTTCCGACTTCGCGCGATTTCGCCGCTCCGTTCTTCGCTTATTGTGCCAAATCCGTTTTGTACAAATATATACAAAAAGGAGCCGTACGTGCTCGCGTCCGAGGGACCGTCTCGCACCGGAGCGGACAGAACTCGCGAGAGGTTCCTCGAACGTCGGCAAGAGAACAACGTATGCTTGCATTATGTATCTTTCAGTTTCTCGTTTCGTTTCTTTCCATTCCACTTTTTCCGCTTTCTTTGTTTTTCGTTACTTATTTATTTACTTTTTTCGGGGGGGGGGGGGTTTTTTTATTCTTTTTTACGTTTTTAGAGACAATAGCGAGTGTATGGTTCCTATTTGACGGGCGTCACCTTTTTCATTGGCAAAATGAAAAACCAAAAGGCCCTCGCACTTAAAGTCTAGCGATTAACTAAAGGCGAAAGTGGACGTTACACAATCGGATACCGATTCGTCATTTCTTTTTTTTTTTTTTTTTTGCTTTTTTTGTTTTTCTTTTTTTTTTATTTTTCGCTTAACGAATGACTGGATAAGAACGATGTGTCCCACCTTTCTCGTGTGTTTTCTTATTTCGGATACCACCAGACGAGTCTTCTAAAGAGAATTCGCGATCTTCTTTTTTTTCGCAAAAAACGAGAAAGAACGAAAAGAAAAAGAGAAAATGACGAGGAAAAATGAACAAAATGCGCTCGAACGTCTTACAATGGTTTGTGAACGTGCGGTTCTCGTTTCCTTATAAATGATTCGAGAAGAAAGAAAAAGAGAAACAAAAAAGAAAAATAATTTAATAGAATAACACGCAAAACGAATGTAAGTTTTCCTCCTTTTGTACATTTAAAACTGGTTTACTCCTTTAGTCCATAAGTTTTATTAATAACGTGGTATGTACACATATACACAATGTACAGAAAACCCGTACGCTGGGTCTAAATATGTCCGCCATGTTTTTTTTTTTCTTGTCTTCTATCATACAACGAGTGTGTAGTAGTAGAAAGAGTATACAAATAAAATATTAGAAAAAGACGACCGATCGGCAACTTGTCCGATAAGTTTCAGAATACCGAAGTACGATACCTTCGACTTCGGTTAATCCGCGATCACGCGACACAGCGTGAATAAAAATAAAGTACAATACAACCGCCTGACTTTAATGGTACCGTATCGTGTTACTATTATGTATTTTATGTATATATATATGTGTATATGTTTTAAGTGTGTACGTGTATGTATGTGTGTGTGCGAGCGTGTGTGTGTGGCGTGTGAAACGTGTCTGTATGTATCGTGTTACAAAAATCGCGAGAACATTCGCGTCACAAGAAATAATAAAGAAAGGCGATCGAGTCTAAGTACAAACCCAAACCGGACACAAAATCTCTCTCGCGTTTTCTTTGAACGTTTATTCGTACGACATATACGACAAAAACCACGTCTGTTTGTTGATTTCTTTTTATTTCCTCGCGCATTAACCGTTCTATGATAATCCCATATATACACGTGTGCAGGACCGACGCCAGCCTGTCAAAAATTGCCAAAGACTTCTTCTCTAGACCAGTCAAAAACAATTGATCGATGAACGAACAATCGATCGAAACAATCGGTTGTCTCGGTGAACAGAAGAATCAGCGAAACGCCACGCTGAACAAAATCGTCCACTTTCCCCGACAACAACTTCGTTATTAATTCCAATTTACACCGACAACGTCTTTGGCTCGAATCGAATAATGTTGGCAATATCGTCGCCAAACATGTGTCATCACCGTTACCAAAAAGTATTTTTTGGTTGAACCTTCACGGTTCCACCAAAATGATCAACCCTCGTCAAAGAGGGTGCAAAATTTAAGCCCCGTTTTTAAAACAGCGTGAGAATCTTTAGGTTTCTCTCTCTTTCTTTACTTTAAGCCCAGAGCCTGTGGTATCGTCGCCCAAGATAGTGGCTATCTCGCCTTGCATAAACGCCCATGGCACTTGGCTGTTCGCCAGTGGACATTTCTCTCCACTTGGGCAATAAACCTGAAACAATTGAAATTAACGTGAAATTAGGTTGTTACATTGAATGACAATCGTCCGTTCCAGATGTGGAATCGATATTTCAGTAGGAAAACCACCTCTGAGCCAGCACCCTGTCTCTTTATGCTCTCTCGGCTGCAAGGGAAACAGAATTTGTGGTGTGGCACGCTGGGACACTGAACGAAATGCGTGTCCTCCAGGCGTTCCTGACACAGGGTGCATTTTAATATCGGCGCTGATACTTGTTCGGCTCCCGCAGCTTGGGCAACTGCTCCTTCTGATGATGTTGTCACAGTCGTCGACGACACGTGCCTTGAACCATTAGATCTCCTACCCGAGGATCCTGTAATCATTTAGCATGCGCACAATTTAATTTAACGTATTTCTCCCATTTTCACGCACGATTAGTAATTAGCATTTAATCCTCAGCTTGTACAACTGGATCGTAGACGAACGCATAGTTTGGATTGAACTTAAATTATCTAACTTTGAAGTGCATAATTTTTATTCGTATATCGTACGAAATAAATTATCATCGATGGTTTGCAACAATGCGTAAAATATAACGTTTGCTACCACCAAAAATACTAGTCGAGGATTTAAACGAAAAAAAAAGACAGGAAAAAAAGGAAACGGACATAATTACCTGAACTGTTCGGGCTATGCTGCGATCCTCTGGAAGCACTGCGTTGCTGAGCGTTCGTGGCTGTGGTCGGTGGGCTTCTGCTGGTCGGACTCGGATTATTTGGCGGCTGTGGCACTGATTCTGGCGACGCTAAGTTGTCAGCGACAGACATGAGTGCAGCCATAGGTGACGGGCCATTTGTCGAACCCTAAAACACAACATTCCTTTTAATATACACATATCGGATAGAGCTACATATAACCTCCAAATGGTATTGTTAGATCGTAGATGACCAACAAGATTTTAGGTTAAATTACTTAATTTTAGCCTACGCTTCGTTTCAACTTGTATACTGTATTCTACATGATAGTGTGAGAAACGAAAGACAAATTAAAGCTCGATATATCGTAAATTCAAGTAACCTAACCAAAAATGTTTTAATCGTCTCATGATCCAACGATGTCAGTTGAGAGTTAAACGTATAAATAGCAAAGAATAATGCATTTTTAGACGAACATTGTTATCCTGATAGATGTATTCGCACGCGGTCGTTAACATTTCGAGCTTGATTACCTGGTGATGATTCGTCTGTGGATTATCGTTGGAGGCTTCTTGCGCCGGTGGCGGCGGTGGTGGAGGGCTGGTTCGCGGGCGAAGAGGAGACCCTCCACCGTTTGCCGCCACATTTGCTGGTGCCAATGGGATAGACGGACCGACGTATGCTCCTGAAATTCAGTCAATCTTTAACATTTTCGCTCAACACAATCTATCCTATACGTATTATTAACATTAACGTGACCAAGCGATTGCTGATTGCGGAGAAAAGAAATTTCCTTGGAAAATAATTCAAGTTATTCGCGATATAACCTATAAGTATCGTCATATAAGAACAGAGAGTCGAACAACGCGTTCTATTCTATATTATTAAACTGAACGTAAGGTGAATAATTATCAATTGTCGAAAATACAGAATTTCACAGGGAATAAATTATCTAACATAACCTACAAGCATCGCCATATAAAAAGAGCAGAGACTTCAATGGATCATTGGAAGACAGAAATAGATATCCTTTCCCCTCTACATAGAGCGGCACGAACAACGTCGTCGTGTGATTATGCTAATTGAAACGAGTGTACTTTTGTCATTCGTTTGTCGCATCGAGGGCAGACAAGCCTCGTTCCTGGATCTTTATAAATAGACTGACAATAGTGACACACGGATATTCGACCGATTTCCAACCGTCTAGAAGCAAATCGAAACAGCTGCTGCCCGTTAAGTCCGATAGGTTAAGTCGAACGTTACCGTGAAATTGATATTCCACGAGAGATCGTCTACCGAACGACACATACAAGACGTGCCATCTGTGTCGCCAGCTGTATACGAAGCGCTTTTCGTGACTTATTTGCTTTCATGAGCGCGCGATTGTTGCTGCTACACCAAGGAATATCGAGCGTTCTCGTACCTCGATATAATACCCACTTACAGTTTACAGGACACATCGCGAGGTTACGCATTTTGATATTGTTTACGAACCGTTTCTATACCATTCTTAGGTCACTTTCAACGATAAAATCATTAACACGCGATACGCGTGTTACCTGTACGTTTATCTATAGTATAGATACGACTGTACGATTACATTGATACTCTATATCATATACTCGTTGGCCTTCGAATTTTTAATATATCGTTCGACGATAAACCTAGAAAATGCTTGGAATTTTTATGAAATATATGTTATAATAATTACTTTTACTTGTATGAATATTATCCCAAAATACAAATGCAAATACAAATATTAACTGCACGATTGTAATTCAACTAGAATTGGAAATATTTCAAAATGTTTATATAATAATTAACTTGCGAATTTTCAATATATCGATTAAGAAATAAGTATATTTTAATCGTTATCGCGTCTACTTTAATTGTTATCTAAATAATCGATCTTTACTATTATCTTTATAGAATTATTATATGAAGTAATTTGATCGTAATCGAAATTGAAATTTTCGATATGTCAATTAAGAGATTGATTGTAAAGTCTAATTGGAATTTCAATAAAATTCGATTCAATCTCTTGACGTTATTATTTTTGTTATAGCGAAGTAATTTGATGGTAATTATATACGAATTGAGATTTAAATAACTGAAACCTAACCCCAAAAAAAGTATTTCAAAATGAAGATGACATATCAAATAAGAGATAAACGTATGGAATAATTGGACTTTTTACGAATTCAGTCTACTATGTTTTCTTGCGTTATTATTGCTACAATTGAAAATATTCCAGCAAAATATTTCTTTATTTTAAAAGGTATTAATTTTGGGTAGTCGCCGCATCATTGAAATAACCTTAAAATAATATCAATTAGCAAAATAAATTGTAGGTTATGAATTGCCGTGTGGTATTGCAATGCTATTTTATATTGTCAATATTCATAAATACGTTCCTTAAAATAACAAGCCCGCATACCGGTAGTTAATGTAATATTCCACAAAAATACGATCCCTTCCTTTATTTAAAAGTGCGTTCTTCTTTTACTTAATCGATTATACGTTAAGAAAGGTCGACAAACAAAAGACAAACACATTCTCCGCTGGATATACTTTATTTGATGGCGCTCCTATCTACTAATGTTGACACTCGTAATATGTATTGGCAAAGCGCAATAACATACACTAATAATAACATACACTACTACGTATACCATTTATGGTACAATCGAGTGTATGTGTATAAAATTGATACAAATGTTACCTGTATAAAATTGTTAATTCTCAAAAAAAAAAAAAAAAAAAAAAAAAAAAAAAAAAAAAAAAAAAAAAAAAAAAAAAAAAAAAAAAAAAAAAAAAAAAAAAAAAAAAAAAAAAAAAAAAAAAAAAAAAAAAAAAAAAAAAAAAAAAAAAAAAAACAATTATAATAAATTAAATACAAGTACATTACAAATTTTATACGGTTGATATTTGTACGAATACGTATTTCGTACGAATAATTCCACAAAAATAAAAAACAAAAAGCTGCAAGCGAAAGGAATTTCTTTATCCACCGCTGATTATTCGTACTTAGAATCCATAAGCTTCCACGAATAAGCCAATTTCCGAACGGCGACAATCTCACAACTTTACTCGGCCATTCCACGTACGATGTTATCAACAACCGCGCTACGCAACGAAATTCTCCCGACAACGTGCTACTTCTCGGTTATCGCGTGTCTCGTTATTTTTCTTAGCGAGATGTTTACGCGTTTCCGAACCCACATACGAAGAAACGCATTCCCCCTGGTACGAGCAGATAAGCGGACGGATCGATATTAAGAAAGAAGCATCGTTTCGTCACGTTCTACGGAGGACCGTGACACGCGATATCTCAGTCGAGTATATCCACCGACAATCCTGTATATTCCAGTGGAACGCAGCATCCGCACGTATCTATCCCCACCACTAAGAGAAGCAGGAATACGAGTCACCGAGATCTCGACTAGAGCGTGGTCTGCCATCGAGAAGATGTGTGACCGGTACTTTTCCGTGACGACTCTGATAGAAGCGAGGACCGTTGGCGCGTCTCCGCTCTCTATCTATCTCTTGAATCGTACACGAAGAAACGTAGCAGCGATTCCTGCTGTACCGGAGGAAACGAAAGAGAACGATGGTCACGGAATAAGGAGAAGCAAGAGGGGCGACCGACCCGAGAAAAACGCATGCGCGGTTTTGTAACAGACATCGCATGATGCACGTAGGCGGCTGGCTTAGTCACACTCTGTGCTTTGTATATCGCTGCTAACCGGTCGACTATAGTGGCCTTGTTTCCAAAGTATGACCCTCCCAGCGCGTCGTTGACGCCGTCAATGCGCGCATTTACGGCTAACGTCTCTCTACGTAGTGTCCCGAAATGTTTATTCTAGAGCTGCGTCCTCACTGAAGTAATAATTTACTACTTTGTGTTGATGTTCCATGTTCCTTGAAAATGTCGCTGTTTGTTGTCCAATCTTCCTCCTTGTTCCATCACGTTTCTCTTGCCAATGATAAAGTTATTGTTGCTCGTTACCGTCCAGAACGATCCAAATAAAAGATCAAGGAAAAATAATAAACAAATTTTCTTTCAACGTGTACTTGTTTTTAAGAAAAAACGTCTTTAAAATCGAAACGACCTAAGTCCGTCTGATAGCGTTACTTCAACGCGGACTACACGTTTCTACAAATTGTAGCAAGTATTTATATAGTAAGTATTATTTGAAACGCGCGGCAATAGCAGGAAACAAAGTTTCTCGTTGTTGCTTCAGTGAGAACACAGCTTTAGGTTATGTTTCGTTAGCTCTAAATTAACCTTGACGAATCGATCGTGAAACGAGAAAAGCAATACGTTAATTACAACTATCGTTACTCGAATAAAACAAGCCCTTACTACGTGCTACGTAAACTACGTGGTAACAGAGGGCAAATAAAGACAAATATGTGTGTATTTGTTTATTCTGTTATTTATGCAAGGTAACGTTGAAAACCGTACTGTTAAATCGTAATACGCCAAATAGATAGCTAGAACGTCTTTATCGATATGTACAAGCTTTCTAACCAGATATATTCTCGTATCGTATCAGACTAAAGTTCTGTCACGCGTTTTGCAACACCTCGTATATGGCATGGCGAGAAGAGACGTGCACACGGACGCGATACTCGTCCAGTGACGTAGGACGGAGCCGATGTATACATGTCTCTATCTGTACGCGATCGATCGAGCATAGTCGAGAACCGCGAACCGTGGCGATCATTGCGAAACACGGTTGAAGCTTGCTGCTCTCGTTACTCGGTTACTACCGTTGCTGACAGGCCGACATTTCTCATCCATCTCTCTTTCGTATGAACGCATACGTGGCTACGCGCATATTCTAAAACGACTCATCGAACGGCAAGAAGAATCGATAACTATTTTTCGGGACGCGATATCGGATACGTGATTCGGATACGGTTTTAAAAACCGGTGAACGATAACGATACTAACCTATCAACTGTTTTATTTTATTAATCTTGATAATATTAAAATTGCCAATATAAATATACTCGTGAAATGTTCAAAATAGTAATTTATATGAATATAAGTAAATGAATGAATTCTTAAAACGAAATAATTCTTTCAAGTGAAGAGTTAATTCGTTTTTATCGATTGAGAGGTTAGGAAGTTCAAAACGAAATAAAGATACATATTTAATCGGAATTCTAATTGCACAGGTAGGCTGTTGTTTATTTGGTATAAGTTATTTATTTGTCGTATTTGTCTATAAAATTCTACGCGTTCACTCTTCATTAAAGAGAATAGCAGTGCTTAATGTACGTTAACTCTCTTTGAAGAGGTACAGAGTGACGGGAGAGAACGTATGGACACGGATAGAGTGAAATGAGCAATAAGTTTAAATAGTTAGAGAGAGAAAATATCTCACGAGCGGTCAGATAATTGCCAGTAGGATTATACCGACTCGACTGTTTTAATATGATAAGGGCACACGAGAATGATATTACGTTTGTCACGTCTTGCGATACTCCTCTACGTTTATGATAATAATTAAAATATAGCAACTTCTTGTATGTACTTAAAAATGAATTTCAATATTAGCTATATACGAAAATAAATTATTTGCGATAAATGTAAATTTACGTAAAAATAATTTCACAAAGTACCAAAATTGACTTTAAAAGAGACATCTAATCTAACCCTAAAAGTAAATTAACAGCGACTTAATCTAACCTCCATTGAGGTCTTAAAAAGTTCTTTCCACGATATAAGAATTAAAACAAGTAGAAAAGCTGATTTTCTATTTTATAAAAATTTTCTGAAAACCAGCGTTTATTTCCAGACTCTAATCTTTGCCAGCGGCTAATCTATTTTTATCGAAACGTGCGTACGTAAACGGGAACCCTATCTTCCCAACGGAAACGCTACTACTAAGGACAAAAAAAAGGATTAGATAAGAGGGAAACAGAAGTAATTCGTCAGAATATCCGTCGTTATCGCTCTGAATTCTACATAGTTTCACGCACAGGTCCAAATTCATTTAGGCGGCATTTTATTGAAATATTTACAAGTACCGACAAACAGTAAGTCAGATTTCTATCTTTCGCTACTAATCCGAATCCTCTGTAATGTTCTTTAAAGACAGCAATTTACGTATTTCCTCGATTCCTCGCATATCTAGTCCCGTTCGTTCGATTCAAGTATTCCTTACGGTTATTTTATGTAAGACAGTTTTTAGAAACCGTTAGATCTTTTTCGAATGGTTTCTTCAGTTTTCCAATCGGTTCTACGGCGCTATAATGGCCGCTATAATGGCCGCTAATCGTTAGCTTAATTTTAACTCAACCGGTAACAAGCGTTTCGAGATCGGTAATCGAGAAAATCGTTGAAGATTGATAAAAGGCAATGACACCGATCCATTATGCTACCGATTCTTCGGTATTATCTATTACTCGCCAAATAAAATCAGATATACGTCTTACGATCATCCTTTTAGAAGAATAATAAGTATATCTGTGTTAAATTACAATATACTGTGGACATTTCAACGAATAGCGATCAAAGTGGCATTTTTCTAACAAAAAAATTACGTGGCGAATAACGTTGGATCCGAGTTATTCATTTCTATTTCTTAGCTCGAACAACGATAAATCAGTAACGTTTCGAGAGACGACGAGAATGATACTAAACTTTCGTTCGGTTCGGCGTAAGAGAAATGGTGAAAATTTTCCAGGAAATATTTATAGCAAAGAGCGAGGCGACAAGACAGATGGCTTCCCTCAGTGACTGCAGCGAACCGCCGCCACTCGATAACCGTAAACACACACGCGCGTTAAGGTCGAATTAGAAAGTGGCCAGTGTCGAAATAACGGTCGATGACCAAGGTCACCCCGGCTGTACGTAGGTATACATACGTACTACGTACGGGCGCAGCAACCGCGAACCTCGGACTCGAGCATCGTCAACCCGCCTCGTCAATGAGCCACGTACGACGGAAAGGAGCGCAAGAAAAAAGGGGGCCACGCTACAGTTACCTTCGCGGTGCAGTCGCGAAAAAAGGTAAAATATATCGCGCACAAGTTGAACCGGTTTTCGAAAGTATTGCAGCGACGCGGTACTTCAACGGGAAAAAGAAACAATTTTTGCAGAAAAATTCTACTTTCTATACGTATAACGTTCGGTACAGTTGGAAAATGTATCTTCGACAAAGGAGTATAGTATAAAGCGAAATTCTGGTAAAAACGAAACACGCTAAATATCATATCCCACATTGTTGGTCTTTTCCTTGTACTTCTAGCGCAAGTCAGTTTCACTTCTTTACCGTTCTTCCACCTGAAATTCTATTAATAGAATGTCCAACACCTAATCCCGATCTTACGTTGCACTAAACATTATAAATAGTTCTCTGCAAGATCAACGAATCTGATGTATAT
The DNA here is from genome assembly GCA_014737475.1 of Bombus confusus. Classification (NCBI taxonomy): domain Eukaryota; kingdom Metazoa; phylum Arthropoda; class Insecta; order Hymenoptera; family Apidae; genus Bombus; species Bombus confusus. The sequence continues at coordinate 934,255 of JACXIV010000083.1, forward strand.
TGTTTTGCCCGCCCACCATAGATATACGAGTTTGTTCCATAAAATATACGGTTACGTTGACGGTGTGTGGTCAACATTTTTTTTTTCTTTTTTTTTTTTTTGTTTAAGAGATTGGTCATATCTGACCGGTTACGATCCAGGAGGGAAATTACACTTGTAAAATGTTTGCGACGGTCGATGAGATTTGTATTGAGCAACAACGGACTCATTCATTGTATCTAAATATACCGAGTGACGTCATTCGATTGGACGTCACGACGGCACGGTACGGCACGGCAACTCGGTGTATCTTTTGGTCGTCCCATCACGTGCTCAACGTACGTCTCCTTTATACGCGTTTGGACGACTGCCGTTCGTCCAGAATGAAGGAACTGGCCGAAGGAAAGACGAAGAGAGAAAAACGCGCGCTGACTCGGAGGCCGCGAGGCAACGCGCGTCCGATTTATAGTGGGAGGAAGAGAGAGAAGGCAGATGTATCATCCTTTTACCGCGGCGCGGATGATTCCCCGAAGCCCAAAGGCTGTCTTTTAACTCATACACGCGGTTCCTTTCTCGTGCCAGATGGCCACGCGCACGACCAAACGTTTACCTATTTTTACTGCCAGCCGATAAGAACGATCGAGAAAAAACATCTGCTTGAAAATGGAAGAAAATCCAATACCTTAATTTCAACGTAACTGGCAATTGGGGCGCTATTGTGCCATAGAAAACGGAGATTAGTTTGAAGTTTTCATTATATTTTAGCTTTACGCTGTTTAATTTGCATCTTTCTATTTTAAATTTTACGCGATAAATGTTATTAATGGTCTTTATGACGCAAAATATGCAATTGAAATTAGAACCAAGTATTCTGAGATGAAGCAACCGATGATCCTAAAGTCTTGTGGGTCAATTACAACAGAACGATACCAATTGAGGCGTAATATCGGAATGCCTGGTTAAAATGTTATACGCATCTACGATGGTTATAAATATCAACGACATTACCGGGAAGAATATTTCATCTGTCTTCCAAAATATCCAATTCCTCGTAAAACAATGTATCTATATCCAATAAGAATAACTATATAGCTACAACTATAAAAATAAACATCATCGCGGTCATAAATAATCGTTGGTCGCGAAATCGAATGGAAATCGCGGATGGCGAAGAGACTGGCATATTCGAAAGCGGAAGCGCGTCCATAACACGAGTAGCCAGATCGTTCCATTTGCGTGTAACTCACCATTGGTCTTAAATGTAGTGGCGGTTTCAAAACTGGGCGCTCGCACAGGATGCTTGTCCTTGCTTCTATCCTGCACGTAACTGACGGCAAGGCTTACAGCTGGCAAGGAATCGCCTCTGGTCAATGGCGGCCTGACCGAATGTTGCTCGTCCAACGTGAGCCTCTTCTCTGCGTGCTCGTCCTCGTCGATAGTGGAAATACTTCGCTTGAGCTGTGCGATGCCTCTGTTGTGGCTGAGGTTCACGTGATGCGCCACCGCGGCTAGGTGGGCGTTCGGGATTCTCACGTTATTACTCCTCATGCCATTCGCTATCTCATGAGTTTCCTCGTGTTGCCGAGAAATCTGCTGCCTCGACGACCCCGAGTTAAATTCTGTGATAGAATTTCGATGATGAAGCTGCGAGTAACCGGCGATATTGTGATGCCTCGAATGATTCTGTCCGGTATTCTGTATCGGTAGGACATCCAAATTAGCACCGCCGTTGTGTTCGGTGTGTCCAGTCGTTCTATATGTTTTCGATGTGGAGGATCTGGCTTCGTGGAATCCGTGTGCCTTTTTCATTTGCTTGGCCGATTCCAATACCGCATCTATCCTGTCGGCACCCTCGTAATTCACGCAACCGCGGCACACGGGTTCGGAAAATTCGGTGATCATCGCCCAGGGCATCCTGGGCAGATCGCACAAGTAGCACTGCGTTCTCTTTCCCATCATTTTGCTGAAATTCTTCGTCCGCCAGTACTCCGCCGAGTCGTCGTCACAACGTATCGAAACGTATCACTCACATCCACTTTATCACGTCTACTATCCTGTTTCTTTTCCTTTCTTTTTTATGTGTATCTCTGTCACGCACTATCGAGACGCACAAAGTATCGGTTTTATAGCATATTTGGCATGAGAGACTGCGCTAGTCACCGCATATAAACACTAGGTCAAAAATCAACTTCACTCGCAGAGAAATCACTGAATTATACTTCCACCGAGTCTTTCACGTTCCCTTTCCACTTCGATTTCGTAAAACTACATGGATCGAGTCGCGACGAGAAAACGATGCCCGATATTGTTTGTCGATTATTACGCCGGGAATTCAGCGAGCGCGTATTAACAACGCCCGAAGTGAGCGACGCGCCGTAAAGGCGGAGCTGAGAAAAAGAAGAACACGTTACTCGGACGCCAGATATTTTTACCACCGGCTTACTCTCGCGGTAAATCGAAAGCCGACTAACAACTAACCGCCATTAGCACCGATGCGCGAACGTACGATATGTATACACAATAGAAACCGTATTCTAGGTTGAACACGAGACACGAAATAATGGTATGCGCGCGACACGACGACGTGCTCTCGCTCGCCTGGTTGCCGTACGAGGAGACGAACGCTCGAGAATGCGGCGGTAAAGCGGAGCTACGGGTGTCGCTCTCTTCCCCCCGCGACGGTCTCGGCCTTTTCCTCGGCCCCGCTTCGCCTCTCCGCACACCACTGTTCGACAACGCGACGACGACGACACAACGGCGGCTACGACGCGCTCCGCCAATCGGGCGTTGTGGCGTCATGGTGCATGACGTCATAATCGCGAAGCTGCGCATGCGTACCGACTGTCTGCCCTAGGGGACACGTAGTCAGCGACCGGGACTCGAACGCGAACATAGAGCGAGACAGAGAGGGAAGAGAGAACCGAGGAAAAAAAGATGACGATAACACGCGCGCGCACTCGCGCACCGTACCCACTCTTCGCAACCAGAGGTCCACTTTACACTCGAGAAAATGCTGTTAACGAACTACTCTTCGATTTTACTGAATATGGATGGGATCTTGTAATTTATTAGGGGATTAAAATCGACGATTATTCAGCCGGCTGGATACCTCCTGCGGATTACTTTTGTTACTGTTTTTAATTCGAGTTCGCGAAGCGATCGTTTGGTGTATAATACACACACACACACACACACATATATATATATGTATGTATGTATACACGTACATACGTCATGTACGTGCACGTAGAAAAATTGAAAAGGGCCCCACCCATTTTAATCTGCATGTGGTATCTGGATTTTTAGTTCGCCTGGTAAAATGGCGCCTACTAAGAAATACAACTGTATATCGTCCTTGTTGGTTTAATTAACAGAATATGAACTGGAATCTAAAATCCGATTACGCTCTAATTGTGCTCGATGTTTGTTAATGTACTTAACTGAGACAGTATAACGCACAAACACGTATAGCGATGCTAGTTACTACATCACAACTGACTCTAGTGTGTATACAATTCTAAGCACTCGGCTATATATTTATAACATAATTAGCATTACGTTATATCTACCGTTACGTAATAATTAGAATTTAAAAACACGCCTTTTTCATTCTCGACAAATTGTCGCCTCTTCTCAGTTTGCTTTCCTTTTAGATTATGCGAACAATTGAATCGCGTTACCTTTCTATATTAATTTATACCTTGTATATTTCGATTTATACCAAATAGTATATTTATATCATATTTCGCGAACTAATTTTCAGACCTATTCAACTGATAATTTTTCACTTTTACTTTACTATCGTCTTGCTAATCTTTTACATAACAAACTGAGAATTTAAAAGATTCCGTTCGAAAGCAATTGTACGAGATATCGATAGACGCAATTCTCTCGTTTTTTTTTTTTTTTTTTTTTTTTTTTTCGTGGCAATCTTAACGCCGCCATTCACCAATTTTATCTTCTTTATCGTAATCGTTGTTGATCAACGACTTTGATTCGTCGAGGAAGCTTACGAATTGCAATCTTCGGATGCAATTAAACGAAATTGCTCGAGCCAAACGATATAAACAATGGCTATTCATACCGTAATACGAATCCAATGATCGCATAATGGCGTGCCATTTTATCGGACTTTTCGCGATAAGGGAATACGAGATAACGGTCAGAGGAGGCTTGGCATCTAGAGTAGATAGTTTGGTTATTGACTGCGTTGCTGTCGTTACAACGACGAACTACGCATGATGAAACCTCAGATTATCCTCTACAGATGCCCATTGATAAATCCATGTCGTTGAACTCTCCTTCTCGCCACTTTTAATTTTATTGATCGCACCGATAGTGGAGATATTACGCCGTATTTTGTAATACCTGCACAATTTCAATAGAAAAACTAATCCCCTTGAAAAACGATATCGCAAAGAAAAGAAGAAAGCAAGGTACGATAAGATAGTATCGCCTTATCAAAATATTAAATTATGTGATTACTGTATCGCTCGCGATAGTATGTATCTTTTCGTCATCTGTAACATCGTACGCGATGGTGAAATCGATTTTATATCTTGCGTTGTTAAAACGCGATAAAAATTCACGTAATCTGTGGAAGTAACGTTGCACGTGTACACACGTAAGCGAAAAATAATTAAACGCTGGTGAAAATTCTCAAAATTTGTGGCCAACGAACATCGCGCGTGTTTATACACAGACGTTTTCATCGGCTCGCTTCGACTATTCTAAATATGTGTTCCTATCGTTTGAACACGATACAAGCAATACGAGTGTGTGATTATGCATGCGCGCAGATGCATATTTATTCGGATTCCGTTGCCACGTGTTTAAAAAAAAAGAAACGTAGTTGCAAATTATTAACAATATTGGCCGCGAAGCTTCACCCGATGTACAAATATCGAACATCTACAAAGCAATGACATCACTCTGACATCATAGTACGACATGACTTCGTAACGCAAGGCTTAGATGCAGCGATGCAGACAGACAAAAAATTTTACCGAGAACGTTATACAATTCATGCGAGCTGAAACGGGGAAAAAATGAATGACCGCATAGTTTCGTTCGAAGGTATATTAGTTTCTACTATTGCAACTCAATCAGCACGGTTGAACCAATATTATCAGCGAAATTTAACGAGTCGCGAGTTACACGTTATCAGCGCTAATAAACTCTCTTACGTAACAACAACAATTTTGATAATAAAACAAACGAAACTGTGCATACAAATATCACAGATTATAAGTTAATCGATCAACCTATTTGATATTAATTTGTACGTTTTGGTAAAATTTATCAAACCTACTACTACTATGAAATAGATTAAAGTATCCGGATGCTTATGTAAAGCATCGGTGCAAGTGTGTCAAACAACCGACCGCAAATTTAGCCAATTGGTAATTTTAATACGACCAGTTTGTCGATAACACGGCCATGTGCAAGGCTGGAGGAATAGTTCGCCGCTAAGCTCTCGAAACACATGAAACGCGTCGAATATCTATTTACAGACAAGGGACAAATAACTTTGTCGCTACACTCGATGATACGATTTTATCCATTAACCCTTGCACGTTCTGTGTCAGCGCAAGATTTACATAATTACTTTCCCGAGTATACTCGTGCGACAATTTTGCATGGCACGTTGCATATTGATGGTACGCACACTTATAAAAAGATCGTGTGTACAATGGCGACAAGTATCAGCCACACTAGGCTACCATATTTCATAGGGGCGACTGATAGGGCGACTTTATCTAGCGCGACGCGCTGCAAAATTATTTCCGCTTCGTCGAGACACGCGGTAGACGTGTCTGGCTCGATGACGCCTTCTTTAATATGCTTTAATTTCTAATTTGTCTGCACAGCGTCAAGAGTGCAGTGAAATGCAATTATATGGATGTACGATCGGATAGATACGTCTCTTGTTACCATCGAACGTTACGTAATACCGTGAGATTACTGAAAAACATGTACCGTGACTCACGATAATATTTGAACACTTATACAAACTTCCAGTGAATATATTATGCATGTAACACGAAATATTTTACAATTTCGTTTCATTCAGCTTCGTAATGGGATACAGCAATCATCTGACACTGTTTATCATATGTATTAGATTTTTATTAAGAATACGTTTACAAAGAATGTGTCGTAACCTCTAAATTCAGATTGCTTTCATATTTTAATATAACGTAATAATGATAGCCTCGTTACAATGCCATTGAAGTTTAAAAAAAGTTCCGCAAAACGCACACGAAATATCCATGAATATTTTCTATAGCAAGCGTTCGAATATTTTTGCGAGTCAAATAGGTAAAGTTAGTTTATGAGATAAAATTTCTATTCATATATACGAACTTGTAAGATATGTATAGGACAGAAAGATAAACGTTCAAAAAATATACTTGCTAATAAAAATGGTTTTACATATCGCGCGTTACTAGAGTTTGCGATATCTGTATCCTCAATAATCTACTTCGAGCGGAAGATTTTTTCAATAGGCGTCTGGTCACGTGAATGAATGTTATGTTTACAATCTTGCAAAACACTTGGTATCATTCATAGATTATCGCGGATGATACAAGAGCCGAGCAGTGCAAACGAGAATTTTAACACGGAGGGTCGTAATTTCTTAAATACTTAATATTTGATGATTTAAGTCGAGAATAAATATCCGGACACACCTGGTACGTGTCATAGGATTATCGCGGCAGAACCATTACGTAACGGAATTTAAAGATTCCTTAACGGTGTGGTTTGTTACGCTGTAGGTAACGCGCAAAAACGCGACGAGCTAACCTCCTCTTTCCTTGCGCGGGAAAACATCGCGAATCGTCGACACCGTGACGAGTAATCGTGTACATAATATTCCTCGTCTATTGTTTCCCGCGAAACTCTTAAAATTCACCAAAAAAACCCACCATTAAAAAATCCCTAGAAGTAATCGCATAATATTGTAATTTGTAACGAAACGTAGAAAATATTTATAACAAATAATAAAGATTTTCAGAATAATTTACAGAGGCTCGTGAATATATCCGAACACCTACCACAGAATCTTTTTATGAATATATCATGTCAATTGTATGAAATTTTTTAAAATTATGTTAGCAGTGTAACGAAACGCGACTAGCGCGATTACAATAGCAAAATTTGAAACCAATTCGAAAATGTATATAGAGATTACAAAACATTTATTACAAACGTGCGTTTAATGAAAGATTGGTATACGGCATAAATAGTAGTCTTAAACGTGCAATCTCATTAAATATTGTGACGATCTTTACGAAGCGTATGGTCTTTCAATAAATATATCAGAATTTCTACGCGATAATCTTCGCGTCTTGTTACAGTGCTAATGAGATTTCAAAATGTTTTGTACGATATGTACATAAAAAGTTTCTAAGAATGTTCAAATACTTTCTTAAATCACTCTGAATATATTTACTAAAAACCTTAACGGATCTCAAATTCAAGAAACGTATTATAACCTATAATTATCGGTTCGTGAATTACGACGCTATTCGTGGAGATTTTTCTGGAAGCTACGGTTTTATCGAAGCGAATACAGGCACAGAGCGTGGAGGACGTAGTTTCTGCATTTCACTAACAATAAGTGCAAACGAAGCGGGTAGATGCGATCTCCGATTATTCCTATCGAGTAACAAAGAGAGCGTTGTACTTTTCCGAGCGTAAGTTTGGCTTTGCCGGCGAGCTGCTTTACGTACTCGTTCGGGAGTCGTATGTCTTGTGACGTCACTCGAGGCGCTGGCAACATCGCGAAAGATCATGCGACGTTGTCGAGCCGCTCCATGTGCCGGAAATTCAAAGCCTCTTTCGCTTCTATGTAGATTCGAATAAAGTTCTTACTTGTTTCTTAAACGTTTGACGTCGATAATAAAAGCTTTCATGTATAATGCTCGAGCGTACGAATTTTCTATGTTTCTCAATACGTTCGACCGATTCGAGAAACGTACGCTCGATCAAAAGAAAACTTTCATCGTAGTTTCATAATGGAAGGAGTACCTTTAGTGCGGGTTCGATCGCAAAGAGCAGCACGTTGCTCAGAGCGGATAATATCATTCTGTCACGTCACAGTGTACGCTGGCCAGAGAAAATCAATCCGGCGCTTCTCTACTAACCTTTTGCATGAACAGCGCCGCACTCGCTACTATCCACCTTAAAAACACTCTGTTCTTCAAGGGTCCGTTGCGATATTGACCCGAGGTTGCGTTAGGTTATTTCTGTCGAGGTTCATGTACCTTTTCAGGTGAAATGTTGGAATTTTTGTGAATGCGCTTACAGCCTTGCTCTTTATACTATGTATTAGACGCATTCAGAAGATAATGTTATTTCATAAATCGACTTCGCCCGTGTCCTTGACCTCATTGGTAGTTCAAACGGTTAAACGTCGTGCACAATATCGTGGTATGTACACGTTGTTTACTCGTTCTGGGTATCATAACTTTGTAGCTGTTCATTGCGAAATAAAAAGTTGAAAGAAATGTTCTTTAAATTAGTACAATGTACGAAACGAAGTTGATTTTCTAATGCCATATCAATTTCTCGAGATTTAGTTTGAACAGTATATAATATATCTATAGAATGTACAAGTTTCGTATTATTGTTATTTCGTTTCAATGTATATTATGTTTTTTTGTTATTTTCATAAATTAGTATTCTTGAAGCAGTATGTCTTCAAGAAACAATAAAACAATGAACGTATTTAATTTTTATAGAACTACGATTATACAGTATTCAAAGATTTCAAAAATTTTTATATCAATACAATTTCCTTATGTTACGTTCGAAATGTAAATTTCTAAACAAAAGACAATACAACATGAAAAACATACGTTCGATATTTTTTTTTATCGACGGATCCAAGTAAAATGGCAACGAGTTCGCGTGACAAAGAATCGTCAGAAATACGAGCGATCCTTTAAATCAACCCCCTGTGCTGTGTTTACCGTTCGAAATGGACCAAGGGAAGAGGATATGCGCGCGATATACGACCTAATTCAGTACCCTACTGATAACGATGACGTCACGATAGCTCGTCTACTTGTTACTAGTCACGGACGGTACGTGACACGAGACCAAACTGTAGAGATGAGCAGGATGATAATGGTGTTACTCTACATTACGTTATGCGTTACACTATTCCTCGTGACACAACACGCGGTGGTTTATTCAATTCTCTCGCGAATATTTTATTATTCATCCGATCCATTTGCTAGGAACGTGATATTGACTAACGTCGAATATTTGCTATTCCTATCGTTGCATTATGTATTTTATCTTTGGTTTATGCGCCAGAATTGTATTTTTCAAAGCAATAAGCTAGACTAACTAGCATGGTATCGATTCGAGTCGAAGACACGCGAAACGTGAGAAAATGAAAGTAGCAGCGGGTCGCTTTTAGATCGATCAGCCAGCGGCAGCAGCAGCAAGCAAGAGCCGTCAAGGGAACGGGGGAGACCAGTTGTCGTCTTTCTATCGTCGCGTCGTCCTTTCGTCGGCATCACGAGATTGCGCGATGATGTCATGTATTCGGCCGAGTTTACGCGTGTTTGTAAACAGGCAGAGGGAATGAGAGAAATAGCCCAGAAAGACGAACAAAGAGGGAGCAGAAAAGTGGGAGTAAACGTGTTGAGGACGCGAACGAAAAAGGTGCCGGGGAAGGGGTAAGGAGAGGGAGGAGAGCGAGGGGAAAAAGTGCCTTGTGTCAGGCACCTTGCTGTTCCGACTGCGCAGCATCTCTCCGCTCGTTTCTCGTACGCCTTCGTCGAGGCTTCCTACGCAGCGTTGCTCATCTCGTTTTCTCGTACACGAGCGTGACGTCATGCTGCAAGTTGCACAGGAGTAACCGACCGTGGGAAGGGGAGCAGGGGGGAGCAGTTACGTGGGGATACAAAACGAGCGAACTCTGGCGCGCGCGCGCACCAGAGAGCCGCAGCGTCGATGGATTTGCTGTTAGCTGTATGCAGCGGGCTGCATGCAGAATACACACGCGGTGACATCGTCATATCTAGTCGTTGGTTAGCTGCTTTCTCCCTTTACCCCCCCCCCCTATCTTCGTCTACCTAACCTCTTGACGAAGCATAACCGGTTCCGCGCCGCGTGCAAACTCCTTCCCATCCCCCTGGTCCTCGACCGTCTCTTTCTTTCTTCCCCCAGTTTTCTACCTTTCCGTGCAAAACCTATCTCTCTTTCGAACCGTTCCGCCCTCCCTCGCTCGCTCCTTCTCGCTTTTCTTTCTCGCGTTTCGTTCTCGCTTCCACCCATTTTCAATACCATGCTCGAACCACGGAACCAGACCGAGTTAACCCTACTATGTAGCAGCTCGGTCCTGTATTTTACGCGCTTTTCTCTCGTTCTCTTTCGTCACTGATGCACACACACTTCGCATGTGTACAAACTTCAGCTTGGCGGGCGATTCTCGCGGTCATCCAGCGGGACGTGCTACTTTATGCTATAGTTTCTCTCTTTTTCTTTCTCTCTGTCTCTTGTTCGTGCTATGCGATTCGACGTGCAGTGTGCTTCGCCACGCTACAGTTGCTGCCTCGGTCAATATCACATCGTATTCTGGCTACGCGCAGTGCGCGTTAATGCCACACGGCTGGCGGTTTCGTTTTTAGGATAGGTTAGATCAGCCAGGTCACACACCTATTATATACATATACGTATATACATGGCTTCCCTTTACTACGAAATTTACAGCACCACTTACGAAGCGATGAGAAATATTTCTATTATGTTTTATATTACGACCCTAGTGTTTCATCGAAATTTAAGCGCGATTAGCGACAAAGCCACGGAAAAGATCGAATCGATTCCTGTGCATTCTTGGTTTACATTGGCCTCGTAACTCGGTCTGTTCCTTTCGGCCAGGGTATGTAATAGCTATCGCGAAGGCGATGGCATGGCGGGGCAATGCCACGAAGGAGACGATGGTCCGAGTCTGAGCGCATATTGCACCGGACGGTTAATGGCGTGATGGCGTGACATCGGTGCACACGCACGCCGCGAGGTGGGGCGAACGGAACAGAACGAAACGGAACGAAGCGAAATGAAACGACCGGAACGCGATGTCGCGTGTCCTATGCTGCACTCGCGTGTGTCGCAAGTATTACACGCGATCTCTTGGCTAAATGCTTTAGCGCACGAATATATGTACTCGTACATCGTTTTGCTTCTGCGTCTCTGCTTCTAATCCTTAACCCTTTAACTCTTCTCTCGTGGTTGATACTGTTACAGGTGGCTATTACTTTATGGCTGCGCAAGATTAGACGAGTTTATCGTTGCACGACAAAACCATATAAATCTCGCCACGACGGAAAAAGGGTGTACGGCCAATACAGGCCGCATTTTGTTTTCTAGGCAATGCGAGACGTATTGCGATTCCATCTTCTACGCCTGGCACGTTGATTAACGTACGTACGAAGGAAAAAGTCGACGTGTGAAAAATGAATATTCTTAATTTCCGTGTAATACACGTTGTGCAGCCTCGCGTATCCTCCGAAGAGAAAATGTACTTGTCGGCTTGTGAACTTGGACGGAACGTTGTGTATGCGTTTACGTGTTCTTTTGTCAAGACTCGTGAGAAAGCGTTCCACAATGACACGGTTATACTCATACTTCTTGCGGAAAGGAATGAGTTAGCAGCAGGCCGAATGCCAGGATGTTCACGAAACGCTTTATATTTATATACGTTCTTCGCGTTGATGTCTTTATTTATTTTATTGAGTTGTTGCAATCGTTTGCTCGCATATCGTACATGTAGTTTAAAAGAAATTAAAAATTAAATTTTATCGCATATATATATATATATATATACAGAATATTTATACAGAATGATAATAAAATAAAATAAAAATAAATTTTTTTTTAATGTATATAAACTTGCAAGTACGTACATTGCCAGATTTTAAGTTTGAACTTTTAGTCATTGTCTATAGCTAGATTACGTTACTTTCTTATCGATCATCGATTTTATTATAACGTTCTTCAAACACGTTGTTTGACCAGTTTCTCACATTCATAGCAGACTTACACCAAACAGTTCAAACGACATTTATTACCGACTAACTATAGTGTAAAGAAACTATTCTTTAGGAATCGTGTTTGACGTCAATATCTTCTTAAATAAGAAATTGACATTATACTTTCAGTTTTTCTCACAATTCTTAGTTTTTTTATTAGCTTAACCTTTTACATATAATAAAATATCAAACGTTAATCAAACCGAATTAATACGTATTCTAAAACCAAGTAACTTAACCTAACTTTTATTAATCACGTACGACTTACGACTACGACCCAACGTTACCAATTGAGGTTAAAAAATACTGAATTCTTCCTACATCCTACACCCAATTTTAATCGACCAATCGAATACAAACATAATACAACGTAACTTTACAACCGCTTCGTCGATCACACTTTGACTGTTTCGAGAACAACACCGTATCCCCGGTCGTATACCGCGTGTAATTTCCACAGGCGTCGAACGTGGGGCGTGCAGTGCACAGCTGTACAAAGAACGATCCGCCATGGAACTTGATCATTTTCTTATTAGCGGGCCGAGGAAGCGGCCCCGACGCGAAATTTCAATAGTCAACGGACCGATTATCCGCGGCTGGATCTTCATCAGATAGCCGTTGAAACGAGAAAAAGAAAAGAAGGAAACGAAGAGAACGTTAGTTCGGTTTGCACCCTCTTCTCTTTGTTTCGATACACGGCGCGCTGTTAAAGCCGCTCGGAGAAGAAACACCTGACGACGTCAGGCGGAGAGTACCTACGTGCATACCTGTGGCAGGTGAATCGAGTCAGGTGCCCGAGCAGATGGGTGTCTCTACTCGAGAAAGCGTTATAAAAGCGGTCTATCTCATAAATGTGGGTTACCAGCTAGAACTAACGCCCGTCGTTAGAGCAACGTCGCGATTTCGCAGGTTGCCTCTGTGACCGATGTTATTCTATAAATGCTACCTCGAAGCCATAACGCGTTTTTCCTCGGCTCTTTAAAATTTAAATGACGGTAAATGCCAGGGATGATGTGTAATACGAAGACGCGTGTCATTAATTCATTAAATGACAGGGTATATTTATGAAAATTTCTTTTTCGGTGTTAAGACCGTTAATTTGTAAGATTTTTAGGCTTACCTAACGAAAGATGAAAATCGAGTAACGCGAGGGTTTTAATTTTGACAACTTGTAGCTATTTGCCTTCCGTATAAGTTACTTAGAGTAGCTATGAAATTGTTTTCAATAGTGTCGTGATTTTCGCGATTCTATGGGTATACAGTCACCCCGAAAAGTAAATTAACGATCTTACATTGAAACTAAACATAGCACGAGTCAACAATTTGTAGTCGCGTAGAATTTTCGTATACTTCGTCGTCGATCGAACAGCGTTCCCTTCTTAGTTCGAACATGAAATTCAGTGAAATACACCGATTTTCTAAAACGTTTTAATGGGCAGCGAAACAGGAAACGCTATTTCACATCTGTCGGCGGTAAACAGCGAGATTCGAACGTCCTTCGAGGCATTCTCGTGAAGCGAAGGAGTATAACGAGCGGATCTTTTCTTCTTTCTTCCTTCTTTTTCTTCTTTTTTTTTTCCATAGACACGTGTCGTGTGCAGTGCACACGTAGTATGCATCTTTGGTGTACGCAGTCGCGCGGACAAGAAACTATGTGCAGTCACGTGTAAGAGTGGAATAGCGAAAACGTGATGCGATTATGCATTCTTTCTACGTCGTCATTTCTCACTTGGTACGAGCCGGGCCTCGTGTGTAGATATACATACTTATTAACCTAACGTTTTATGGTAATTCTATTAAACGTTTCTTTTTTACGACAGACGTCACCGGATTTCCAGCGACTACAAACATCGTTGTTGGTCGATCGCGAGATCGACGATGATATTGTTAGACCGAAAATACTTGACATATACCGGTCTTGAGCGAGTTTTATATAGAATGCGGCTAAAAAGATAAGAGCTCGAAATAATCGGTGATCTTTCAATTAACTTACTATTTTTACTTTCAAAGTAACTCACGCGCGATTTAATTTTATTTTGTATCAAGATAATTATGCACAGATCATTTTCAAGCAATTTAATTGTTCCAAATAACGTAGCAAATAATTTGGCTTTTAATATCGATTGGAATTTCACGTATTAGCTGTTGTACGAGGCTTAGACAAACCTTACGTGGAACAAATATCAGAAATAACGATACGATGAAATAACTTTCGTTTCGATTGCTTTATGATTTTTATTTTTATGTTTATGAAATAAAAATATGTCAGAGTTGTGCCGTTTAATACAAAGAATGAAATACTATTTCAAAAATACGTTACAAGATATCAATGGAATTCTTCCAAATTGAATTCTTTTAAGATAAATTAAAAATTCATTTCGAATCCCTTAAACGGAACTCTGCTCTCATCTTTCCCATTACGCGAAAATTCTTATTACACATTTCTAGACAGATTTATCGATTTTATAAAACACGTCACGTCGAAACGGCCTTGAATATAATCGAATGTTTGAAATAATTTTCCCAAAGGAGCGAATATAGTAATTTGTGGTCTTGCCTGAATAATTTTATTTAACAGGTATTTTTATCACCCCCTGTGTACTTGTTTGTGTTTAATTCTATTATTACGAACCCCGATGCTTTCTCGACGCAATCGCGTTCTCGTTTTATTAAAAGATGCCTTGATTTGGAAAAACAGACTGTTAACATAAAGTAAGAACAAAGAAACTCGTGTGTAATGTGTAAAAGAAAAGGTTGTAAATTATATTTGCAGAAAAAAAAAGGAAGAGATTGTTTAAAGAGTGTATTTTTAATGAAAATTATTTCAAGACCGTGTTACGTAGTTCGTGTACAACGTGTGCAATAAAAGAAGGGCACTTTTATTAATAGAAGATAAAAATAATCTCGATGCCTTAATATTTAAAAAAAGAACTGACTACGAATTGGCTTCCTTATTTCTGGATTTTATTTCATTTGATTTCAGGAACATGACCAATCACTTATAGTGAATTTTCAAACGGTTCGCATAGATAACGATATTCTTTTATATTATATCAAGATCCTTTATTAATAGACTGCTATTCTTTGTTATTAAGTTTACTATTAAGGAAACTTATTTTTATAAACAGGTATTTTAACATCGCGATGACAATGTTTACAACGAATTTATATACACAATACTACGATGTCTTTTTCGATATTATATATTTCTCCGAATATTAAGTAAATAATGAAACATAATACAAAAGAGAAAAGATACAGTTAAGATTTGCTATTAATAAATTATTTAACTTCTATTACGATAATAAGTATTACAAAGGTGAGATGTTAAGTTTATAAACATTACAGACGATTTCAAAACTCCGCTATTTACGAGAAATCTTCTTCTTCTACCATAATGTTAAAAGTTCAAAAAAAAGTTTAAAGTTTAGCTATCGATTTTTTTCAAGTTTACGCCTTTTTATCCATAATTCCGCTATAAATGTATCGAAGGATAAAATATTCGTTTAACATTGCTATTGAAAACGACTTGTAATCGTTAAACGAACCTGGTTTCGTGTCCATCAAAAATGTCGATCGATTGACAAATTTCGGCGATAGTAAATAGGCACAAACACACGCACGGACGCACACACGCGAGACGATAACGGTCAAAAGCAACAGCTGCGAGAATGTTCGATTAGATGTGCCGATGGAAAAAAGAGGAAAAGATTACAGCAAACAAGATTTTATCGTTTCAAATCACAGCTGCCTTTGGTCGTAAATTTCTGCCAGCTATTCCTCCGATGCCACTTACACGAATTTTGAAAAATCCAGTGGCGATTGGCGGTGTTTGAAAAATGTTATTTTCACCAGTACATTTCACTTTCTAATCTTCACGAGTATTGTTAGGTCCCGTGATCTTACCATAAATCATAACCCATCCCTCGGTCAAGATGGCCGCCATCTACACAAATATACTCGAACCCATTGCAATCCTAAAAGAACGTTAGAAAATTTAACGTCCTTTAGGGTTATTTTACTCGTTACGGTAAAACTTGGGAAAAGCGGGTTTTGCCATATACAATATTCGACGGTCACTTGCACCCGCGAGCGACCGTTGGTGGGGGACGGACAGCACCAATCACTAGTTCAGTCAGAAAAAAGTCATAGAACATGTCTTAACTTGCTCTAAACTCTTCCCTGAAAACGCTTCTACACGCACCACTCACATTTTTCAAAGTTGAGAGAACAAAATAAAGAGAACATTTAAGCTGTTAACTCAGTGCTATAATCATTCGACTACCTCTATTATCTTAACCGAAATAGGAGATCGACTGATTCGAAGAATTAGTAACTAGAATTTACGACTCTGTGGCGGCTATACTGTGAATGCGTCTTTTCGCGAAGCGGTCGAACAAGTGCTTCGTTGTCAGACGACGCACAGTGATAGCCTTCCCTAAAATTACCAATCTTTCGTATTTATTTTTCATCTATCCGTATATTTATACATATGAACAAAGAAACACGTAAAACACGATGAGATGTGTAATCGTTGCTATGTAAGAAATTAGTATACGATATTATACGATAACTGCAGCGTTTCACGGAACTATTCCAGCACTTGGCACGGAATTTTCGTACCGACGTATTACGTGCATTTATAGGAATTTTTTTGAAATTTCGTCAGCGCTCTAACGAGACACGACTATCGGCGATTATAATAAAGAGGCGAAAGAAAAAAGAAATCGCCTTCGATGATATTCTGACACCGATCTGTTAAAAACATCGCGGCAAGGAAAGTTACAAAACCTGGGACTTTTTCTTTCTTCTCGAATCTCTCGATAAAGAAATGGTTGTGAAATTTTCCATATCGTATTTCTTTAAACGTCGACTTGCAATTTCTCGTATATTCGTCTGATCTTACGTAAAGCTACAAAACCATAGTTTTTCCCGAGTACGATTTATAATATCTATATTTTAGTTAATCGTACAAAATATGCTATTGCGTTTACGTTATCGAACATTATCGAACCTACGCGTGAATTCATTCATAACACACGTCGCATGTTTATAAAAAATTTCCCTAGTAAACGTTGAAATTCTTTCGTAAGTCGCTTTAGCTCTGCTTTTGCGAATAAAAAGCTCGAGCTGTAATACCTCCCTCGGCGAAATGCGCGCGAAACTCGTTTCGCTCGAAAGGGAAAATAATCGTGACGCGATGGTTTCTCCGTTTCAGCAGTACGTCGGCTTTAACAGCTGTTATTACAAGGAGAAAAGTTATTCGTACACACACGCGACAGTGCGATTTCGCGCGTATCGTCCTGACACAATGGCAGAACGGTTGTTTATCACAAGGGTGACACGGGCCAATGAGTGGTCGCCAGTGTCGCGCGAAAATGCAACTTTTCCTCTGTCAGATAAATATTTATGTCACCTCGAGACGCTCGAACCATCGTTCATCCTAATCTGCGCCCGGAAGCGTGTACACCGACGGTCGAAAGTTTCGCGGTCGAGCTTTTGAGAAACGATGGTAATTTGACTTTTCTCTCGTTTTACGCGATCAATTCTGCACGATCAATTTTACACGACCAGATTCGATCGCGAGCCTCAACTGGCCGCTGTCCGTCCAGTCATACGCGAGCACAGCAATTTGAAATCGATTTGAATTAAGTTGTTCGATATTTAGGGTTTTTCGTTTCAATTTCTATTTTACAGAATTTTCTGATTAAAACACGATTCGGCTAACGTACCAAAATTCTTTCGGATAATGCTTTCGAAGTGCACAGCGAAAAATTTATGTTACCAGAAACTTGTATACGTTACACGTTCGAAACGAAGGATCGTGAATTTTTAAACGACAATGCACGCTTTCCTTTGGTCGCAAATTTACATCTAATGGATACGAAAAAAGACAAAGAGAACGGGCGGATTTTATCTATTTGAAATATTCATCGGTCTTTTTAGTAAGAATAATCAGAGAGAAGAAAGGAAAGATCGACGCGATGAATGAAGTAGAGCAATTTATTAATTTGTCATCGTTACGCCTATATCTGATACTATGTATCCGTTTTCTTTCTTTACGCTGATAGCTAACATGTATCAAAGAATGATATTTCTAGTCGAAGGAAATTTCCAAAGCTTATCTATGATTTATGTTTGTGTCAATGATATACGTTTATTGACTCGTCGTGGGTTGTACGCTTATGTATAGCCGATATAGATACAGATTACTGTACGTCAGAACATGGAATCGCAGGCTATAGAGGTTGTTCAACTGCAAATGTTCGATTGTTAACAAACTCCGCTCATTTCTGCTGCTATGAATCTTCTCTACACAGTTGGAATAAAATTCCAGTGGTCGCGTATTTTTACGTTTATATTTTCACCGCAAAGCCACAAAATGCATTTAAAATGGATTTAAGATCTTTCTTGTTAGTTGTCGATACGTGAGTATAAAATGTACTTTGGACTCGAATCAAGGTGAATTTATTCGTAAAACATTTGAGGATATTAATAAAATGTATCTATCATATTGTATTCTTGCACAGTTAAAGATAAATCAGATACAAATCTAGATGTACGTATTTAAATTTCATTTTTTAACGAACTTACAAACTAGAAAATGACTCGAACCCCCAAAATAGCTTTCAACATAGTACGAAAGAAAAAAAAAGAACAAAAAAAATGGTAAATAAGTGCGAGCGATAGCGATATATTTGTAGAAATTAGCAAATTACTGGTAGCTCGATAAAACGAAAATGAACGTAAAATTACATTTAGTTGCAACAAAGTTATGTCAGACCTTATCGAAAATTAATTTGACAGCAACGAAACACAAGGTCGAAGGTACGAATTACTATTTTCTGTAACACGCACGTGTTGCTTTCAGCTAGATATAACTATCAACGCTACAATTTGTCTTATCTATCATGTTTATTCATAAGGAAAAATAGAAATAAATTAAACAACAATATTACTAGAGTACTTGAGCGCTCGACTGATATTCAAAGGGTACTACCGAAAGACGTCTTACTTAATTCTACCATACAAATTATGCGAAAAGTATAGCATCTTAAACCGACACGTACGTAAACGAATATACGAACAAAAATTTAACCGTTTCATTGTCAACGTCCACTTTACCGATAGAATTACCCAAACAATAATCAATCTCGCTGCCATTTTATCAAACGTTTTAAGAAGATGTTCAACATAAAATTAAAACAAAATGTCGCACGTACCACTGACCTTTTCTATATTTTGTTCAAAACGCGTGAAGAATTTTTAAGGTTAGAAAAATGTAATTGGCTCGAAATCGACCAAAAGAACGTAGCAGGATCGAAAGCACGAGGAGAACAGAACGAGGTTAAATATACCACAAAGTCGATGCGCGCAGAAAATTTAAATCTATCGCGATATAGTTTTTATTTAGGGGTCGCACAGACCTCTGGAGACAGGACAGTGTTAAATATACCATAAAATGTCGATGCATACACGTGTGTCGATGCACGCGCCCGGTGAGAAGCGCGTGCAAGGATCGCGCAGGTGTGAACGGGCCGCAACTGCGACGCGATTACGAATCGACGAAGAAAAAGCGGAAAGTGACGCGACGTGCAACACGTAAACTGTAAACGAAACTTTTGTATCGATCGCTGCTAGAGAGTCACGTTGCCCTCGCATGTCGATACCGATATGTACCCCGTCACACCCCTCGTATTATGGACCAACGTTGTGTCGTCGTAGCCGGCGAGATAAGCGGTTTATCGCCGCGTATTGCGATACATACCATGCGCTGAGCGCGCATGAGCAACCGTTCCGACAGAAAGAAAGCCGTAAAGTATATGTATGTATAGTTACTTATTTAGGTGCTGCCTCGTCTTGCTTAGTTGTGTGCGAACACGTGACGTAGCCTCTCGTCTAGTTCGGTCGTGCGATGATAAACCGATACACGTGTAAGTACGTCGTCGCTAGTGATGGGCTCAAGTACATCGCAGGTATACTAGGGTGTATAAGTATTTGAACACTTCCAAACTATTGCAATTATATGAAACATGTTTCGAACGAAGCGTGTTCCTTTAATTTAATTTTCGCATCGGATCTTATCTCAGGCAACTATAATATAGAGAGTTAGTAGATATTGATAAAAACAACAGTTCTTATAGCAATATCGATCGATATAAATAAAAAAGTAATAATTAGAGGTGGATGAGAATTGCTTGCAGGGAAAAGTTTTAAGCGTATCTGTAATGAGATCTCAGAATGATCGCGATATGTAATTTTAAATACTTTCTGAAAGTGTATGTAGATTTCATAAAGAATCAACTATTTATTAGAAATAAATACGGAACTTGATCGACGCAGATATATTTCTCCTTTCAATCCCGATTTAGCAGAACATTTTCATTCCACGTGTGGTAAAGAGGAGGAAATTAAGCGTAGAAAAATGTTTTTCTGTCGCAACGTTGATAATAAGGATATCAGTCTTTTGATTGGATTGCACTAAGTGCACAATTATGTACTTATGCTTGTACTTAACAGATTACGCCATTTACCTGCCGTTTATACTAAACGAGCACGAACGACGCGTTCTTGCTCTATGTTCCCGCTCGTTTGTTTTAAGCGCACCTTTAACGTGAATGCGGCATTACTTATGTTTTCTTCAGCGTGTTCATTTCCCGATATTTTCAGAATGCTTTCGGATGCGCACGCTCGAGCGAACGCCTCTGGCGTTATTCACTTGCAATTACCCGTTCAGTTCTGAACCGTTACGGAATTATACGCGGTAACGGGATTCGATTCACTGGAGTAAGACTTGCTTAATTTCCCTCTTGAATATAATTTACGAATCTGGGCCATCGGACAGCGAGCATCTTTTCGAAACTTCAATGATACCGCTTGGATATTCCATTTTTCGAGATCAATGGACGAGCTGGCTGTTTCATAAGCTCAACGAAATAATACCGAGAATATTTAGTTGAAGTTCATTACATGTTTATTAAGTTATATCATACATTATTTTAATTAACTGAAAAGATGTATAATTCCGTTTAAATGGAAATTGTGCATTTTTGACCGGTTAGGTCGACCAGGAATTGTAACCTAAGGGGTTAAGGTACACGTTTTATTCACCCCTGGAAGAAACAGTCGATGAAATCGATGTCGATTGGTCGCGTAGCGAAGGAACGCCACGTACGTCGCGCGGCGAGTTCCGTAATTGTGGAATATTTTGCAATTCGTGGATTGGAAGGCGCCTTTCTCGAAAGAGCGTTGCTGGCAATGCCGGTCACGTAGGCCCGTAGTTCCGAGGGTGCCCCGAGCACGGCACAGAATACTAGAATACTAGCGGCGGGAATGCGCGGCGAATACCCGCAACGCGAGTAACCGCTCGTCCGCGAACCAACGAGCCAGCGAGCGAGCGAATCGTATGCCCCTCACGCTTCGACGCGCCACCGTATATACTCGTATATATATGTATGTATCTATCCGCTTAAACGTGCCTATGTACCCCTACGTAGTCGGCATAATTTCAACTTTTTTTCGTCGCGACGGAAGTTAGTGAAAAATTAAGGAGCCCTCGCGAATTCGCGATAAAGTAATTTTGTAATTTTTTGCGATCGTCCCTGACGTTTCGTTTCGACTGCCATCCACTTCTGCTAGCCGCCGCTGGGCTCGTCGTTTGTTTGAATACGTTCGCCATTTGGATTTATACGTATGGAGAATCTGCTCTTAATATTTTTAAAATTCCTAAGATAGGTAGTTTTATTCTCTCTCTCTCTCTCCCCTCTCTCCCTCTCTATCTGTCTATCTCTGTCTCTTTTTGTCTGTAACGATTTTGAAAAGTATGTGCAATTAGAAAAGTCACTAAACGTCGGTAACATTAGTTGGAAGATTTCATTTTTCATTTTGTAGACACGTGAATCTATCGCAAAGGGATTTCGATTTTCAGCCGAACGGACCATTACCTCGCCCACGTTGCAAACGATCGCCTAAAGTCTCGTGATCGAGTAAAACCGGTTTGAACGCACCAGTGCCGTAACAACTTATCAGCGGATCCTGGGATTAGCGAATACTCGTGAATTTGTAACATATTCGCTGTCTCAATCATTCGTATAAACTAACGAATAATATATTTGTTACAGATGATTAAATACATAAAATTAAACAGAGACTAATAAAAAGAAACTAGACGTAAACTCCTTGGAGCGTCGAGTTCTCGCGGGAACATCATTTAAATCACTTTACGATTCTACCAAATGCGAGTAGAAAACGAAAGCGATGATGTAAGAAGACGAGGATCGGCGTGGCCGTGGTTGAAAGTCTGCTCGACGTAATATCACAGTTTTTTACGCTTTTTCGAGCCCGACCGGGATTTCATTAAGGAACCAGATTCTTGCCGATCGAGCGTCTAACGCGGAGAATTAAGATTCCGTTCGCTCGCCTCGCGGCTCGGCGGTATTCCTCGTGAAAACGAGGGGAAAAACGTCTCCTATCCGTGGCACGTCACGATCCCTAACCCCTCTCTGAAGCAGCCAGGAGTCCAGGAGTATCTAGCTCGGTATTATACGCGAGCGACCTCTGGTTCTCCGCTTTACAGACATTTTACGGAAACAGTACCGTCTCTTCTGGTCGGTGTGACTCCTGAATATCGAGAATGCGCAGCTTCTACGTGGGACGCATTTGCAGCCTCCAACACGCAAGCTGAATTCTGATCGCCGTTTCCAGGCCGATTTCTTATAATAATTGACGATGATCCAACGAATCTCTCCTTACATTTACATTAATTTGCCTTTCGATTCGGTAGGTGGTGTTTGGCACGAGCCTGAGTTAAGCACCATTTTCAGTTAAGGATAAAATCTATCAGGATAGTTCACTTAATTCTCGTTTTTACGTGTCAATTATTGTATACAATAGAGTCTAGTTCATCCGGACAGGTCGGTGAACAAAGCAGTTCGTATAATCGAGAAGTTTCGATAATAGAGGTTCACTAAATTGTTATCTTGTCCAGCTTCTCTTATTAGTTCAAATATTAGGATTTAACTGTTACAATTTTCAACTATTTCTTCTTTGACACATAGAATTTACTTTGAATAGAAAGTGATTGCATATATTAATACACTCATTATAAGAATACGTGCTTGAAATTACATCTGATTCGTAGTTTGTACAACAAAAGCTGGACATAAATTTGTTCCTATAAACGAATTCAAGCTAACTTTTATTAAAGCTATAAGATTTTGACAACGTTTAATGATTTCTTTACAATTAAAATAGGAATCGAATATAATAAATGCAAAAAAGTTTGCCTCCTGTGAGGTTTGAACTCACGACCCCTGGTTTACGAGACCAGTGCTCTGCCACTGAGCTAAAGAGGCTCGCTCTTTTTCATTCTTCCCACGAAATTTATCAGTATTCGATTTTCTCTACGATAATATTATAATTTATATTACAATAATAAAACTATAAACGCGTAAGAAAATGGAAATAAAAAGATTTTTACGTTATAAACTATCAAATTTATATCATTTGTAACTACTGGTCTCAGCCCAAGAGACTTGGTCTCCATCATTTATATTGCATATTAAGCATTATGATATATGTATGTAACAAAAAAAAGAAGGTAATCTCTTACGTGCGAGAGTATTACTAAATTATATAAAATTTAATGTACTTGAAATTAATTAATTAGTTCGTAGGTGCCGTAATAAATACAATGGCGTGCAAATGTGTGTTAATGAGTGATGTTACGAGTATGTAGACAGAAGAATTTAAATATCGCTAGAATGATATAACAATTTACGTAACGAGTAATTGCACATCATAGCAATATCAACCTAAGTACACATTAATTACCGAAATCGCGCGAGTGCACGCTTCAAAAATAACAGATGCAGTTTGGCGGCTATGAAGCACGCGATTAAAAGTCATCGGCACCGCTACTGCGAGATTAACGTGGCTCCTGAACAAAAATAACCTGCATATTGCGCTTCGTGATAATGGAATCAGCGAAGTTACGTTCGTTTTGATTACGCTCGAGCTGCTCGAGTTTCTATTTGTTAACGCCCGACCGTTCACCGACTGATAACTATTTCGTATCTCGTTACTGTACAGTATATTCCATTCGTTTTATTTCGTTGTTTTCAATATACCGCGTATTTAGGATATTTTTTGTAGCGCAATTGAAATCCTAATATGCTTGGAACTTTCGAGTGGGAGTGCATACGCACGTTACAACCCAATATTCATTCGCTTCTCTCAATTTTCCCTTCGTTTCATTCACCAAAAACAAGCTCAAAATTAGAAACCGTGGAAACAACTGCATACGTCTCGCGTTCCCGATATTTCCGACGTCGGAACGTTTTTCGAAATAGAAAAAAGCGTTATTTCGAGACTCACGCACGATCCAATAATACGCATCTCGTGGAGAACGGGCCGAACACGTACATTATCTATTTCTATTTAGCGTAGCCTGAATCGGCAGGAAACATGTTTATGCCAGGGCGAGCATGCACGCAAGGCAACCCTGTCATATGCGTTTCAAAAATAGTTCGACCCAGAAATCCTGCATAACGCAAGACAGATGTCAATTGTCGCTTCCCGTTTTGCGCGTCGATCACAATGAACGCCACCGAGATCCCTTCCTCAAAGGACACGTGCAAACTCCTTTTTCTCTCTATACGTATCTATACACATATAAGCTGCCAGAGCAGATGTTGAAACCGTCTTAAAGATTTCGGGAGGGAGAGACCCTTTTTTAGGCCCTTTTCGTCCTACTCTTTGAGACGCTATAATAAAGGACCCAACGAAATGTACCCGTGGGTCCATTGTGCGATTAAGCAGATGTTATCCAGTGAATGCGCAATATATAATATGAACAGCGGACAAAGGACGCGATTTTTCTAGCCTGGCCTGGAGGAAATTTTTGCGTTTTCCCAGTTCTCTATATAATTGAAAAAAATGGTACCGTCGCCTTGCGGTGAAAATTCGCTGCTGTGTATCGACGTATGCACTAAATGAGGAATGCTTTTAGACAGTTTTGTTCCGATTTATCTAGAGGACAGAGGATGCAGAAAGATCGTAGACAAATGTTTCTTTTAAGAAGTTAAATGTCTATTGTGCGCGAGTTTTTCTCGTCAAACCGTTTATTGCCCTTGCGGAGTTCTTTGTAAGCAGAATGCTAGATGAAACTCTTTTATTGTCTGTGAAAAGGTAGTTTACGCGTCGTAATTTAATGAAGAGTAGAATTTTGCGCTACGTGAGACATCTATTAGATACTCATTAGATGTTCAATAATAATATGATTACGTGCCTTGAACGAAGGGTGGAATCTATGACAAATACGTTTACCTTTTATATTCGGTTACAAAGTACACATATGAAATCTATCGTCAACTAAAAAAATTACAACTACCAAGTAGTGACGTAGTGACGATGTAATACAATAATCAAACTGTCATAATGCTGGTAAAGCAGCGATCGAAGTTACATCTGTTCCTCTTAATCGTAACTTCTTCTCAGAAATATATTATCAAATTTCATTAAGAATTATGGAAATAAAATTTGACACTAGCATTAGTGTCTATATAGTACAATAACCGGGTGTGTCGTAATAGAGTTTAAGGAACGTAATCAAAGCTACATCCGTTCCTTTTAACCGTAATACCCGCCCAGAAACATAATATTTACAGCGAAATCGTAACCGAATTCGACTTCATATTTCATCTTTCGCTCTCATTTTCGCGACAGACATAACAATGACTCGGCTTCTGCGAGTCCCACTAGACAGCATACAGTTGGTGCGCGGTGCGATTGCGAATGTCAGAGTTGTAAATCCGTTTCCCGTCGATCTCGACGCCAGGGCCGAGGTCAACCAGCAGCAGGACACAGTCGACTCGATGACTCTCTCCTTTCTGTTTTTATTCACTCGCTGGGATCCTTGCCAGCGGATTCTATGTCTCGAAGAAGATCACAGCTATCGCGGCAAAATAGCCTCGTTACTAACCGCGATCCTCTTGCGTGGCTATTCAATGACTCTGCTAAATACCTCGATTATTACACTATGTTTCATATGTTCATTTATGTTCTCAAAAGTGGTGCGAAAATTGTTCCTTGAAATACCTTATCAATGAATGCAGTGCAAGCACGTACATACATATCGTTTCTTCGTATTGATGGGTTGGCATGACTCAAGAAATAAAAATTTTTAATTTTTAATCGAGAGACGGTTCCAAACCCAAGATACGAACAGTTGTGTACTTACAATTACAAAGTACTACTCGATGTAATAATTACAGTAAGAAAATGACAATCGCGACATGGCCAAGTTGCGCTTTTTTAAAATGCTCTATCTCCTTTCATTTTAAAGCCTACTGAAACGAAGCTTCGAAGACGCGTAATTTATTTCGAGACTACATAGACGCGTCTCGAAACTAAGGAAACGGGAATTTAAAAGAGACAGAAATAAATGGAGGAGACGATGACTCTGAACGATCGAGTCAGTTTTAAATTCCCCCATGAATAATCGGTCACGCAGCGTATGCATCAAACGCAAGCAGCATTTAACTTCGTCCGCGTTTCAGTCGAACAGGCAATTTCTCCGAATACACGAGTAAGTATATAAGTGACGTATGAGCTTCTTGCGCGCATCTTTCGAGAAGTTTCCCGTTGGATGAAAGCGGACATGCGGCCAACTGTTTCTCGGGACAAGCTCCCGGTCGTGTCGGGTTTAGGGACGAGCGGAGCGGAGCAACCTCCACTCCGTACCCTTGAACCTAGCAGACGCTCGCAGCGTTGCCGCCTCGTGCAACTATGCCGTGTCGTCTCGTTCGGTTATACTCGGCTTCTCTCGGTTAGTGCTTTCTTCGCAAGAATTCCGCGCCTGGCGTCGTTGGTGGCTGGCGCGACGCCGAGTTTGCTGACGTCACGCCTTGGCGTTACGCGTAGCGTTACGTAAAAAACGTGCTGCTCAACTGCTTTACTCTAACATTGTAACAACGTCGTACCATGTAGCGGCGCGATGTAACGTTCTTTCTATAGAAAAGAAAAGTTTTATGAAAATTCCTGATCGTCCGTTTGCAATACGAAACAATTTTAACAATAGGAAAATAGTAGAAAGAGAGTAAAACGGAGAAAATGATTTTATCGTCGAATGCTGCCAGTCGGTTTCCACTATGTGACGTTGTACGTTAATAGCATAGACTTTAGAAGTATAGGCCGCGGATGCCGTTTTGGGAAAATGAGTCTTGTTAAAAAAGAAATAGAGGTAAATAACGAGGTCTCTCTTTCCTTTTCTATCTGTTAGAAACAAATATCTTAGAAAGAGAAAGAGAAACCTTAAACCTCTTTATTTTTCTTTCAATAAGGGCTACGCTGTCCACAAGGCACCTGTGGACTATATTTCTTATGTGTATGTCTATGGTTAGTAGTTTTTTCTTTCGTCGTACATTGGCCTTGCCGTTCGGGATTTAGGTTACGCTCAATCATGCTTTCTCCGTAAGATTTCCGTGTCTGTCGACGACGTTGGTTTAGCAGACACACTGCACGCTCTGACGTCACTTGCCGGTGTTACGTAGAAAAAACTGTGTCCTATGAAGTTGATTAACGCGTGCCGGCGTTTACTCTCATAACTCTAATTGTAATAAAATCGTCTCGCTCGTTTTATTTGTTCAACGGCAGAATTATCTTCGTGCCGATTCGACAGAGAGCAGAAATACATATTTTTTCTTTTTTTTTCGTTTGTTAGGACATTGACCTTGCGTTTACAGTCATCGTGGATCTGGGCTGCGCTCGAGCATGCTTTCTCCGCAAGAATTTCATGTCCGCCGACGATGCTGACTGGTAGACAACATTGAGAGTACAAGCTGACGTCACGTGCAGTGTTGCGCGTAGCGTTACGTAAAAAAACGTGGCTGACGAATCAGAAACGCATCGTTCTATTACTGTTAAGGCCGTGTGATGAATCGGCTACGCGGTAAAGTATATAATGGACTTAGCGTAGGTTCATTACGATGAAAAATAACTGGCATTGGGAGTTATTTTACAACTGTAATCCGATACAAAGATAATATATCGGCGGAGATATGCTTCGAGTGTGAAATAATTGTAACGAAACGAGTCGAATCGTAATAATTTACGAAATAATTCGTTTCCTTTTTCGAATATGTTCCCGAGAAAAATACACAGCCTCACAAAAGTGTTCGAACACTTATGGATACCTTTTATGAGTATATTATGCGTATTGTATGAAATATCTTGCAATTTCATTAGCATTGTTATGAGACTCGATTACTATCGTGATTACGTATATTGACAAAATTTGAAACAGATCTAAAAATACATATAGAAATTAGAAGATATTTAATATAAGTATATATTTCGCAGAAATCACGAAAGTACTTAAACAGCCAATTATCAATTATATTAATAAACTTCAATATTTACTGGGACCATATTTGATACTTATTATACTATGTTTAAGACGGGTAGTCCTGTTGTATTTTATTTACCAAATATGTCTTTGCAATAAATATCTTATAATTTCTATAAACATGTTCAGACTTATTTCAAATTTTGCCAATATAATCACGACACTCCAGTCTCGTTATGGTGCTGATGAAATTTCAAGATACATACATACAATTTTATGTAATACACGCAGTATGGACTTGAAAATTTTTTATGGTAAATGTTCAAACGTTTTCGAGTATATTGACGAAATATCGCTTTACCGTAAATCGCGACTGAAAGATTTCCTTCCTTTGCTTGTCCTTTATTCTTACTCGTTCTTTCTCCTCGTGTCTGTCTCCCGTTCGCACGCTCGTGTGCCATTTACGAGGCAAACCGGTTTACGCTTTTTGCGAACCTCGGCTACACGAAGAATGTTGATTTTTGCGATATATACCGCTGAGAACCTAACCTACATCATTATCTGGATGAGCTGGCCGCACTTGAAGTCTCGTTTCCTCGCAGACCTTGAATCCTCTCGTATCATTTTATTTTTCGTTTCCATTATTAACGCGATAGGGAATGATGCATTTGAAAGTATTCAAGACGAATGTCCTCGGGACTTGTGACTCGTGACTCGACGAAGTAAAATCCTTTCTCGATACGCACGAGCATGGTATCGGCGAAATGACAAGCGTGCACGTATGCTTAAAGATCAAAAATTCAGTCACGGCGAAGGAACGACTTCATGGTCGGGGACAAATTCGGCAATGTCTCGGCGTTCCTCATTCGTGGCACGAGCTATCGTCGAAAATATTTTTACTACCGAACGCGCGCGGCATGCACCTCCGTTGATTAGCGTAAGTGGCTATTGTTCTCACTAACCTACAGCACTATGCTCATTATCATTTTTCATTCGTGACGGTACTACCAAAGAATTACAACGGCCTCCCGATAACCACATACTCGGTATCTGTGTATACGTTAACCGTTCGCCGCAACAAACTGCGCTAAAAGCGCGCGAAAGTTAAAGTTGACGTCCCGAAAAATATTTTCTCCTTTGTAAAATTATCTACCTAATTTAATGAGTCATAAATTTCTATTATCTTCCACCCCATATCTAAATACGATTCATCCACATACATATATATTTATAAAACGAGTATATTCTTAACAAACGGCTAATAATTGTTATAAATTGTAATTAAGTTTGAACAGTTTCCTATTTTTTCCATTAGTTTCATTCAAAACGTCACGTCACTGTACATATTTATCTAGAATCTATACGGATAAAAATAAACAGCTAATTGCGTTAAATGCTATATGAACTGTGAAGTTCATCTTGATGCAAGCACCGACGAGTACTAAACGGGTGTTACTGTGTACGCAACCAGAAACCGGTTAGACGAAACTTTCGAAAATTCCAGAATGACGTAGTCTTTCTCGCGTGTACATATGCATCGTGAAGACACACAATCGTGTTTCTCCCATCGTTCTTCATTTACAGTTACTTACGTAAGATACGCACTCTCGAGCTTATTTCTTGACTCTTCGACGCATAACAATCAGCTTGGTCACGTCTTATCGAGCATTAAGAAAACGTGTATCTTATCAGGAACCATTATTAAAATACGTTAGTAACGAAAAACTATTTTCCAAATAGTAATAATAGAGAAATATAAATTTCTCTCTTACTTACCTCGTTCATACACTCTAATTATCACAACACCATGATAAAACACGTAACTGGTTATTTATACTTAAATACACATAACACATAACAGAAAGTAAACATTTTGCGCTTTCGCGTAAATACGAAACACGTGTTACGAAAATAACGACGAAGAAGCATTATGCATATCCTACGACGAAAGTGCAATTC
Organism: Bombus confusus; assembly: GCA_014737475.1. Lineage (NCBI taxonomy): Eukaryota > Metazoa > Arthropoda > Insecta > Hymenoptera > Apidae > Bombus > Bombus confusus. Next base: position 964,591 of record JACXIV010000083.1, read on the forward strand.
ATATAGTCTGATTTGCGATTCCAATTTATGGAATGTATTAATTTTTTCGATTCAGAATTATGCAAATTTTACGAATCTACATTAATATCAGAGATGTATAATAAGTAGCGTAAGTAAACGTGCATGAAAGTACATAATACTCACGTAGCTGCTGAAAAATCAACACGCGTTGTAGAAACCTTGGAAACGTTGTTAGGACTTTGTTGCCTCTTTGTAGTTTCTCCGGAAGCAACTATGAATAATGAAAATGCAATGGTGATTAATTATAAATATGCAAAATAAAATATTTCATAAGCATTTTATTATGAGTTAACTCATAACGTACTATAATTGTAACTACGTTGTTCACTTGGAGTTCCACTAAGCCTTTCTTCAGTTCTAGATGTTAATAGTTCATTAATTCTCCAATCTTGTATTTCCTTACGCAACACAGTAATTGGATCGTCGTCAATTACATTTTCATAGCTTTTGTTATCGATGGAATCCGTATATTTTTTGGATTCAACTTTTTTTATTTTTATAATTTCATCTTGGACAGGAATATTTATCGCATGTTGATATTTTGCGGTAGAGCTATTCGTCCATTTTCCTCTCTTTTTGTTCTTTGCGAGCATTTTCGTAGATGACGTTTGTTGCGCCGTTATCGGACATAATCTTTTATTGGTTACGAAATTCAGAGATTTACCGATTGAAGAAACATTTCGATTATCATGTGACATCTTTCGAAGTTTTGTACTAATCGAGTTTTCGTTCCTGTGCTTCCGTCCAGTTTTCTGAAATAACATAATTATAATAATATTTTAGCTTGTAAAGTATTGATAGCTAATATGAATAAAAATGGTAACAATTAAAAGCAATTTCATATAAACGATAAATTATTTCTATATGTAATCAAATATTAAAAATTATAAGAATTATTTAGGTGTATAACAGGCATGTATATAAATACATATAAATAAATGTGAATGAAATAAAATTAAATAAATTACATGGAATAAATGAAAATGAAAAATTGAAACATTGCGCCATCTATAGAATGCAGCGTTCGTTGGGACAACAATTTTCTTATGGTAGTATAGTAATCACAAATTTGATTACTGAAATAAACTACACCGTAAAAGTAGTAAAATTTATAATTCTTTACTTACTTAGTATTTTATCAACTAATTTGTGATGGATATAACATTGCCGTTAAGAAGCTCATGAAATACAATATTAACAGCATCAATAAAGCATTATGATTTACGACTAACAGAAAAGAAAAGAATTTTGTAGGTAACATTTCGTAACTTTGCAAAGTTTGACTAGAATTTAGCACAATACGAATAATATTATGATTATAATAACATACTTTAAATTGAAAATGTAAATCTCGTTAATTTTGTTTGAACTGCATTCAAAATGTTAGAATGCATTTGTATAACGTAACGTATTTAAACTTTCTGTTGCTTTTACGAACCCTCGTTTGTCAACTATTTTTGCACCGTTACTACACCAACGATATAATACTCGATAGAATACGATGAAAAATTGGGTGGAAAAATATGTATATATTTTTTAAAGAAATATTTTCTAAATTATAGATCAAACATCATACACGTATGTAAATATAATAATATTTATATAATATTAATAATATTGATATCATATAATATGCAAAAATTGATTGTATATAAGAATTGTACAAAAATATTTACATATCCTAATAAAAGTAATTAATTAGAAATATTTATTATAATTTATTAAATTCATTTTTCATATGTGTATTAAATTTGAATTCTGATTTCTTTTATGCCGACAAATATGCATATAAATTTATTTTGTATTATTGTAATAGATAAATTAATTATCAATAATATAAAGATTATTATACAAATAATGCATAAAAAATATAATGGTCATCATACCTTTCAAATATAAGACTCTGGATACATCCAAAACAAAGGCCAAGTTTACTTTGACTCAACACTACCATCAACTGCTGACATGAAACATCTGCTCGTTTTCTATAGCTTGGTTCTTTGCGCAGTTTCATTAATAAATTTTACGCGATAATAATAAATAATTTTTATGTCCATTCCTAGTCAATTGATTATTTACTAATTTATACAATAATATCTTTCCCACATTTTTTCATTAATGCCTTATACATATCAATACTTCAAAAATGATTATACAAATATTAAATATTTAATTAAATAAGTATTGAGTATAATTCTTAATAATAATATAATTATAATATAATTCTTATTATGTAGTTTGCACATATTTTAAATTTTATTATTACCTGAAATGTTAATTTATGTTTCGTTTCCGTAAATTAATTTGTATTCAGAAAGAAAACGTTATAATGTGTTCCAAAAAATGTATGAATTAAATTTGGGAAAGTCGAGTTTTAGAATGTGCGGCTGACATTTGGATTTGATAGTTTTAGGATCGAATATCTTTGCAGCCTATCAAAAACCTTGGAAAGATTAAGTAATTCGACATTTTACATATGAAGTATATACAATGTACATATATGCTTCCAGCGTACACGTGCTTGACAAGAGAAGTCCAAATCTAACCTTAAATTAATTTATATCGAAGATCTTTTAGTACTTTGTGCTGTATCGACAATTTACTTATGTAAATATATTTTAACAAAAAAGGCAATTTACAATGGCAATGCAAGTTCCTACAAATGTGGATCCTGAACAAATTAAATCTGTATGTATTTGTAGTTGTATCATGCATTATTCCGTAAAAGAACCGAATTAAACTTATATAAATAAATGATAAACGTGTTGATATTTGTTGATGTGAAAATAAAGGATTATAAATCTTGTTATGTGTAAATAAAAATAAGTTGTAAAGAATAAAAATTTAAATTATTAGAACTTTTATAATACTTCAGGTTCGAGATTTTGTGGCGTCCTATAATAAATTGATAGAAACTTGTTTCATTGACTGTATAAATGAGTTTACTACACGAGATGTCCAAGCAAAGGAAGAAACTTGTGCTCTGAACTGCATGGAAAAATATCTGAAGATGAACCAAAGGATGTCACAACGTTTCGAAGAATTTCAAATGCTTGCTAATGAAAATGCACTTGCTGCTCAGAAAAAATTAAGCGAGGGTAGAAAGTCTTGAATGTTGTATCAATAAAGTGTGTAAATTATCATTAATATTTTATTGTTATATGAATTTACCTTTGTTTATTGATTGTTGACAAATAGGATTGTTATTAAAAAATTGGAAGGAAGATATCAAAGAATTAGGCTTAGAACATGCAAAATAAATAATTGTTTAATTGGTGAGATATATTGTTATGCGTAACGCTACAAACAAATTTCGATATAAATACATATGTATTATAAACAATATTAAATATGAAATTATTGACAGATTAATAAATATGTATATTCATTTGTTACTAATCTGGATAAAAATATTTAAGAAATGTATATATTTAAATAATTCTAATCACAGTTGAGAACAATGTAACAAATTTACATTGAATATTTAATAATTTCACATATTAAAAAAGTAATACATGAAAGCACCATATATATATATATATATATATATATATATATATATATATATATACACATGCATAAATAATTTATTTTAAGAAACGAATTAACAAACAATATTGTTTAGTTTAACTTGATTTTGAATGATCAAAATCGTGTAATTTTGTTTTCCCATGAATTTCAATATCCATACTATTTGAATCCCATTTGAAATGAGAAAATTGTGGTAATGCTTGCAATGAATCTAAATTTGACATAGGGCTTATGATTTGTGAATCAAAACCTGTACCAGAAATTTGGTGTTCTTGATTACGCATTATTAATTCTGAATTAGGTGAATTTGGAGGAGTTCTCCTCAATCTCTTGTAACCAGAAAATCGGTTAAACGATACTTGATCTACGCAAATAGCTTGTGTAGTATGTCGAGTTTTATACAAGATTGGACAACCTAAATCTCCTTTTAAACTTAAACTATACAAATTTGCAAGCCGACGAAGTTTTTCTCGCTCAGGCTGTCGCATAGGATGTAATCTAAGTTCGTTTTGTGTAGGATCTTGTAAAAATCTAGAAACTTTCTCATTGGCTGATGTAATAATCGAATATCCAGGTTTATTGTCAACATGCCGACGACCAGCGCGGATTTCTCTTCCACTGAGACCTTCCCGAATTCTTTGAATTCTTTTCCTATATGTTTTCCTTGTTTCAAGCGTCGTATGTTCAAAATTTCCATGTATCATCATTTGGAATGGTGAATCAGTATTAACTTTATCTTCATTAGTACTTTCTCCATCATCCCACCAACTTGGTTCACCAATCCAGTCAGACTGTTCATCATCTCCTAAAGATAAAGAAGTCAACTAATTATAGTTTTTATTGCATATATTAATCAGTTAATACCTTCACGATCTTCATCATTTGTAATAAGTCCAGTTTCTGAATCACTAGATGAAATACTGGAACTAGATATTCTTGAGCAATCAATCCCATCTTCAGTTTGCATTTTGATGCGATTTTTTGATTTTGTATTTCTGTTTGATTTTAGTGATCTCATATCACAATCTGTAGATCGTTCTCTACAAGATCTCTTACGTTTTCCACACCTACAATAAAAAATTATTTTGGAATTAATTAATAATCTATAACACTGAATGTAATATCTTATATATTTCATATATTGTTACAATATATATTACCATATTGTTCCATATCTATTTTTACAATCACTTCGAAGAATTCTCTTTTTATTTACAAGCGTTGCTGACATTGCAACAGTCTGAGAAGTTGAGGGATTAGACTCAGAGTCAATAGCCATTCTTTTAAATTTTCGTTTACGTCGTGGATTTACTCTAGGTACAAAATTCTCATTAACTGAATCGCTTTCAATGTTACTAGCATTATTTGAATTAGAAAAACGTGCAAATCTTTTTGTTTGATTAGTATCATCACTATCGGATTGATATTTGGAGACAGTACTACTTTTTGGAATATGGATGTCACAAATAGAAGATGAACTATCGTCTGATTGTTTATTCATATGAAGTGATGCTGAAATAAAAAGTAATTATTTAAAGATTATTTTCCAAATTCTTTAATTGTTTTTCAAGTGTTAAAAATTACTTTTCAAAGATTTATAAAATTTGACTTCTTTGAGTAATGAAATATGGTTTCTATAAACACAATCTTGATAACAATCCTCTGTCTGCCTTGTAGAAGTAGACTGGAACTGATTTCATAGAAATGTGATTAGAATATACGCGCTTGAACTCATTTAAATCTTTATTTGAGATACATTTACATAACATATTAACTTACAAATTATTCAAATAATTTCATAGAAAGCAAATTTTGTTGTTTTATATTTTTATTACTTTATACTTACGAATATTGCCCGTGGAACGGGCTCTTCTCCTAATACCCCATCTGCGTCTCACATTTGCACTGTTATTGCTTTCTTCTAATGCCAAAGTTAAATCATGCACAAGTGCCTCCATTTTTACTCTTAAGTCCGCTGGTACAGCTTTCAAAACACGCTCCATTTGAAGGATGTGTTTGTTTCTAACAATGAATAATAGTAAATATGATATAATATAGAAAATTGTAACAGTATTAAAAACTTGTTATGTATTAAATTTTAATTAAACTGTTCTACTAAATTATTAAATAATATTAAAGATATAAAATCATCTAATCTATTATATTTGCTTATAATTGCATAATTATACATAAATAATAATACATATCTATTATATCTATTAATTTCTATATATTAACTTTATATATAATTAATAAGTATCTATAAGATAACAAATATATATTATTTAAAAGTTAATTCGAAGATACTGTACAATATTTACTTTCTTTAATATGTTTATCTTATACATATTTTGTTTACTATTTTACTGATAACAAATTTTAATAAAATATATATTAAGATTTAAAACCTTCGTCTCATTACTATCAAGAGCAGATCGGTAGCTGTAGAAGAAATTTCGAATACGTCGTCTTTTAATCAGTCACAAGATAAAAAAATGCAACTTCTATGCTTACCTTGTATATATAATAGCGGAGGTATAAATTTTCCTTAGATTGATAACATTGTGGAGCAATGTCTTTGTTAGTTAACAATAAAGAAAAAAGGAAACAAATGTTAGGAATCTGTGAATTACAAAAGTGTTTTCATTTTGTGCCACAGATCCTCACTATCTTCTTTATTTTGGTATGGTGTGAAGCCGTATTTGTAAGGTATGATATATGTGTGTGTCCCCACAAGAAATAATTTGGTCATGGTTCAACTAACTTATCGCCGGTATGTTCTAAAATTAAACGGCTATTAACATGTTGCATTTTATATATATCTTATATATATACACATATGATATATATGTATACACAAATAAAAGTGATAACAAAAATACTCGTGCATTGTTTATTAATATTAAATCAAACATATAAATATTAAATAATTCACGAGTCGTTCTTATATACATCATATATAAAATACCAAACTATATGAACTACGAAATGATTCCTTACTTAGATAAATTTTATGTCATAATTCTGTTATCAAAGTAATTTTAATTATAAGTAATTTAAAATTATTCATTAGATACTGCATTGAAAATTATACGCATTGGAAATGCGGCTTTCGCATATTTTTTTCGGCCATTTCCGGTTGTGTGCTTTATGGACGCTTCGTGTCTGTTCAAGGATTTTGTCGTTTTTCATTCGAACCAGTTCAAACTGTATTTATGGAAATTAAACAATTTTTACTGGAGTAAAAGTTTCTTGAATCAATTCGGAGTATGAGTGCAATGTGCTAGCGTAATGAGGACCTGCTCGAAATCGTATCAAGAGAAATCCTGGCGGTTGTGTAAATAGCGCGTAGTGGTGTTTGCGCGTATGTTATGCGCACTCGCAGACAGATGAGCGCGGGATTGTGGTATCAAGACGCGAGGGGACTGTAGTACAATTGCTTATATTATAAAACGTTTGATGGAGTCTTTTATGAAGTGACAAATAACAGAAAATCGACGTTTTTCACGCATCGGTTGTTAAAGTACATAAGATCGGTGTTTGGTCCCAAAGGGGCCATACAATGGACGGTATTAAAGTGAATGGCGGGAATGCCGATGAGGCGCGCGAGGATCCTAACCTAGAAGCTGGTAGTATGTCGAATCTACAAGAGACGCAAATTAAAGAAGATACCACCACTAAAATGGGTGGGCAGGATGTGAACGGCGACATTAAAAACTCGCCGAAAAAGGGTATGGAAATCAGTGTTAGGAAAAAGCTACGTAAGTTCGAGGCAAATTCAACTAGTATCATTGAAAGTGATTCAACATTAAATACAAAAGGACGGAAACGGAAGCTATCGGAACCGGATGATCTTAGCTCAGAGGATTCTATGGAGTTCAATGGGTTTGATATACAAGGAGATAATGAAATGGACCCTGCGAGTCATATCTTGAAGAAATTGATTGGGATTGGTAATTATTGTTTTGGTCTATTCAAGATGCAAGCCTACATGCATATCATATCATGAGAGCAGCAAGTGTCATATCATGAGAACAGCAAGTGTCATATCATGAGAGCCAAAGACTATGCCAATGACTTAACGCACAAATATTGTATGTCCAGTTTTCATAAAATTTGGCTTTTTATATGCAGCAGATAGTTTCTTGATTGTTGCTTTATGCTGCATAAAAATTACATTTATATCTACTTCATAAATTTGTTAAAAATAAAATTTTTGTTTATGGTATTTAGTATATACAGAGATATTTTCAACAGCCATGATCTAGTTTTGACATTTTATGTTTGTGAAAATCAGGATCAATGTATAATATGCAACCAATTTTGTAATATTATTAATAAAGATAAATATAGCTCAAGAAGTATTTACCTAATCATAAAATACCATTGAATTTTTAAAACAAATTTTCTCGAAATTGCTAAAATTAGGCATACAATATTTATGCAGTAAGTCATTGATGTTTTAATGCTTAGAACAGATCATTATTTTTTGTTGATGCATATTCTTTAATAAGTAATGATTTGAGTTAGATTTTTAATAAATATATTTGAAATCTTAATCAAACATACTTATGTTAATAATACCTCATTTTACTTGTATACATAAGACATGAAATTGTATAAATGTAGGCTATGTATGTAATAGGATGCTATATTTTTAACATGGTTGCATTAAATAAAATTATGATATAAATATGTATTAATTTATGAAGATCTTTTGTTTCAATTATGTAGATACTTTAAAATACAAAAAATTTATAATGAAAAAATTAGGTAGCATTAACATTATTTATTGTAGCTGAAGCTGAAGTAGCAGAGGCACAATTGGCAAAACGATTTAGATATAGTATAAGGAAGAATTTCGATACAAAAAAAGATGATGAAGATTCAGATGATAACAGAATGCATGATAGTGAACTCATATTAGATCTAGATAAAGTAAAGAAGGAAAAGGAATCTGATAAATCAGAAACAGAATCAATTGGAATGCTAAATGCTATGGAATCAGAAACAGAAATACAAAAATTGGATGAAACTTCCCTTAAATCAACAAATTCATCATCAGCAGCCAGTAGTCCAGCGGCATCGATAAAAATTAAAAGTACTCGTTTATTACGTGGAATTAGTCCAAACAGACAAAAAATAGGAACTGATATATCAAATCCAGCGTTCAAGGAGCCTTTTAAGTATGGTTGGAAACGAGAGCTGGTATTCAGAGCAAGTAACGATACTGGTATTAAAAAAATGGCTGATATTTATTATTATACACCAAGGGGTAAAAAGGTTAGAAGTTTTAGAGAAGTTGCAGAATTTCGTAAGTATAGTTTTGTAAATTAATAACAATAAGTAATAATTACAGTAACATGACATGTTTCTTTTCAGTTAATACGAAAGAGTTAACTATTGATAATTTTACTTTCCTCAAAGAACCAATTGGTATTGATGATCCGGAAAAAGAGATTATTCGAGATGCAAAAAGAGTGACGGTATACAATATGGTATTTTAATATACGTTAAACAGATTAAAATTATATAAAATTTTCTTATTTGAAAATAGGGAATTGGAATAAGTTCACCAAGGAAGAGTTTAGGGTATAGGAAAGGTGCACTTGGTAGAAGAGTTACAGAAGAACTTGCATCAGTGCCTGTTCCAGTACCTACAAAAGCTACTACTAAATCACCAAAAGCTGCATCAACAGGATTTAAGGTGAAACTGCCTGCAAAGAAAACTCCACACATAAGTATGTATTAACGTCAATATGAAATTTTTATTTGTATTTTGTTAAGTAATTATTACATTATTCTACTGAAATTGTTTTGTATAATTACTGTCTTTGTCAAGCAAAAAATTCACCTTTCACTTCTAATTACCGTATATAGTATAATTTTATTTAGCTTTGATATCTGAAATATTTTTGTTTAATATTTGTGTTAAATTTTGAAACTTCTAAATTATATGTTCTAGTTTAGTCTAGTAATTTATTCCAGTGAGGAAATTAAATTCACTTTTATATATATATATATA